>SJYT01020334.1:245464-325731 GCA_006410635.1 Cephalophus harveyi | reverse complement strand
TTATTCTTGTATTAGATCACAGTGGATAAGAAAACTGTCATTCATTTGGTAGCATCTTTCTCTAATTCTCGTCATCCATGCATTAGGAAAAAGCCTTGAAGGGAAGTCGCTCAGTCGTGTCCGACTCTTTGCGACCCCATAGACTGCAGCCTGCCAGGCTCCTCTGTCCTTGGGATTTTCCAGGCAGTATACTGGACTGGATTGCCATTTCCTTCTCCAGGGAATCTTCCCAACCCAGGGCTCGAACCCGGGTCTCCCGCATTGTAGACAGAGGCTTTACCCTCTGAGCCACCAGGGAAGTCCAGGAAAAAGCCTTAGATACACATTAAAAAAGTCTTCTGCCTTTAATGCCATTATCAGTGTTCTCTTCACAGGAGGGAGCAATTACCCGTAGTATTGCAAGTAGAGGAGAAGGTTTTCCCCTGCCAGGGACACTGAGAAACATCTAAAATGCTGGTCCAAAAAGAAATCAGAGGACCTACAAAATGTGAGGGGAGAATGGTAGCTAAACAGTAGAGAAACTGGGCCCACCTTGATTAGGTGATGAAAATAAACATCCGCGAGGCAGATGGACACATCGTGCACTTCCAGATGCACTGCCCTGAGAAGGACACGCCACTGTCTGAGTGGCGTCCTGACTTGAGAAGCACAACGTGAAGGGAATCAGGTGGAAACATCAGACAAGAAAAAACAAAGACTATCTACTTTAAATGTATTTTTAAATGATGTAAAAATAATTTTCAAAAGTGTGAATATATATGTATTGTCTAATGTTTTTTGAAAGTGTATTTTCCAAACTGTTAATATTACAAAATGCAAAGAAAGGCTGATGAAAGAGACATGACACCTAAATGAACTGTATGATTCTAGATTGGATCCTATTCAGGAGGAAAACAGGCTATGAAGCACATACCAATTGGTGAAATTGGAATATAGGTAATTGATGAAGAGATGAAAGCATATCTATGGAACTTGGTAATTTTACTGTGGTTATGTAAGAGAATGTCATTTTTGGGAAATGCACACTGAAGTCCTTGGGGAAAAGGGCATGATATATGTAACTGAACCTCAAGTGGCCAGGAGATAATTGCATACATACAGAAGAAACTGATAAAGCAAACAGGCAAACTGTTAACATTTAGTGAATATGAATAATGGGTACCTGTGTTTTCTTCATACTATTCCTATAAACTTTTCTTTAAGGTTGAATTTTCTTACAAATAAAAAGCTGTTTTAAAGTCACTAAACTATGTTAAGATGTCAGTTCTCCTGAGACTGATGTATACATTTGATGCATTCTATCAAAATTCTAGTAGGTTCTTAGAAATTAACAAGATGATCCTAATACTTACATGGAAATGTAAAGGGCCCAGAATAGTCAAAACAATTCTGAAAAAGAACAGTGTTGATGGGCTTATACTACTTGATTTCAAAACTTACTATAAAATCACAGTAATTAAGACAATGTGGTATTGGCACATGGACAGTAATATAAACCAAATGGAACAGAAATGAATTTAGGAGTAAATCCTTATGCTTATGGTTACTTGATTTTTGATAAAGGGATCAGGACTATTTAATGGGGATGGCAGAGAGTTTTTTCAACAAATGATGCTGACACAATTGGACAGCCACATGCAAAAATAATGAACTTAGATCCTTATACTATACACAAAAATTAACTCAATGTGACATGTAAACCTATATGTAAGAATTAAAACTGTAATATTTCTGGAAGAAAATATAGGAAAAAGTCTTTGTTACTTTTGGTTGGGCAGAGTTCTTAAAAATAATACCAAGTTCATCAAAATTAAAAAAATTTCATGCTTCAAAGATACCATTAAGAAGAGAAAACAAAAGCCATACACAAAAATAGAAATGTAAGCTACAGGAGAAAAGATCTGTATAACATATTGGAAAAAAGACTTGTATCTAGAATAAAGAACTCTTACAATGCAATTAAAAATTTCAATTTAAAAATGGGCAAAAGATCTGATGGCATTTCACCAAAGATGTATGGATAGCAAATAAGTATATGAAAAGATGCTCAATATTATTAGTCATCAGGGAAATGCACATAAAAATCATAATGAATATAATTTCATATTCACGAGAATGGCTGTAACAAAAAAGACAGTAGAACCATGGACTGGTGATAATGCAAAGGAACTGGACTATTCATACATTGCTAGTGGGAGTGTAAAATGGTAAGCCAAAACAGTTTGGCAGTTTTTTCATTAATTAATTTTTTATTGAAGGATAATTGCTTTATAGAATTTTGTTGTTTTCTGTCAAACCTCAACATGAATCAGCCATGGGTATACATATATCCCATCATTCTTGAACTTCCCTCCCATCTCCCTCCCCATTCCACCCCTCTAGGTTGAGACAGAGCCCCTGTTTGACTTTCCTGAACCATACAGCAAATTCCTGTTGGCTATCTATTTTACACCGAGGATGAGATGGCTGGATGGCATCACTGACTCGATGGACGTGAGTCTGAGTGAACTCTGGGAGTTGGTGATGGACAGGGAGGCCTGGCGTGCTGCGATTCATGGGGTCGCAAAGAGTCGGACATGACTGAGCGACTGAACTGAACCGAACTGAATTGAATGGAAGTTTCCATGTTACTCTTTCCATACATCTCACCCTCTCCTCCCCTCTCCCCATGTCCATAAATCTATTTTCTATGTCTGTTTCTCCACTGCTGCCCTGCAAGTAAATTCTTCAGTACCATTTTTCTAGATTCCATATATATGCATTAAAATACACTATTTATCTTTCTTGTTCTGACTAACTTCACTCTGTATAAGAGGTTCTAGGTTCATCTACTTCATTAGAACTCATTCAAAGGCATTCCTTTTTATGGCTGAGTAATATTTCACTGTGTATATGTACCACAACTTCTTTATCCATTCATCTGTTGATGGACATCTAGGTTGCTTCCATATTCTAGCTACTGTAAATAGTGCTGCAATGAAAAATGAGATACAATGTGTCTTTTTCAATTTTGGTTTCCTTAGAGTATATGCCTAGGAGTGGGGTTGTTGGGTCATATGGTGTTTTATTCCTAGTTCTTTAAAGAATCTCCATACCATCTTCCATGGTGGCTGCATCAATTTACACTCCCACCAACTGTGCAAGACCGTTCCCTTTTCTCCACACCCTCTCCAGCATTTATTGTTTGTAGAATTTTTGATGATGGCCATTCTGACTGGTGTGAAGTGATATCTCATTATAGTTTTAATTTACATTTCTCTAATAATGAACGATGTTGAGCATCTTTTCATGTGTTTGTTCAGTTCAGTTCAGTCACTCATTCATGTCTGACTCTTTGCAACCCATGGATTGCAGAACACAGGCTTCCTGGAGTTTACTCAAACTCTTGTCCATCGAGTTGGTGATGCCATCCAACCATCTCATACTCTGTTGTCCCCTTCTCCTCCTGCCCTCAATCCCTCCCAGCATCAGGGTCTTTTCCAATGAGTCAACTCTTCTCATGAGGTGGCCAAAGTATTGGAGTTTCAGCTTCAACATCAGTCCTTCTAATGAACACCCAGGACTGATCTCCTTTAGGATGGACTGGTTGGATCTCCTTGCAGTCCAAGGGACTCTCAAGAGTCTTCTCCAACACCACAGTTCAAAAGCATCAATTCTTCAGCACTCAGCCTTCTTCACAGTCCAACTCTCACATCCATACATGACCACTGGAAAAGCCATAGCCTTGACTAGATGGATCTTTGTTGGCAAAGTAATATCACTGCTTTTCAATAGGATCCTTGCACTTTCTCCATTTTGTTCTCAAGGTTTTTGATCATCTTTATTATCACTATTCTGAATTCTTTTTCAGGTAGTTTGCCCACTTCCTCTTCATTTATTTGGACTTCTGTGTTTCTAATTTGTTTCTTCATTTGTGTAGCATTTCTCTGCCTTTTTATTATAACTATTTTTAAAAAAACTTATTGTGTTTAAGGTCTCCTTTTCTCAGGCTTCAAGACTGAATTCTTTCTTCTTTTGGTTTCTTCCCTTCTAAGGTTGGTCGAGTGGTTTGTGAAAGCTTCATATAGGGTGAGTTTTGTGCTGTTTTTTTGTTTGTTTTTCCTTTGATGGGCAAGGCTAAGTGAGGTGGTAATCCTGTCTGCTGCAGACTGGGTTTTCATTTTGTTTGTTTGTTGTTTGGATGAGGAGTCCTGTACAGGGTGCTACTGGTGGTTGGGTGTTGCCAGGTCTTGTATTCCAGTGGTTTCCTTTGTGTGTGAAGTCACTCAGTCTTGTCCGACTCTTCGCGACCCCATGGACTGTAGCCTACCAGGCTCCTGGGATTTTCCAGGCAATAGTACTGGAGTGGATTGCCATTTCCTTCTCCAGGGGATCTTCCCGACCCAGGGATCAAACCCGGGTCTCCGGCATTTAAACAGACACTTTACCATCTGAGCCACTGAAAAGCTTTCCTTTGTGTGAGTTCTCACTATTTGATACTCCCTAGGGTTAGTTCTCTGGTAGTCTAGGGTCTTGGAGTCAGTGCTCCCACTCCAAAGGCTCAGGGCTTGATCTCTGTTCAGGAACGAAGATTCCACAAGTGGTTTGTTATGGCATTAAGTGAGATTAAAACAAATACCCAAAAAATGAGCATCCAAAGATGAACCTCAGACAAATGGCAGTTACAAAATCAGGCAAATAATAATGAAAATAATGGAATATTCACATATACATATACAACCATAAGCAAAGTCAAAACAGTCCAACTAAAATAAAATACAGCAGACTGGCTCGGTGAACAAAGGAGATAAAAAATTATATTTAGCAGTTAAGAACAAAACTAACAAAAGCACAAACTGGAAAACAAAACTAAAGCAAGTTGCCAAGTGGAGAATACAGCAATGAAAGCAAAACTAACAATATGTTGAGAGAGAAGGAAAGAAAGAAAAGAAATGCAAAGTTAAATAGAGGTGGATGAAGAAGATTTAACTGCAAGGGGAAAAGAACAGTAGAAAAAGAAAACAAAGGGATAAATGTAGAAAAAATAATAATAGGTTTGAAAAATTAAAAATAAAAAAAGAGAACCCGCCCTCCAAAAAAAAAAGGAAAACTCCACAAAACTGCAAAAAGCCCAGCGTAGAGGTAGACGCTTATAACAATGATAAAAATGTGACTGAGAAAAAAAAAAAAAAATCTCAAGAGTTTAATTAGATTTCATAGTCCTAATAAAATCAGCAACTATAAAAGGGGGAAGCGGGGTGGTGGGGGAGAAAAAAAAGGAAAAAATCCAAAAGAATCTACAGAACAAGTCAAAACAGGAATAATAAATGTTTTTCTTGAGTCACTGCTGTCAGAGTCCTTTCCCTCGCTGGGAGTCACTGTCCACCTCGTCTCCCTACAATGCCCTCCAACATTGTACAGATCTCTGGACCTGCTGTGGGGGCAGCTCAGATTCTAATCTGGTCTTACTCCTGTGTGTTCTTACCTCCAGTGTCCACAACTATCAGAACTAGTGTGTTTTCTTCTGTGGGAGCTCTCAGTGCCCTTTTATATATTTCATAGACAGAGTCTGCCTAGTTGATTGTGTGGATTTTATCTGCAGCGGTGGAAAGGTTTTGGGTCTTCTTCCTTAGCCACCCTGCCCTTGGGTTTCAACTGTGGTTTTATTTCCACCTCTGCATGTGGGTCGTCCACAGGGGTTTGCTCCTTGAGGCTGCCCTGGAGGGCTTGGGTTTGCCCCTGTGAGGGCCAGGTGGGGAGGTGTTGCAGTTGCTTGGGTCACAGGGGTTCTGGCAGCACCAGGTACTCAGGGGAGTTGGCGGCTAGGGCAGCAGGAAATCTAGTGCTCTAGAAGGGTATGGCAACCAGTATTGGGTAATATGCTCCAGTATTCTTGCCTGGAGAACCTCCCTCCCTCCCTGACAGAGAAGCCTGGCAGTCCACAGTCTACAGGGCCGCAAAGAGTCGGATATGACTGAAGTGACCCTGTTAGCATAGACGCAAGACTTTTTTGCCTGTGGCAGCTCTGCCCCAATGAGGGTTGAGCGTAAAGGTGGCACAGCTGCTTGGCTTGTGGGGACCCTGGCGGTACCAAGCATGCAGGGACTGCCTCCATGGCAGGAGTTACGGCTCTGTCAGAGTCTTTTGAGCCTCTTGTAGCTGGTGACCAGAAGGCCTCTTTGGCCAGTCTTTCCCTGTAGCTCTGCCCATTCAGGCACTTAGAGGGCTCCCTTGCCTGGGTCCTTCTCTGTTGTTCGGTGCATCAGGCACATAGAGGGCCCCCCTCCCATCCCGCCCCCAAGCTGGGGTCCTACTCTTCGGTTGCTGCTGCTGCTGCTGCTGCTAAGTCACTTCAGTCGCGTCTGACTCTGTGCGACCCCACAGACAGCAGCCCACCAGGCTCCCCCATCCCTGGGATTCTCCAGGCAAGAACATTGGAGTGGGTTGCCATTTCCTTCTCCAATGCATGAAAGTGAAAAGTGAAAGTGAAGCCACTCAGTTGTGTCCGACTCACAGCGACCCCAGGGACTGCAGCCCACCAGGCTCCTCCGTCCATGAGATTTTCCAGGCAAGAGTACTGGAGTGGGTTGCCATTGACTTCTCCACTCTTTGGTTAGGGCACGTACATCAGTCACTCAAAGGAGTACCTTGGGTGGAGTCCTACTCTGTAGGTCAGTGCGTCAGGCGTTTGATGGGCCAGCCTCTCTATGGTTCAGCTGCCCGCTGCTGGTGTGTGGGGTCAGCGAAGCTATGGTGATGGCTCCACCCACTACGCGTGACTCAGCAGCATCGCCTTGCTTCCAAGGCTGCCTGGCTTTACTCCACAGGCATTTCCCACTGCAATCTCCTCCTCAGATCCCCTCGATCCGTCTTTCCACAGTCAACAGCAGCACTCACCCTGGGATTGCTCCACAATCCCTAAACTCCAGCTCCCCACAGGGGACCTGTGTCCCTGTGTGGGGTATGTGTAGCTGTGGCAAGGACTGTCTGATTCTCATTCCATTTAGGCTGCCACGGATCAGCTATTTCACTCTCAGCCTTGAATGCTTCTTCTCTGACTCAGACAATTGACCCGATATGGGGATCGGACCCCCTGCTTCCGTTCCCCTACCTGCCAAGGGCAGGTTCAATCCTACTAACACTCCTGTTTTTTCCCCCTAGTTCCTTCGTCCTACCGAGTTTGGCGTGGTTCTATATATTCTTTTCCACTGGTCAGGTACTCCTGTCCACTCTCAGCTGGTGTTCTGCATGCACTTCTGTGTCTGAAGGTGTATTCCTGATGTATCTATGGAAAGAGATGTACTCCATGTCCACCTACTCCTCCACCATTTTGATCTCTCCTCAGTTTGGCAGTTTTAAAGAGATAAACACAAACATGGAACCCTGAAATTTTGCTCCTAGGAATCTAACTAAGAGAAATGAAAACAAATATTCACAGAAGGACAAACACATGAATACTCATAGCAGTATTATTTTTAGCAGGCCCAAACTGGATACAATCCAAATTTCCATCAAGTGATGAAAGATAAACAACATGTAGTGTATCCATATTAGAATACTATTCAGCCATCAAAAGGAATGAAATATTGATACATGCTTGTGATGGTTAGCTTTTTGGATCAAACTTGATTAGGCTAAGGGATGTCCATATAGGTGAAAAAATATTTCTGGGTGTGTCTGTGATGGTGTTTCCAGAAGAGATTAGCATTTGCATCAGTAGACTGGATTAAGAGAATTGCTCTCTCCACTTTGGGTGGGCATCAACCAATCTTTTAAGGGTCTGAATAGAACACAAAGGCAGAGGAAGGGAAGATTTTCTCTTTGGTTGATGTAGGATATCTTATCTTCTCTCATTCTTGGACATTGGCACTCCTGGTTCTTGGGCTTTTGGACTCAGACTAGGACTTATACCACTGGCCAGTTTGGTCTCAGGTCTTCAGATCTGGACTAGAACTACACCACCTGCTTTTGTGGGTCTTCAGATTGTGGATGGCAGACTATGGGACATCTGAGCCCCCAGAATCACAAGAGCCAGTCCCTTATAACAAATTCCTTTCTACATATCTATTTATTTCCTATTGGTCTACTTCTCTAGAGACCTCTAGCACAATGATACAACAGATGAACCTTAAAAAACATCATGTACACTGAAGAAGCAGATATAAAAGACTGCATATACTATATATTTCCATTTATATAAATGTTTGAAAGTGTAAAAGTGTTAATCACTCAGTCGTGTCCAACTCTTTGCAATCCCATGGACTGTAGCCCACCAGGCTTCTCTGTCATGGAATTCTTCAGGCAAGTATACTGGTGTGGGTTGCCATTCCCTTCTCCAGTGGATCTTCCTGACCTAGGGATTGAACCCAGGTCTCCCACATAGCAGGCAGATTGTTTATCATCTGAGCCATTGGGGAAGCCCATAGAAAAGGTACATTTATAGAGAAAGCAAGCAGATCAGTTGCTGCCTAGACTGTGGTTGAAGCGAGGTGCTGCCAACGGGCAAAGGAAACTCTGCAATGATGAATGCTCTATAACTGTACACAGCCATGGCTCCACAGCTCCATCCATTTATGGACATAATTGCACATTATCTCCATAAATGGAGATATGTCAACATTTGGTGGATTTTATGGTATATAATTCATACTTCAACAAAGCTGTTAAAAATTATACTTCCTTGACTTACAAGGGGACTATGTCCTGATAACCCAGTGTAAGATCAAAATATCACAAGTCAAAAAAGCATTTAATGCACCAATTCTTCTGAACACCACAGGTTAGCCTAGCCTACCTAGGTTTAGAACACTTACATTAGCCTGCAGCTAGGTAAATCTATCTAACACAAGATCTATTTTATAATAAAAGGCTGAATATCTTATGTAATTCATAGAATGCTGTACTGAAGGTGGAAGACAGAATGGTTCTATGGATATTACTTGTTCACCCTTGTGGTTGCATGGCTGAATGGGAGCTGCAGTTCACTGCCACTGCCTCAGCATCACGAGAAAGGACTGTACTGCATATTGCCAGCCCAGGAAGAGATCAACATTCAAAATTCAAATTATGGTCCCTACTGAATGTGTATCACACCATTGTAAAGTCAAAAAATCTCAAGTCAGACCAGCATAAGTTGGGGACCATTTGTGTAGCTAAGTTCAAAAGGAAGATGTAATACAGAAGGCTTCCACTCTGTCAGGCCATTCTTGTATGATCATGGCTGAATCAAAATGTCAACTACTTTTTTGCAGTGAGATGTCCATAGCTCTTTCATGGCATATGTAGGAAAGGTAAAGAATTGAGCCAGGCAGTATGTACCAGTCATTACGATGGTTCTTTTTCTTGTAATTATTATGACCGCCAATGAAGATGATAATTATTCCCATTTTGCAGGTTTGGGCTCAGAATTTGTTAGAACAGCAGAGCCCTGTTAGTGTGGCTTGATGAAGCTGGATCTCACATCGTGAGACTTACTGGAAGTAGTAGCTGCCACACGGCTACGATGGCTTATATAGTAAGACATGGGAAACATAGAGTGGAGTCAGGAATAAAGTCAGAAACTACATTAGCAAAAAGAGACTTCAATTTCCTGCTTAGCCAGAAAGGAAATAGCAACCATGTAACTATACAGCCACTTGTCTTTTCAATAGACATAAAAAAAAAATAAAACTATAACAGGGTAATCAACTGAAATTGGATTTCCTTGATATTTCATCATGATAACAGTAAAGTTTTGCAAAGTGAATTGCCACATAATTACATATGATTTAACCTTCATATATCAACCTTGGGTTAGTAAATTAATGGTATTCACTTTAAGAGTGTATGTGGTTTTTTAATGACTAAGGCAGGCTTCTTGTTTCATTAAGACTGCATAACAAATAAATAATGACCAAATTCTTTCACTGCTTAGGTTTGATTTTATGAGAAGGATATTAGGAGGTTATTCTCAAAAGTATTCTGACTGATTTTCTATATATTGTGGAATGTTTAAGAAGGTACCTGAAAGAGAGTTGTCTTTGGTAAACTCTGATAAAGTTCATTGTCTATGAGATTTGTCACTATTGTGAAACATTTCCTTTGAAAGACCTAAAGTTCACCCACTGCCCTGTTGTAGGGCATCTGTTCTCTATGGGGACCCTGACTGACGCTGCTGATGTTAGGCAAAGTATGTAGCATGTACATCCTCCAAATACAGTGGTTACCATTAAAATGTATGTAAAAGTGTTTTCTAAATGATAGCTCTAATATATAAATACTCCAAGCAGTGATTATCCTTGAGAAGTTTGCTGCTACTGTTAGCTCTAAAGAACACTTGTTTCTATAACTAGAGCTATATTATAAAATTAGAGATGAGTGTCATAGAAAAAATTCCCATAGAACAGCTTTATCATCAAACAGGCCTCTGGTTCTGATCGTATTTCCTGGACCACTTTAATCTCTATCAGCAGAACTCATCAAGAGACAATTAAAAAACAGGCAGCAGGTAGGAGGTCCAGTGTCCTATGTCCTATGTCCCACCTCACTTCAGGTTTGAGGGCCTAGCAAGGAATGAAGTCAGATCTGTGTGAGGCTGTCTGCTGTTCCTCTCATGCTCGAGGGCTGACAGGACACACGGGGGGAAGGCTCAGGGGTGCCAGATGCTACAGGATCATGCTGTAGGGCCAATATGACACAAGGATTAGAGTAAAAACCCTGCAATATTAAATGTAGACAGAAATTTCAGAAGATACATGAAACTGTGTATTTTAAACTTTATATTTTCAAAATGCAAATTGAAATTTAACATTTCAGTTTGGAATATGTCTTCAGTCTACCAAGGGTATAAATTCCCCGGTACGTAAAGTTTGGTAACTGGGTGGGTGTGGACATGTGTATGTATACGTATGTGGTTTCAGGGTTTAGTAAGGTGATGAGCAGGAGACACCTGGAGTCACACACTGGAGTGGCAAGCAATGGAAAGTGGGAAGATCGTGGACTCACTGGATATAAGAGCTGAGACCTTACAGCCCCTTGAGCCCTTTGTACCTCCCTTGCTCAGCCATCTCACAGCTGAGAACACTGAGGCTTATACAGCTGTAGGGATGATTCATCACAGAGGCAGAGGCAGAGGAGGTGGTAGGACATTCACGGAGTGCTTCCGGGGTTGTGCCCATGTTCTGTGGCCATAAGGGAAGGCAGATAACACAAAGCTTAAAACATGGTTTTACCCAGTGCGTGTGCATTTGTGCTGGGCTTTGCACATTAGGAATGTGTGACAGTGAAAGTGTTAATCGCTCAGTCGTGTCCGACTCTTTGCAACCCCATGGAATGTAGTCTGCCAGGCTCCCCTGACCATGGAAACCTCTAGGCAAGAATACTGAGTGAGTTGCCATTCCTTTCTCCAGGGGATCTTCCCCAACCCAGGGATTGAACCTGGGTTTCCCACAATGCAGGCAGATTCTTTACCATCCGAGCCACCAGGGAAGCCCGGGAATGTGTAACCAAATGCAAGGAAAATGGTTAGTCAGTAGAGGCTTGCAGAGATTATGGGACTAGAAATGACTGTGCTAAATGCTTTTCTATTACTTGGCTTTTCCCTTAACCCCATCCAAATCATCACTTCTATCTTCTAAATATGCATTGTTGAGAATCCCCCAAAGTAATTATTAACAAGTGAGTCAGCCAGCGCTTGTAAACCACTTTACAAACACAAAAAGCTCTGCAAATGTTTATTCTCATTACTGAACCTCATTCTACAATGGCATAATATAGTAACTCCTTCTTAGCAATGCTCACTGTGCATAATTGGAAAAGACACAGCTCATGCCTCAACCCTGGTTAAACCTGGTAGGTGAGCTGAGGAAAACATATTCTCCACTTTTCTGTGTTGAGATAGTCAAAATGACCAGACCCGAGTCCTGCACTGTTTGCAGTTATTCTTTCAAGTCAGCACCTCAGGGACTACACACCAGTACTGTGTAAAAGGCGTCAGTGTTCTTCAGGTCCTAAAGTGCTCATCTTTAAAGAATGGCTTTTCCCGAGGCACTTGCTTGGCATTAGTAGGTGTGCATATTGTGTTCTTGGGCATCAGAGGGACAGGGAAGGAACAGGAGATCGTTCTCATGCTGCTTTTTAGGGCTCCTTTCTTACTCTGGGAAGGGTGGTGGTTTAGTCCCTAAGTCATGTCTGACTTTTTGTGACCCCATGGACTGCAGCCAGGCTCCTCTGCCCGTGGGATTTCCCAGGCAAGAATACTGGAGTGGGCAGCCATTTCCTTCTCCAGGGTGTCTTCCTGACCCAGGGATGGAACCCACATCTGCATTGCGGGCAGATTCTTTACTGCTAAGCCACCAGAGATTCCCTACTCTGGGGATCTCAGTCCTGGAAAACACAGATATCTCTTACATCACAAAACAGACAGTAGCCCTTTTGCTTTTGTGTGTATTAAGGTCAGTATTAACTATACTTTCTTGTCTTCTATATTTAATGCTCTGGCATGTGGGCCTTGCAGACCTGCAGGAGGGCTGCCCCTCCCAGGGTGCGCTAATTCTTAGAGACAGTAAACTAGAAAACACCAAGATTCCCTGGTGGTTCAGATGGTAAAGATTCTGCCTACAATGTGGGAGACCCGGGTTTGATTCCTGGGTTGGGAAGATCCCCTGGAGAATGAAATGGCAACCCACTCCAGTATTCTTGCCTGAAGAATTCCATGGATGGAGGAGCCTGGCAGTCTACAGTCCATGGGGTTGCAAAGAGTTGGACACAACTGAGCGACTTCACTTCACTTCATGAGGGCCCTGCAGTATGGACACCATCCTTCTACCCTAATTATGCCAGGGCCAGGAAATGAGCAATTTATGTTTCAGATAGCACTCAACTTATTTAAATTAGCCAATTCTGTCTACCCTGCTTACCCAGTCTTGCCATTTCCTTCCCATGAAAACTGTAATATAGGTTCTCGCCCATGCTACCCTCTTGCCTCCTGTCTGACCCTGGTGCTTTCTTGGGTGGCCTTGTGTGGCACACCATGCCTGCTGTTTCTAGGGATCTGTGAGACATGCCTTCATGACAGTGATTTCCATATCTGTATGGCTTACCATACCTCACTGAAACAAACCCTGGGTACACTTTAAAACATAAATCCTTACCCAATTTTATTAATAGTCAGCAAAAAGGGGTGAAGTGAAAGGTGCTCAGTTGTGTCCAACTTTTTGTGACCTCATGGACTATATAGTCCATGGAATTCTTCAGGCCAGAATACTGGAGTGGGTAGCCTTTCCCTTCTTTAGGGGATCTTCCCAACCCAAGGATCAAACCCAGGTCTCCTGCATTGCAGGTGGATTCTTTACCAGCTGAGACAGCAAAGAGGGGTAGGAATGGTAAATTAGATCTCTGAACATATCACCAATTTCTCTCTTTGCCTGGGACTCTATTGCTCTAGGAACAGCTGAGGTTGCCAGGCAACACCATCAGGTACACTGGACATTAATCACTCTCCTTCAGGACTTATTTACTTAGGTCTTTATGTTCTTAAATGTGGTCAGGATCTACGTCCTCTTCCTTTCTCCTCACTCACACACACACACACACACACACACACACACACACACACACTCCTTTATCTTTTAAACAAGCACTTTTGAGACTTCCAATGGCTTGATAAATGATACAGGGAAATATGGAGCAAGAGAAGGCATGGACCTGTCAGGTAACCTATGAATTCTAACTATGCCATTAAAGTACCTCACTTACAACTCTTTGTTGTTGTTTTCAGTCGCTCAGTTGTGTCACATTCTTTGCAACCCCATGGACTGCAGCACACCATGCTTTCCTGTCCTTCACCATCTCTGGAGTTTGCTTAAACTCATGTCCATTGAGTTGCTGATGCCATCCAAATGTTTCATCCTCTGCTGTCCCCTTCTCCTCCTGCCTTCAATTTTTCCCAGCATCAGTGAGTCGGCTCTTCACATCAGGTAGCCAAAGTATTGGAGCTTCAGCATCAGTCCTTCCAATGAATATTCAAGATTGATTTCTTTTAGGACTGACTGGTTTGATCTCATTGCAGTGCAAGGGACTCCCAATAGTCTTCTCCAACACCAGTTTAAAATCATCAATTCTTTGGCACTCAGACCGCTTTGGCTCACTGTAATTTCCTGAAAACTTAGGGTGAAAAATCAGCTAGTCCTATTTTCTTCTCACTCTGACCTTTCCTTATTCTTAACTCTGGTTTTCAGATTTATCACTTCTATGTGATAGGAAGACCATTTTAATAAAATGTGCTAATGACATAAGATAATCACATTCATAACTGGGGAGAATTGGGAATAGATGTATGATTGTTATCATTAGGGTGGCTCAGGAGAAGAGTGTGTGTGTGTGTGTGTGTGTGTGTGGTCAAAGATATATACTGGCCTGGAGGAATGGGAACAGTTTCAGTTTTTGTTATTTATAGTAGCATCCCAGGTAGAGAAGAACAATGGGCCTGTGTCATAAGGGAGAAAAAAGCAAAGAAGTGCTTTTTCACTAAGATCTCTGATGGTTTTGGTCCAACATCATTCAAAAATCTTAAGCATGAGTTGTCTGAGTCTGTGGTAGGCCCAGGGCAGGAGGGGAGTGTAATTTCCATGAGTTCCTTCATGCTAAGCCACCACATAAACAAATGTGCTGCAGAAGGAACAATCCTACTTGCTATACAAATGTAGCTTCAAGCAAGTCTCCTTAGCACTCCATTCCAAAAAGACTGACCACCTCATCTCCAGCTCTACAGAAATTCTGGAGATTTGGGCTTGATATCCAAACTGACTTGTGTTCACAGCTTCTCAAAAAGTCCAGATTAAAAGAGTAAGATGAGACTCACCAACTGGTTGGTTAAATGTATTTGCCACTTAAAAGTTGCTCTTTTATTTCCCCCACTGAAATAGAGGCACTTTACTCCTCTTGTTTGAAAAGTGGCTTTCTGGCCTCTGGGTCATCAGGGAGGCAGTGAGCAACAGCAGGCTGCACAGTGTCATTCAACTTCTGCAGGCTTCATTTTGCTAGGCTGCAAGCTTTATAATTTTCCCGGATTTTTCCTAGATGTCACTTGCCAGGAATCAAGTATTAACAGCCTCACAAAAAAGTGTCCTTTTTACCCCCAGTACAGGTTTTCCCAATGGGAATTTGTGTAGGGCTGCCACCTCTGTCAGTTCAAAGCAGGAAGTGGAGCAGGCAGCTCTCCTGGAAACCTAGCCTAAAGACATAATCTGAAAGGATGAAAAGTCATGAGCAATAAGATGTTCTTTGCAGTTATTTATAATTCTGAAGAGAAGACAGTTAACTAAAATATCAGCGTTGCACAGTGGTTATGAGCATAGATTAGCATATGCCTATCTCTGCCGCTCACTACCATGTGACCTTGTACAAGTTACCTGGTCTCTCTAAGTCTCAATTTCCTCATCTATAACGTGAGCATGACATTTGTTAGGAGTGTGAAATGAGTTTATAAACATCTGTGAGTGAAATGAGTTAATATTTACTGTAATATTTATGAGGCTGGTACATACAAAGCATATGTAAGTATTAGACAAAGTGGTACCTTTTCTAGATGGAGAATTTTACAGCTATTACAAAGATCACTATCAAGATTATTCAGCAGTAAGGAAAGGGGTTATCATAGAAAAGGTCCTACAAAATCATAAGTACTCTCTATAAAATATGAATATGTTTATCAGTACTGTTTTTCTAGATTCCATTTATATGCGTTAATACATGATATTTGTTTTTCTCTTTTTGGCTTGCTTTACTCTGTATAACAGGCTCTAGGTTGCAGGGTGGGAGGGAAGTTCAAGTGGGAGAGGCTATATGTATACTTATGGCTGATTCATGATGGTGTACAGCAGAAACCAATGCAACATTATAAAGCAATTATCCTCCAATTAAAGGTAAATTTCAAAAATATGAATATGAAAATTCATCAAGGGACTACATAAAATGAAAACAGTTGTACTGAGATTCAGGGGCATCTTCTGTTTTTCAGACATTCTGTGTATTTTTGTATTAAGTTTTAAGGAAGTTCATGAGGCAGCAGTGGAAGGGCAACATTATTCCTGGGCCCCTGGCTGGAACAAATCACCTCATCCTTCTGGCAGAGCTGGGAGGGTTGTCTGCTCTACCAAGAGTAAATAGAAACCTACTCATAAGAATACCCTCAGAGAGGGAGATAACTGGGGAAAGAGGTTGCCGCAGCCAGGAGAGGGAAGAGGACCAAAGTCAGTGGGCAGACACTTCCTTGCCTCCTGCTCCCTGATTCGCTAGTGGTGCAGTCCACGTTGGGAGGAGGGAGCTCAGAACATCTTGGCAAGATGGACAAAGACAGCAAAGAGATCAAAGCATTTGAGACTTACAAGGTAGAGGTAGAACGCCCTCATTTGTCAGGGACTTCTCCACAGTTACTGAAATTAACTCCAACAAAAGAAATAAACACCAGCATCAAGCAGGCCTCCCTCTCCTCTTCTGACCTGGATATCTTATCAGCCCTTCCCAGGAGGGCAGCTGCTTCCCTAGGATAAAGCAGCTTGGATATAGCAGTCTTGCCCTCTATATTTACCCACATCTCCCTTTCCCCCTTCTCATAAGACTCTCAAGTATATAAGGAAACCTTAAAGATTGTCTCAGCCAGTGGCTTTTAAGTCTGGCCCATAGTCCACTTGTAGGGAACTTAATATATACAGGTCCTAGGCTTTAAGAAGTAGCAGCTCTGGGGTGGGGTAAGGATTCTGCATTTTAATTTCCCCTGAGGTGAATCAATTCACCTGTGGGAATTGTAAGTCTCTTAGTTTATCTTAGTGATAGGAAACAACTGGCCCAAACTTTCCCTTTTTCTTCTACCTGTTGGTCATTTACTATTTTCTTTTCTACCTTCACCCTACTTCTTCCTCTCTTTCAAAATCTTTCTTTCTTTTCCTGGGTTGGGATTGGCATTTTAACTACAAGAATGAAAACCTCAACTGGGGGAAGGGAGACTAACAATCTTTTGTTACTAATAAACACACTGGCATTGTTCCAGCATGGCCCCAACATCCTGACATCTGTCTCAGGAAGAGAGAAGTATCCCTGAGCAGTGCACCCATCTGTCCTGGCAATGAGGCAGGGACACAATGAGACGTGCTAAATTAAATGAGTGAGCTCTATGCCTAATGAGTATTATTTGTGCATCTGCACGCATTTAAGGAAAAGCCATTGTTAGCCTTGTGCTGTTCTGACTTCCATCAGAAAGAGGGTGTGAGACTCAGCTCAGACCTGGGCCTTGTGCTACTGTCTTGATCAGATATCTGAGGACCAGACTCCCCAAGAAAGTGGGGCCAGTTGACATCACCAGGGATCCATCATCGTCACTGGTTCATACTCTCTGTTCTTCCTTCCACCTAATGAGAAAGCTGTCTGCTTAGAGTCTATACCTTTGAATGAGACACACTTTCATTCAAACCTCATTTCTGGGGGTCCTTCTGATGCTTCTCCATGTTTGTTCCTGGCTTTTCTGTGCTGGACTGCAGCCCCACTATCCACAAGTGGCCCCAACAACCCTTTGTGAGGTGCACTGGCCCTGCCACATTGGTTCAGGCAGGTGCCTCCTCCAGCCTATCCATCTGTCCTTGAGGAGTGGGACAGGGATCTGGATAAGCATGAAGTTCAGTGGAAATGTCAGATAATTGCTTTTTGTGTTTTCGGGCAGCTTAGTAACCTGGTAGTAACAGCTGATGCTCACATGGTACTTGTTGGTTAGCCTGGCTACATGATAATTTGAGTTCTGGAAATATCGGCAGAAACATGATTTCTTTGTGTAACAGATTCTTTGTGCACTTTGTATGTAAATATCCCTGTGAGTTCTAAGTAGTTTGCTTCCTGGGTGCAATTCCTGTTTTAACAATGTAATGGTTGTTTTATGTTTAATGAATTCGAAAAAGCAAGGGCTTTGGGGCAGAGACTCTGAGATTTAAATTCTGACTTCACTGCTTTGATAGCTTTGATGTTTCTTTTATTATTTTGGCTTAGTTTGTTTTTTGCCTGCCTTTAGTATTTAGTAAAATTTAAAAAAAAAACAAAACTTAAATGTGACCAAGAGGAAACCAAGAAAGAGGGGACTTCTGTTAATATTTGAACCAGAGTGTTAAGCGTGGACACATGCTCAGTCATTAGACAGACTAGGAGCAGCTGGAATAGAAATAAGTGAGAGTTTATTTTTGTGTGTGGAGTTAGAAAGTGATCTAGTTTCATTCTTCTACAGGTGGTTGACCAGTTTTCCCAGCACCACTTGTTAAAGAGATTGTCTTTACTCCATTGTATATTCTTGCTTCCTTTGTCGAAGATAAGGTGTCCGTAGGTGTGTGGATTTATCTCTGGGCTTTCTATTTTGTTCCATTGATCTATATTTCTGTCTTTGTGCCAGTACCATACTGTCTTGATGACTGTGGCTTTGTAGTAGAGCCTGAAGTCAGGCAGGTTGATTCCTCCAGTTCCATTCTTCTTTCTCAAGATTGCTTTGGCTATTCGAGGTTTTTTGTATTTCCATACAAATCTTGAAATTATTTGTTCTAGTTCTGTGAAAAATACCGCTGGTAGCTTGATAGGGATTGCATTGAATCTATAGATTGCTTTGGGTAGTATACTCATTTTCACTATATTGATTCTTCCGATCCATGAACACGGTATATTTCTCCATCTATTAGTGTCCTCTTTGATTTCTTTCATCAGTGTTTTATAGTTTTCCATATATAGATCTTTAGTTTCTTTAGGTAGATATATTCCTAAGTATTTTATTCTTTTCGTTGCAATGGTGAATGGAATTGTTTCCTTAATTTCTTTTTCTACTTTCTCATTATTAGTGTATAGGAATGCAAGGGATTTCTGTGCAAAACACACTTCTTGGGTCACATCTACGTTACATTTCCAGGTCTCCCTGAGTTATGACCAATACAGCGTGAGTTGAAACGATGTGTTCTTCTAAGCTAGCCCATTAAAACTTCCCACCTATGCTCCCCATCCTCTTTCCTCCATCTGTTGACAACGCCAACAGCAAGGGAGGGCAACCTTGGAAGCTGTTCATTGATGATGGTGGATCACCTGGGCTTTAATTCGGGGACTCCATCAACCTGAATGACTACATGGACCAAAACTCCCCCATTCTTTGCCAACCGGGATCACCTGAATTAAGTGGTTATTGAAAAAAGAAATAAATTTCTGTTGTGATAAGCTACCAAAGTTTGATTATCTGTCATGACCTTTAATCATACAAATGCAACATGCTTTTTTTTTTTCCAGTAGTTATGTTTTTCCAGTAGTTGAGTACAGATGTGAGAATTGGACCATAAAGAAGGTTGGGCGTGAAGAATTGATGCATTCAAACTGTGGTGCTGGAGAAGACTCTTGAGAATCCCTTGGAATGCTAAGAGATCAAACCAGTCAATCCTAAAGGAAATCAACCCTGAATAGTCATTGGAAGGGACTGATGATGAAGCTGAAGCTCCAATAGTTTGGCCACCTGATATGAAGAGCTGAATCGTTGGAAAAGACCTTGATGCTGGGAAAGATTGAGGGTTGGAGGAGAAGGGGGTGACAGAGGATGAAATGGTTGAATGGCATCAGCGACTCAATGGACATGAGTCTGAGTGAGCTCTGGGAAATGGTGAAGGACAGAGAAGCCTGGTGTGCTGCAGTCCATGCGGTCACAAAGAGTCAGATACGACTTAGTGACTGAACAACAACAACATGTTTAGCCCTGTTCCTGACACACAATGAGAACTTAGTATCCCTTTGATGTTTTGTTGAGAAGAAGTCACCTATCCTGAAAAGCTGGTCAGTTTGCCAAGAACTCTGGCCAATACCATCACTGCTGATTTCATGGAGTCTATTTGATTCATAGAGTTAGGTATAAGCTTTTCTGCTGCAATAAGTAATGAAGTACAAATTGAGGAAATTAGTTATCAATTAGTCATTCGATGGTTGGGAAGGCAGGCAGCAGGCATAAACGGTGCCAGATTAGTTAAGCCATGATAAATTTTATTGCTCTACAAGGATGGGGTCTTTATCCATTACTTCTCAAATTTATCTTTATTATTCACCCCTGGACATGAGACAGGGCCTGGATGCTGAAGGCGGTAAAAGACCAGCCAGGGCATTTGAGAGATATGACAAACTTCCCAGAGGAGATGGTCCCTAAGGAGGCCATTTACAAGCAACTGCGAGAGAGTCACCGAGGAAGCCTTGTTTATCTTTTCCACAGCCCTCGCTGTAGGGTTTCCAGTTTTCCTCAGGTCCTCCCACAGTTTGCATGCCCTTTCCCCGTAATTAGCACAACATACTACAATTCTGTGATGTTTCTGCATATCAATCCAGTGCAGGAGATAAGGAGGGATTTTTCTGTTCATCTGTGACCAACTACATTTCTGTATCTCCTCAGGCCTTGTTGCTGCTGTTCAGTCATCAAGTTGTGTTTGCCTCTTTGTGACTCAATGAACTGCAGCACTCCAGGCCTCCCTGTCCCTCACCGACTCCCGGAGTTTGCCCAAGTTCATGTCCATTGAGTTGGTGATGCCATCCAACCACCTCAGCCTCTGTCACTCTCTTCTCCTGTCCTCAATCTTTCCCAGCATCAGGGTCTTTTCCAACGTGTTGGCTATTCGCATCAGGTGGCCAGAGTATTAGAATTTCAGCTTCCTAGCACCTAAATTTTTTCACAGCTTTCCACTTGGCTTACTAAAATATAAAACTTTCACCATGACCTCTGAGGAATTCCAAGGTCTGGGGTCTGGGTGCTCTCTGATTTTATCTCCCACTATTCCCTCCTCTTCATCATGCCTTCCAGCTCCAGATGAACCAGATGGAAGCTGATAAAATAGATTCCTAGGGAAAGTGGTCTTTTTTAATGGTCAGCTAAAGCTGTCTATCATGAGTTTGAGTAAGCTCCGGGAGTTGGTGAGGGACAGGGAGGCCTGGCGTGCTGCAGTCCATGGGGTCACAAAGAGTCAGACACGACGGAGTGACTGAACTGAACTGAAAGCTCTCTGTGTCATAGGTTAAGTTTCAGGAGAAGCCACTGGCTTAGCCTAGGTAACACCAAACAGCCACACAGTATCAATTATTCATTCAACAGGGTCAGGCTGAACCAAAGGAATGAACTTCTAACAAGACTCTCCCAGTCTTGACTCCATCCACTCTAACCCTCACTCAGCTGCCAATGTCATCAATTAAAACACTCCTTTACTTTATAATAATAATAACTAACATGCGCCTAGCCCAAATAAGTCCAAGCAGTGATACTAAACATGTTACATATATGAACACATTTAATAAGAAACTTTAGCGGCAGGGTATCATTTTTATTCTGATTTTACTGATGAAGAAACTAAAAGCTCAGAAAAGGTGAAGGAGCTTCTGTGGCAAAGCCTAGATTCAAACCCATGTATTCTGGGTTTCAACTATCATATTTTGCCAACTTCAGTAAAATACTTTAAAATTATTGATTGATTGATTGATGTTTGGCTATTCTGGGTGTTCATTGCTGCACGGGCTTTTCTCTAGTTGCGGCAAGGGGGCCTACAGTCTAGCTGAAGTGCACGGACTTCTCGTTGCCGTGGCCTCTCTTGTTGCAGAGCGTGGGCTCTAGGGACCTCGGACTTGAGTAGTTGTGGTGCCCGGATCAGTAACTGCAGCTGGCGGGCTCTAGAGCACAGGCTCAGTAGTACACAGGCGTGCTGGATCTTCCCAGAAAAGGGTTTGAACCCATGTCTCCTGCATTGACAGGCAAAGTCTTAATCACTGAGCCAGCAGAGAAGTCCTCCAATAAAATACTTTTGTGGCCAAAGTTACCCTCAAAAGCCCCCTAACTATTCTTGTAAAGTGCCATACACGTGGTTTCCTCCTATTGACACTTGCACATTAACTCATGCACTTAAAGCTTGAGGACTCTTAAGCTAGCTTAGGAAAAGGAACAAAAAGAAAGGCTACATTATATAATTATCAAATACCTACAGGTTACTGGGTAAGAGTAGGGAATCCTTTATTGTTTCTGATTTCTCACAGGGCTCAGGTCTTTGGTTTTCCTATTAAGAACTCTACTCAATCCTCTTGTTAATGACCTATCTGGGAAAAGAATTTTAAAACGAGTGGGTATATGTATATGTATAATTGATTCACTTTGCTGTACACCTGAAACTAACACAATGTTGTAAATCAACTACACTGCAATACAGTTTTTTTTTTTTTAAGACTATGACTTTCACATGGTTGTCTACTTGTCTGTGGATATGAAAATTAAGTGAGATTGAAAGATATAAATGGAGCAGCACCCTATATATGAATAGCAGCAGTGTTGTGGTAAATGCTTAACAACCAGTTCCTTAGGGAGTGAAAACCACTGCTTTGTAGTATTTCCTGGTTTCCATGGTGCAAACATCCCAATGATGGCCAATTTCAAGGTGCCAAGATGACACCAACCAGCTGGCAGATTTCCTTGAAATCTGACAACCTGTTCTCCCCCACCAGTCTGAGCTGGTTCCAACACACCATGGGAGGGAGGCCCTAAAGACAGCTCTCACCACAGAAGTTGCAGTGAGAGACAACTTCAGTGCACACAGAGAGGCTCTCTCTGGCTGCCACATGGGAGCCGAGTTCTAACTCTTTCTCAAGTGAAACATGGAGTCTAAATTCCACACAATTATATTCGAAACGTTTTTGAGAGTAAACTGTAAAATAATAACTAGTGTACAAAGTGTGGGCTTCCCCAGTGGTGCTAGTGGTAAAGAAACTGCCCCCCCACCACGCCCAGCCAATGCAGGAGACACAAGAGACATGAGTTCAATCCCTGGGTCGGGAAGATCCCCTGGAGGAGGACATGGCAACCCATGTCCCAGTATTATTGCTTGGAGAACCCCATGGACAGAGAAGCCTGGTGGGCTATGGTCCATAGCGTCGCAGAGTCAGACACAACTGAAGCAACTCAGCACGTACGCACATATAAAGTGTAAAATTTATAGGCAACTAATACCAACCAAGATTTTTTTTCTCCTGAATTTCCTATGTAATGGCACTGAAATCTTTATTTCTAGAATTTTTGTGAGCACATTATGAGGGCTGAGCTATACCCACTGTTATCATTCAGCTATTATAGTCATTGGAGGTGTGTTATTAAAGTTTTGCACGTGCATGTACACACATGGATGTCTGCATTCTTTTTAAAATGTTTGACTTTAACTACTGATTTTTGGCTGTGCTGGTCTTTGTTGCTGTGCCCGGTGCTTTCTCAAGTTGCAGCAGGCAGAGGCTACTCTCTAGCCGGCTTCTTGATGAGGTGGCTTCTCTTGTTGTGGAGCAAGGTCTCTAGGGCTCAGTACTTGTGGCAACACGGGCTTAGTTGCCCGGCAGCACGCGGAATGTTTCTGGATCAGGGATCGAACCTATGTCCCCTGGACTGGCAGGCAGACTCTGCACTGGACCACCAGGAAAGTCCTGGCTTTCTTTTTCGAATGATGCCTTGTATGTGTTTTCCTTTGCTCTAAATGTATTCCTTCAGTCTACTTTGAAACTCAATATATGTCTTAGAGTCGTACAAATCCCAAGTAGAGGGGTGAGCAAAGTTCTACACCCAGGCTTGTCTGAATTACTCAGTAGTTTCGTGAAACTCAAATTGCTTCTCCTCCTTAGCCTCCTAATAGGTTCTCTTATCACAGGGAATTCAGAGAGATGAGTTACCAACCTTTTCTGAAACCTTTGTAAAATGCCTGCTCATCCTCGATTGTGTGTGGAGGGGTCAGTCTCTCTGGAGGGAAAAAGGATTCCGTGACCCACAGAGCAAGCAGCCTCCTGGAAAGCCCGGCGCCGTGATTATGAGGCTCAGACAGCTCATCGAGCGGCAAAAATGGAAGGGAGCCCTCCAAATGGATTGAGTATTCAGATGTTTGGAATCAAAGATAAGCTATCTCAATTTTGAGACAGTGTGCTTTTTGCCTTCTATTAAAATAGCTGATATTACACAGACACGCTATTTTTCAGTTCTTCTGGGCTACCACCCACACCATATGTTCTTCACCTTCAGTGCAATCCCGGAGCTGATGAAGCTTTGCTGCTCTGTGTCTGTGCGGCTTTGGGTAAGTGTCTTGCCCTCTCTGAGCCTCGGAGTTCATCCTACCTGAACTGAGCACATCAAGATCTGCCATCACCCTGTGGCCCCCATCCCCTCTCTGAGACCAAGTCAACTATGTGCAAATCTATTTGAAAATCTAAGTAGACGTCTACACTGGATGTATTAACTTCTCTATTCAGTGGCTTCTGAGAAGTGTCAAATGACATAATGGATATGAAAGTTCTTCAGGGAAAAAAAGAAAAGATAAGGGCTGAATGAATGTAGGGCATTATTAATGTTAATTACTTGTGAGTGATATGCATAATGCCCAGAATCAATGAATTTTAGAGCTGGGAAGAAACTTTATAATCACCCAGTCTAATCCAGCATCTCTCTAGGGTTAGTCACTCAGTCGAGCCTGACTCTTTGTGACCCTACGGACTGTAGCCCGCCAGGCTCCTCTGTCCATGGGGTTCTCCAGGCAAGAATACTGGAGTGTACTGCCATTTCTTCCAGGGGATCTTCCCCACCCAGGGATCAAAACTGGGTCTCCTGCATTGCAGGCAGACTCTTTACCATTTGAGCAACAGGGAAGACCTGTAGCTTCTCTCTACCAGAGCCTAAACAGTGGAGTCTGCAGAGAGAGTCTTTAAACTGTCTGGATGGAGAGAAAGCGACATTTCTTCACACACAGGTCAGTTAAATTCGCTCAGTCGTGTCCAACTCTTTGCGACCCCATGAACCGCAGCACACCAGGCCTCCTTGTCCATCACCAACTTCCGGAGTCCACCCAAACCCATGTCTATCGAGTTGGTGATGCCATCCAACCATCCATTCCTCTGTTGTCCCCTTCTCCTCCTGCCCTCAATCTTTCCCAGCATCAGGGTCTTTTCAAAGTGTCAGCTCTTCGCATCAGATGGCCAAAGTACTGGAGTTTCAGCTTCAACATCAGTCCTTCCAATGAACACCCAGGACTGATCTCCTTTAGGATGGACTGGTTGGATCTCCTTGCAGTCCAAGGGACTCTCAAGAGTCTTCTCCAACACCACAGTTCAAAAGCATCAATTCTTTGGCGCTCAGCTTTCTTTATAGTCCAACTCTCACATCCATACATGACTACTAGAAAAACCATAGCCTTGGCTAGATGGGCCTTTGTTGGCACACAGGTCATCTAATCACAAGAAAATGACCACCATTCTATGAGGCTGATACAGGTGCCAAAAGCCTTTTACTTCATTTTGCCTGAGATCAGTGTGAGCAGGTAAATATTTTATTATTGTGTCTCCCCCTCCTCACCCAAGCTACTAAAGGGCCTGATATTCATTAACTGCCAGATCCTGCCAATATTCCACTGTGGTCAATTTCAAGTTATCAACAGGAACCTACTGAATGTGTGTTTTAGTGGCTCATTGGTCCAGGGGTGATTCTTGCTTTGGTTGCAAGAGTCCCAGGCTCAAATCCCAGATGGTTCCTAGATGAATCCCTTGATGTTCATCTACTTTGGGGCTCCCCAGGTAGGCATTAGTGGTAAAGAACCTGCCTGCCAATGCAGGAGACATCAGAGACATGGGTTCGATCCCTAGGAAAATCCCCTGCAGAAGGGCATGGCCACTCACCTCAGTATTCTTGCCTGGGGAATCCCATGGACAGAGGAGCCTGGGACGGCTACAGTCCATAGGGTCACGAAGAATCAGACAAGACTGAAGTGACTTAGCAAGCATGAACTGAATGTGCAGTAAGGAAGAGACACACACAATGATTCTTGTGATCTGGTCCAGGCCAGCTCCAGCAGCAGCTCACACTGCCTCCAATGACTTCAAAATCATTGAGTTCCTGACCTCAAGGGATTCCATGAGCAGCTCAGGAGACAGGTTTGTGAGAAGGTAACTAAAACACAAGCTGACTAGAATCAGTTCTGGGTGCTGTGGGAGCCTAGAAGACAGAGGCTACAAGAAGGAGGAGGCTTTGGGGATGGGGTTTGAAGGATGCGTAGGAGCATGCCATCCAAGCAATGTGAGGGGGAACAGGAAAGAACTCTGGAAAGAGAGCAACATAAGAAAAGGCAAGAGGGATGAGTTGTTTTGGGTTCCCCTGGTTGGCTCAGACTGCAAAGAATCTGCCTCCAATGCAGGAGATGCAGGAGACGCAGGTTTGATCCCTGGGTCAGGAAGATCCCCTGGAGGAGGAAATGGCAGCCCATTCCAGGTTTTTTGCCTGGAAAATTCCATGGACAGAGCTACAGTCCATGGGGTCACAAAGAGTCAGAGGCGGCTGAGCATGCACGCCTCTGAGCAAAGCACTTAGAAGAGAACCAGGTTAACAGAAGGTGGGAGCAGATCTTTGCTCTCTTTACTGTCATGCATGGCAGGCACCCTGCTTGACACAACGCATGCTCGATGAGATGTCATTGCCCTTGGTTATTACACAGATTGTGAGGCTGACTAAGCTCAAGGACACCTTGATCCCATCCTTTAGCCAGAGATCTCTCTCTCCAGGGATGTTCTTAAAGTGCTCTTACACACCTTGCCTGGTTCCTCTTGCCCAGACAACCCTTTGTGTTACTTCTGGAGGGTCCAATTGTACCCACCTGCAGCCTCATTCTTCCATGACCCCTTCTTGAGCTTGCACAGCTCTCATGCACTTCTCTTGCTCAGAGGTCATACATGATACCTGTTCTGTCCTGTGCAACCAGACCCTCAGTCATGCCCAGGTGGGTGCTGACAGCCCAAAGCTGTCTTTATTGGATGCCTTGCCAACCATTCCAATGAGTTAAGCAAATGATGTAGGTGGATATCTTCTGAGCATCAGATATTCTCATGGCTTCTGAGGATGCAAAAGTCCTTTCATAAAGGGCATCCTTGTGTAGAAGAGCTTCCCTGATAGCTCAGATAGTAAAGAATCTGCCTTAATACAGGAACCTGACTTGGATCCCTGGGTCAGGAAGATCCCCTGGAGAAAGGAATGGCTACCCACTCTAATATTCTTGCCTGGAGCATCCCATGGACAGAGGAGCCCTGTGGGCTACAGTCCATGGAGTTGCAGAGAGATGGACATGACTGAATTTTCGTGTCCATTTTCACTCTCACTAGTGTAGAAAGTTTCTTCAGAACAAGGAATATATCCCCACTTTTACTTTTCAAATCATCTATAAAAGCCCTGGAATCACAAAAGCTGCTCTAATATCCTCTGATGGATTGAAAGAGAGAGAGAGACAGACCTTAAATTTCCCAGTAGAAGCACTCACTATCTTGGACCAAATGATAGAAAAGCATAAGCCCCTCATCCTATCACTTTCTGAAAACCCTTACACTCTAGAATCAGAAAAGCACTCATTATATGGACACTGCATTGTTTAAAAGTCTGATTTAATATTTTCTCTTACTTCTGAAATTCTCCCAGGTCTTAGGCTGCCAAAGGATTGGGGAGAGTGTAGTATTTCTAGTCAATGATAGCATTATCATATGATTCCCGTTAATCCCCAATACTGGAAATAGCTCCCCAAGTATTTAGCAGAAGTCTGGTTTCTTAATACAGCAGGTATTAGGGTAGGCATTCGGTGTTTTAGACAGCAGGAAAATCTTATATCCCTCTCCTTGCCTATAAGGATTTTTTTTTTCTTTAACAAAAGTTTCTTCTCAAAGTTTCACTTTAAATATAAAATATGTCCTTGTGGAAGCTGTTACAAATGTCACCACTTTAACCAGCCCAAATTTATGGTGGCATTGAATTTTAATGGAGCCATAAATGTCTGATGTAATGGTGATATATGCGTCGCAATAAATTGTTATAGAGAAATATAAAAATAAGTGTAAGATAAAAGATTGTGTATAAAATATGTTTTTACATCTCCTTTAATGATTAAAAATCATACAAACCCGATATTCTAAATCACTCGGAATTGTCACATGTGGCTCAGGGAACATCATCTCCCCTGAAAGTCTTTCCCAGGCTGAGTTGATGATTCTGTGGTCAGAAACCACATTCGCTTTAATGAGGACATTTAAGATGATTTTTATGTTGACGAGGGGAAAAAAAAGTAATTAGCATTAAAGAAGATGGAGATGATGGTATCGATGACCCTCTGCCTCGGGAATGGTCCTCTGAAACCGACACGATTGATGGGCCCGTGGCCTTGTGACAACTCCCGCTGTCTTCAGGGCGACCCTGACGCTCCCCGGGTGTCTTGGAGTAACTTGGCGGCTCCAAGGACAGATCAGGAAGCAGGGAGGGGCCGGGGACAAGCGGCGGGAGGCGCGGCTGTGGCTGGGGGATGGGAGGAACTGAAAGCCGCTGCAGGGGACGCCGGACCACTGTTGCAGCCCCACCGCTGACCCTGGGACCAGCGCCTCCACCTTTCCAAGCCTCGGGTTCCCCACCTACCAAAGAAAGGTGATCCGAGCATTGAAGGATGGGCATTTTTATTTTTAATGCCTGCTTCCATTTTCCTGAGGCTTCCCAGGTGACGCAAGTGGTAAAGAATCCGCCTGACAATGCAGGAGATGTGAGAGACTCAAGTTCAATCCCTGGGTCAGGAAGATCTCCTGGAGATGGAAATGCAACCGACTCCAGTATTCTTGTCTGGAGAAATCCCACGGGCAGAGGAGCCTAGTGGGCTACCGTCCATGAGGTCACAAAGAGTTGAACATGACTGAGCATGCACACACGCCTCTTGATTTACCTATTTTCAGGACCATCCCTGATGCTCATTTGAGCACCCATTCCAGCTCATTATAACTGAGTGTCCACCTGTCACTCTAGGGTGGCAGAGATGGCCCTGTAGCCACAGGAATCTTATCAAGGATGGGCACAGGGTGCCCACTTGAACCAATGAGAAGCCATGAGGCTTACTGGAGCTTTGAGGATGGTACCAAGCAATGAAAAGCAGAGTCAAGAAATCAGAAAAAGACTGGACCCTAGAACTTTGTTTAAGTTCCTGGATCCAGCCCAACCTGAAGCCATGTACCCCTGGATTTTTCAGTTGCATGTGTTGACAAATTCCCTTTCTTGGATTCCCTTTCATGGATTCTTTTCCATGAGGGTCACCTGGGAAGCCCTCAATATTTTTGCAACAGTAACAGCAAAGATCCCTGACCACAAAGCATTGGAACAGATATAATAATGATGAAAAAATGTGCAGTATCCTGAAAACTACCAAATGTGACAGAAAGACATGAAGTGACCAAAATATGGTGGAAAGTGGTACTGGCGGATCTGCTTAATGCAGGGTAGCCATGAAACTTCAATTTGTAGAAAACATAACATCTCTGAAACAAAATAAAGTGAAACAAGATCTGCCTGTATATGCGCTCATCATTTTGGGTTTGATTTTCAGTCACTTGCAACCGCGTGAGTCCTAAAGGACAGAGGATTCACGGTGAGGATGAGATAATCCCCATAAAGTTCTTTGTGCGTGATGTCTGACAAGCACGTACTCAACACGCACGGGCAGATGCTGTTATCATGGAGATGATGACTGTCTGCGGCCAGCACTGCGCGCACTTGTTTGCAGAGCGCCCCCTCCAGCCTCCCGGGATCACACGACGTTTGGCAACCTGCTGCCCTGCTCTCCTCTCCCCTCCTGTGACGGATCGCCAGGGCGCCTGGTGAATATTAACATTGGCCCCGGCTCTCTGGGGAGCCCTGACTGAGAAGCGCTGAAAGCCCGCCTCTGCCCCGTGTTTGCTTCCTCCCAGCCCGGCTCCCCACGGCTGCTCTGCCCTCTCTACCCTTGGGATGTGGCTCCACTGCCAACAGGCTCCGGGCTTCTGTTTGTTGTGGAAAAATACCAAGTTCAAAGAGACCTGCCTGTGGCTCCAGCCCCCGTCGCAGCTGGCCACACGCTGCCTCCCGGGGCCTGGCAGCCACACAGCCTCGTCCCGCCTCCTCTGACTCCAGCTGTGCTCTGCGCCCATTTGGTTTCTGTCTTCCTTTTAGCTGTGTAACTTGCCAAGGCCTGTGCTTACAAACCAGGAATGGAGCGTGAAGAATGGGCTGTGACTCGAGCACTGACTCCCCAACCTCGTGCTCTCTGTTTCCATCGCAAGAGGGCTGTATGTCCCCGCCCCACATTGCTTTTCCTTCTGCTGCTGGAATCCCAGCTTTAAGTCTTAGGGTGCATGTACACGTGTGTGTGAGCTAAATCACTTCAGTTGTGCCCAACTCTGTGCGACCCTATGGACTACAGCCTGCCAGGCTCCTCTGTCCGTGGGATTCTCCAGGCAAGAATACTGGAGTGGGCTGCCATGCCCTCCTCCAGGGGATCTTCCCAACACAGGGCTCAAACCCATACCTCTTATGTGTCCTGCAGTGGCAGACGGGTTCTTTACCACAAGCGCCACCTCGGAAGCCCTTAGGGTGCGTGGAACACAACAAGCCATGACCATTTTCTCCATCTCTGTCCTGCAGCAAGTTCTCCAGTTTTCTCCCCATCTGTGTTAAGCCTTCATTTCCCTACAGATGCAACGTGAATAAAGACCAGGGAAAAATGTCTAACAAAGGGCCACATGCTGGGACTTCCCTGGTGGTCCAGTGGTTAAGAATCCGCCTTGCAATGCTGGGGACACAGGATTGATCCTTGGTTGGGAAACTAAGATCCCACACGCCCGGGAGCAACTAAGCCTGAGTGCCGCTCGTCACAACTACTGAGCCCTCGTCACAACTCGAGAGTCCATACACAGCAAAGACAAGACCTCTCGTGATGCTACGCAGACCTAATGTGGACTAATAAATAAATAAATATTTTTTAAAAAGAAACAAAACAAAACCCCCAAATGGTCACACGCCTCACCCACACTCCTCCTCAACACGTATCATCTTCTGGTAGTCCACATGATCAACAGGGCTTCCCTGGTGGCTCAGCTGGTAAAGAATCCACCTGCAATGCAGGAGACCCCTGTTTGATTCCTGGGTCGAGAAGATCCGCTGGAGAAGGGATTATTCTTGGGCTTCCCTGGTGGCTCAGATGGTAAAGAATCAACCTGCAATGCGAGAGACCTGGGTTCGATCCCTGGGTCAGGAAGATCCCCTGGAAGAGGGCATGGCAACCCACTCCAGTATTCTTGCCTGGAGAATTCCATGGAGGTCACAGGGACTAAGAACACACACCCACACGATTAACCGATTTATTTTTATTATCTATGTCTTTCCCCTACCAGAATTCAAGCTCCAAGAGAGAGGTCTGTTTGGCTCACTGCTGGGTTCCCTGGGGCCTAGAATAGTGTCAGGCGCATAGAAAATAATATATAGGCAGACCTTGGAGCTACAGAAGGTTCAGTTACATGGCAGTAAAACAAATATCTCAATAAAGTGAGTCACAGGAAGTTTTCGGTTTCCCAGGGCAAAATAAAAGTTATGTTTTCTCTATCCTGTAGTCTATTCAACGTACAGTAACACCATGTCTTAAAAAATAATGTACGTACCTAAATTTTAAAATACTTTATTTCTAATGTTCGAGGGAGGTTTAAGAGGGAGGGCACATGGATATACCTATGGCTGATTCATGTTGATGTGTGGCAGAAACCAACACAATACAGTAATGCAATTATCCTTCAATTAGAAATAAATAAACTTAATTATTAAAAAAGACTTTATTGCTAAAAATTGCTGTCATCTGAGCCTTTGTGGCTAAGTCACTTCAGTTGTGTCTGACTCTTTGCAACCCCATGGACTGTAGTCTACCAGGCTCCTCTGACCATGGGATTCTCCAGGCAAGAATATGGGAGTGGGTGGCCGTGGCCGTCTCCAGGGGATCTTCTCGACCCAGGGATCGAACCCATATCACTTACACCTCCTGCGTTGGTAGGTGGATTCTTTTCCACGAGGGTCACCTGGGAAATCCCCAATATTTTTGCAATAGTAACACCAAAGATCCTTGACCACAAAGCATTGGAACAGATATAATAATGATGAAAAAATGTGCAGTATCCTGAGAACTACCAAATGTGACAGAAAGACATGAAGTGACCAAAATATGGTGGAAAGTGGTACTGGCAGATCTGCTTAATGCAGGGTAGCCATGAAACTTCAATTTGTAGAAAACATAACATCTCTGAAACAAAATAAAGTGAAACAAGATCTGCCTGTATATGCGCTCAACAGGTAGCACTGGGCATTGAATACTTGACTGGGGCCAGCAGACTGTCTGTTGTTGCTGTTGTTCAGTCACTAAGTTGTGCCCGACTGTTTTGCAACCCCATGGACCATGCACACCAGCCTTCCCTGTCCTTCACTGTCTCCCTGAGTTTGCTCCACCTGATGTCCGTTGAGTCAGTGATGCCATCTCATCCTCTCCTCTGCCACCCCTACTTCTGCCTTCAACCATTCCCAGCATCAGGATCTTTTCCAGCGAATCTGATCTTCATATTAGGTGGCCAAAGGATTGGAGCTTCAGCTTCAGCATCAGCCCTTCCAATGAATATTCAGGGTAGATTGTACTGTCTATATTAGACACCAAGTCCCATATTCATTTGTTTATTCATCTCCCCTTTCCCCCTTTTAATCTGCCCTCGCCCAGTTACTTCATACCTCCTTGGTGCAAAAGAGACATAACTCCCACATTCCAGCCACGTATAGTCCAACAGAGAAGACATCCACTTAAGCCAAGAAGGAAAAGAAGGCATGATAACTGTGAGAAGGATTTCAGGGTATTTGGGGAGCATAGCAATTAAGGAGATTTCTCTAAACCTGGGGTGCCAGGGAGGCCTTCCGAGGAAGGGTATTTGTGTTGAGGATAAGAAGGAGTTAGCCTGTCTTTGTCAGAGGGAAGAAAACCCATGGAGGGCGGATCCTACTGACTTTATTCATCTTCCCTGTTTCCTGCTTCTGTCCTGACAGCCAGGAGAACCCTCCAGCCAAGGTTTAGATTAGCCAGCGGATTTCAGCAGGAGGTAATGTCTGGTATTTCACTGTGATGCATTTATAGAGAGTCATGAATAAGTTCTGACTCACATGCTGTGGGGTCCCCAAATTTAAATGATCTAGTGGAAAATCTGAAGCTGGACTAAAACCAGTAGAATAGAACCAGTGCTAAAACCAGTGTTTTATACTTAGATTTACTAAAAAAAAAAAAAAAAAAAAACAGCCTTGTTGAAAAATAATTCACCTATCACACGTTATCCACAAAGTACCCAAGTCAATGGTTTTTAGTTTGTACACAGAGCTCTACAGCCATCATCACAAGCTTGAACTCTATAGAAGGGAAATTTGGGAAATTTCCCAAGGCAAACCCTCAGTACCCTTTGCTGAGTGAGAAAAACATAGATTTACTGACATACAATAAGTAGGATAGAGTTAGCCAAACAGGGGCAGGATAACATGAGAAATTACAGGGCAAGTGTGGGACTAAGCAACATTAAGCCCCAGTTACTTTTCCAGAGTCATTTTATTTTAATGATAGAGAACTTGTGTGACAATACTGCTAGCTAAAGTAAGGCATACGATGATGAAAAGACGGCCCATGTTGGAGCCCAAGTTAATTATGGGAAATGCAAAATACCCATTATTGTCAGCCCTGTTTTACCAGGGAGGTGATGGTGACTAAGGCAGACTCAGAGAGAGAAAGATGTGTGTGTGTGGAGGTGGGGGGGAGGGTGGAATTGAGGAGGGAGGGAGGAAGAAGGAGAGAGATTGAAAAAGAGACAGGAAGACAGATTTACAGACACACAAACAGATGGAGAGAAAGGCAGAGATGCAAAGAGACAGACACGTGCAGATGGAGAGGGGAGGGGGCAGGACGAGCCAGAGACAGACGGTCAGAGAGACCCTGGCCCAGGAAAGCACAGAGAGACACAGCGAGCGTGTTTAAGCAATACATTAAGAAAAATTGAAACCTCCACTGCCTTCTCTGTGAACTCTTCGCAGAGGGCTCGAATGCCCTTTGCCCCCTCCAGGCCACGTAGGATACTGGATGGCAGAGTCCTTCTCTGACTCAGGAATCAGGAAGGGGGTGGGGAGGCTGAGGCAGACAGACGCTGGGGGAGAAACGGCCCCAGATGGCCGTGGGTGGCTGAATCGCACCTCCCCCCAGTGCTACTCTGGTGCACTTTTAGGAGAGTGAAAAGGATCACAAAGAGTGTTGCCATAGATGGTGACGTGTCTGTTTCTGAAACAAAGGAGGCAGCTCCGAATCTGAAACCCCAAACTTCCCAAAACACAGGCATCAGCGTCTCTTCTGGATTCTGAGTTCACTTCCTCTCTGTGCCAGGTGCCGGGCGAGCAGGCTCGCAACAAAGGGGTGAAGAGCCGCTCCACGGGATCAGGGCCAAGCACGTGGCCGGGACGCTTCATCAGAGCTGAGAGCTAAGTACGGTGAGTGAGATCGTGGGTGCCAGAACGCCTCTATGGGCAACCAGGCTTTGTCATGGTTCCCTCTGCTCACAGGGCGATCACTACGACATCCCAGCTTTAGACAGCACACGCATGCCCATGCTTAGCCGTCCAGGGCACCAGTATTCTTGCCCGGAGAATCCCCATGGACAGAGGAGCCTGGTGGGCTACAGGTCATAGGGTCGCAAAGAGCCGGACACGACTGAGCAACTAAGCACACAGTGAGCCTGCAAAGGAAATGTGAACTCGGCTCCCTGGACAAGGTCCGTGCGCATCCCCACGACGCTCAAACGAAGTCCTCCTGGACAAGGTCCGTGCGCATCGCCAAAACACTCAGACGAAGTGCTCCTGGACAAGGTCCGTGCGCATCGCCAAAACACTCAGACGAAGTGCTCCTGGACAAGGTCCGTGCGCATCCCCACGACGCTCAGACAAAGTCCTCCTCTACTCAGGTAGCAAATGCCGATGTGCTTACTGATTGGAACGGGAGAAGGGTTGAGGTGGGGAAGCCAGAGGGAAACCGCAGAAGGCTGGGTCATGAGAGGTGCCCTCGGGCAGCCCTGAAGAGAGGGAGCTCCTTAGAGCAGTGAACGCAGTTCTAGGCCAAGGTCGTGGGGCACCTTTGCCATCTGCTAGGGGGGACTTTGGATGTGACTGAGAAGGCAGCCAGGGGCCAGTCCTGCTCTGTTCCACGGACTTTCAGGACGGACATTGTCTGGGTTTAAAAAAAGCTATGGGAAGAAAAGCTATGGGAATCATGGAAAGTGGTAAGATTTGAGGCATCTCCTTGACCTGACCCTTCCCTTTAGTTAAACAGAGATAAGAATGCTATTAAAAAATGATCCCTTCATATTTTCTAGGCAAAACCAATATCTCTGTGACCATAGGAGCATCCAGGACGGACACCAAAGAACTAAGGAAAACTGAACAAACTCTGTCCTTGCCAGCGATGGCCCCTGATTCTTGCCACCGTGGACTGTACATGCCCCTTACAGTGCAGCCCTCAGAGACGTTTTCCTCTCTCTTCCATCATTCTCTCGGTCAGTTTGGTTCAACCAGTTTCAACTGTACATCTTACTACATGCCGAATCCTGCACTAAGTCCCACGGTTGCAGAGAATGGTTACCTCGTCCTGGCCTGGGATAAGCTCACTGACCAGGGTGGAAGTTAGGATATAAAGTTATCCCAGGGCTGTCCACGTACAAGTATGGACACTTAGCACCGAAGAGGAGAATGGCAGCCAAGTTCCCCCGGTATCTCATTAACCTGGCTGTGAGCTCCATGGAGAAAGATTATCAGTTCAGCTGGAGATGAAAAACCTGATGCTACCTCATTTCCTCACTGAGGGTTTCTTCTGCAATGGCAAGACTCTGTGGGGCTCCGTGGAAATCAGGTTTCAGTGAGGATTAAAGCATACGCTTTTTGACTTGAGAAGTCACCTGCCAATGTGCCCCAGCAGGCAGGGAGAAGTACATTAAACCAGGCAGGGGGTGAGGAAGTGCAAGTTTCTTTTAGCTACAAACAGCCTCCCCAGGGAAGAATCAAGGGAAAGATGAGTGTGGAGAGATCTAAGAAGGGGAAAGAGGGTAAGAGAAGAGAGAAGAGACAGAAGGGGAAGAAGGAGAGGAGGAGAAAGGAGAGCAGGGAGAAGGAAGCACCAAGGAGAGGAAGGAGAAGTCTGCACAGGTGGTCATTACAAGGGATGACACTGGGCATCAAGTGACCGTGCTGAGCTCTAAGATTTCCTGGGCACTGAAGCCTGAGTTCCTTGACCTGAACAAGGCCAGGTGGATCAACTTGGCATGACCACTACCAGTTCAGTTCAGTTGCTCAGTTGTGTCCAACTCTTTGCGACCCATGGGCTGCAGCACACCAGGCCTCCCTGTCCATCACGAACTCTCGGAGCTTGCTCAAACTCATGTCCATCGAGTCAGTGATGCCATCCAACCGCCTCATCCTCTGTCATCCCCTTCTCCTCCCACCTTCAATCTTTCCCAGCAACTATGCTGATGCTGGGATGAGATGGTTGGATGGCGTCACTGACTCGATGGACAAAAATGACCACTACCATGTCGCTGCAATTCTTCCACCGGCCACATGGCTGCTCAGAGGACAGTGCTCCAGGGCTGGGGATGAGAGAGCCCGTTGGCACACTGGGGTTGATCTTTAGGTCAGCTGGGGATTGAGTCATTTTGCCAATTTGCCTTCCCAGTGGCCACCAAGACAAGAGGGGGGTGGGCCGACCCAAAGCCCAGAGTTGATGAGCTCCTGGTGAAAGTCAAAGGCAGGTGGAGGAATCTGTATATTCTTACACACCAAAGTGCAAGATGAGAATACTATGTTAGTTCTTAGTCATCTGAAATTCTGAATTCCCAGTCAGTGACATCTTCAGCTTTGGCAACTACTACAGTCTGTCCCATTGCCTGTTTCATGTCCAAAGAGGGTGTTTTGTGTTTGTTTTTAAAGTCGGGTTTATCGAGTTATAAGGGAAAGATTGAAGGCAGGAGGAGAAGGGGACAACAGAGGATGAGATGGTTGGATGGCATCACCGACACAATGGACATGGGTTTGGGTGGACACTGGGAGTTGGCGATGGACAGGGAGGCCTGGCGTGCTATGGTTCATGGGGTCGCAAAGAGATATGACTGAGTGACTGAACTGAACTGAACCTACATACAATAAAATGTATCCTTTTTTAAAAGCATTTAGCTTAATGAGTTTTGACAAATATATACAGTCGTATTAATCACCATCACAATCAAAACAGAGACTACTTCCATCACTCCCAAAACTTCCAAGTCAACTTTTTAGGTTGCTAATTGAAAGCAGGTGTTCTCAATCAGGGAGACTGGTATTGATTTAAAATTTTTCCTTTCTGGATTTTTATATTCATTCAGGATTGACGAAGACATCGTCGAAGAATCAAAACGCCATCTTTGGTGAGTAATCTCCACAAGGTCAGGGAAGAAGCCTGGCTTTGCTCCCCAGAGTCCCCCACCACCACCAAACCCCGGTGGAGTATCTGGCACCTGGTGATCTGTGGTAAATAGCTGTAAATGGATGATAAATGTATAGATTTGAGCTGAGATCAATTTAAAGATCAAAGTAGCTATGCATCACTTAAAAAGGCATTTTTTTTTTTTCAATTTGCCAGTGCAGACATGGAGCCTCAGAGAAGCAGGTAGAATTCTAACCATTATCTGCCTGACCTCCAAGCCTGTGCCTTTTACAAATCTCTGCCTCGCTGCCATCTCTCATCTCTGCAAATTCTGACAAGCGCCCTCAGCCAGCTTGCTCCTGTTTTGCAGGCTCAGTCTCATGGATAATCACGTTACCAAGAAGCTTTCCTGTTCCCGAGTTGCTCTGAGCCCTCCTGGGCCAAAAGTCTTCGGTCCGGCAGTCACAGTGAGTTTCCATAATCTTAATGAAGAAGGGCCGTTCCCTACCCCCTTGGCTCTGGGTCTTTAAACTCCTGAATTTTAATAACCAACTCCACTGATGATTTACAAATTTCAAGGCAGGAATTAGCAGAAAATTCCATATTTCATAGATGCTGAATTGGGCTATTATCTCCATGCAGCAGGTGCCAATTTCCTATCAAACGGTGAAATGCCATAATTATCAGTAGAATTCCATTCAAATTCTAAAAGTAGATAAATAACCAATGGGAATATCATTTATTCATTAGACTACAAAGAAAGGGGGAAATATTACCCTGTTCACAGCGGCAACAAGGTTATCTCTGCAAGGGGATGCCCAGTTCACGGATGCAGGCTGGGGGATTCTAGATTCATTAAACTCTGGGGTCGGCAGGAGAGAGGAGCTCCCATGAAACACCTGAGCAGACGAGATAATGTGCCGATGATTGAGAGGCTACCGTGTGAGATGGACTCGAGGATGGAAAGACACATATTAGAAATCACTGGAAAAATACCACAGACTTCCTGCTCCCTGCCATATAGGCATCTCCCCAGAAGATATACTGGTATCTCCAACAAACTGAAGCTCAGAAAGTTTAAGTCAATTACCCAAGAACCCACAGCATGCAAGTGACAGATTTAGGTTGGCCGGTTTCCAAAGTCAATGTTCAGCCAGGGAGAGTCCTCAGCAGCGGCAAACCCTCAACATACATCATCCCTTTCCTGTCCATTTTGCCCTGGAGCTGGGATCCTGAAAGTCCTGGACTGATTTCAGGGTTCTCACCTGCCAGTGGAGACACCGAGTATGAGCCAAGGCTGTGCGGATGAAGTTCACCCGGCCAGAGAGCATCACTAGACTTTTAAGCAGAAAGATGGGACTGTGCCTGGGTGACCAGGGGACAGAGTGTTTCAGGTACAGTGTCGGCTGGGATGGGTGAACCAGAAGTGATCCTGGAGCTTTGCACAATGGGAGGGGGAAGGAGGTTAACAGCACACACTGGCGGGCGTGCATCAGACCTCACACAGAGAGCTGCCTCTGTGCTGGGAAGGAATCGTGTTGCAGGTAGTTCCAGGCCACGGGAGAAGAGCAGCAGAAAGAAGCTCAGAGACGGGGATTCTCGGAGGAACCGCCAGGCCAGCTCAGGGGCCTGTGCCTCAGAACAGTCAGAGAGGCACCAAGGCAGCGGGCAAAGGTGTTCCCACCACCTCCTCCTTCCTGACCATGAGGACCTCTGCCGCCTTCTAGAAGCCCCTGAAGTGGGTGAGCAGATGCTTGCCCCATGCAGCCCTCCATCTGGGGATCCCTTCTGGTATGGATGGCTTCCCTTGCGTGAAGGAGCCAATGAACCCCTTGAAATACACAAATATTCCCACAGAGCTCCTGTCAGATGACTCCTTTGCTCACGGGAGTTTCAGCTTAGGAACTTTTAACGTAAGAGGTTCTAACCAGTGTAAATAACTATGCAAAATCAGTCTTTGTATCTGGGTTAGAATTCAGGGCCAGATATAATAGTTCCCACACGTTGTGCACTTGGGAAAATTATAAAACCTCTCCAAACCTCAGTTTCCTTAACCATACAATGACAGAAGTAAGTGATTCAGGCTTCCCAGGTGGCTCAGCATAAAGAATCCACCTGCGATGCAGGAGACCTGGGTTCGGTCCCCAGGTCAGGAAGACCCCCTGGAGAAGGAAATGGCAACCCACTCCAGTATTCTTGCCTGGAAAATCCCATGGACAGAGGAGATCAGCGGGCCAGTCTACAGGGTTGCAAAGAGTCAGACGAGACTGAGCGGCTGAGCACAGAAGGAGGTGACTCAGTGTGCCGATTACTGGGGGAAGTAAAATCTTCAGTATTCTTGCCTTGAAAACCCCATGAACAGTATGAAAAGGAAAAAGAACTAAAGAGCCTCTTGATGAAAATGAAAGAGGAGAGTGAAAAAGTTGGCTTACAATTCAACATTCAAAAAATGAAGATCATGGCATCTGGTCCCATCACTTCATGGCAAATAGATGGGAAACAATGGAAACAATGAGAGACTTTATTTTGGGGGGCTCCAAAATCACTGCAGATGGTGATTGCAGCCATGAAATTAAAAGACATTTGCTCCTTGGAAGGAAAGTTATGACCAACCTAGACAGCATATTAAAAAGCAGAGACATTACTTTGCCAATAAAGATTCATCTAGTCAAAGCTATGGTTTTTCCAGTAGTCATGTATGGATATGAGAGTTGGACTATAAACAAAGCTGAGTGCCGAAGAATTGATGCTTTTGAACTGTGGTGTTGGAGAAGACTCTTGAGAGTCCCTTGGACTGCAAGGAGATTCAACCAGTCCATCCTAAAGGAAATCAGTCCTGAATATTCTTTGGAAGGACTGATGCTGAACAGAAGCTCTAATACTCTGGCCACCTGATGTGAAGAACTGACTCACTGGAAAAGACTGTCATGCTGGCAAAGATTGAAGGCAGAAGGAGAAGGGGATGACAGAGGATGAGACGGTTAGATGGCATCACCAACACAATGGATATGGGTTTGGGTGGACACTGGGAGTTGGCGATGGACAGGGAGGCCTGGCGTGCTGCAGTCCATGAGGTCACAAAGAGTCAGACACGACTGAGTGACTGAATTGAATGAACTCTGCATGCTTGGCAAATGCTTGGATCACATACAGGACTTGAAAGTCCATCATCCTCACCACTATTGTTTGTTGTAGTTCTACTTTGTTACGCTTGTACCTGAGTCATGAAGTTGATAGAAAAAGGCTCAATGGACAGAGAAGCCTTGCAGCAGCCAGCATACACTATTGTTAATATTGTTGATGATATTAAAATATTTTAATGATTCTGTGTCATATGAGAAATAATGTTGTGTTATTGATTATGATACCTACAGTTAGTACTATTGCTAATATTATACACTAGTTACGCTGTTGTTGTTCAGTCTCTAAGCTCTGTCCAGCTCTTTGCGACCATGTGGACTGTAGCCTTCCAGGCCCCTCTGTCCATGGGATTCCCCAGACAAGAATACTGGAGTGGGTTGCCATGCCCTCCTCCAGGAGGTCTTCCCAACCCAAGGATTGAAACCGAGTCTCTTACGTCTCCTGAATTGGCGTGTAGCTTCTTTCCACTAGAGCCACCTGGGAAGCCCATGAGACTTACGGTAATAAAATAATGCTGATGTTCAGGGCAACCACTTCCCTGGTGGCTCAGATGGTAAAGCGTCTGTCTACAATGCGGGAGACCCGGGTTCGATTCCTGGGTTGGGAAGATCCCTGGAGAAGGAAATGGCAGTCCACACCAGCACTCTTGCCTGGAAAATCCCATGGACAGAGGAGCCTGATTGATAGGCTACAGTCCATGGGGTCACAAAGAGTCGGACACGACTGAGCGACTTCACTTCACTTCACTTCATGTCAGGGCAAGAGCAGACAGGGAGGCAGGAAGTGGCAGAGTCCTTTCTCCGGGCCTCCCTTCTCTGGACTCTAGGCTGTAGACGAGGATCTGCCCCTGGCTGACCCCAAGGCTGTGGGGCTGCTTGACAAGCAGGCCAGGGCAGAGTGGAGGACAGTGGGTCCAAGAAGCCGAGGACCCGGCATGCTGGTGGGTTCCTTGGCAATGGAGGGGCTGTTCCTAAGGCAGAGGACCGGGGTGGGGGGCGGGGATAGCTGGAGGCAGGGGTGACTTCCAAGGCCCTGTCAGGAGGCAGCGGGTGGAGGGGAGGGGGTGGCGCTCAGCAGTATTTAATTTAGAGAGGGCCAATCCCAGCTTGGTGCATGAAAAGAAGGTCAGGCCTGACAAATCTGTTTGAATTCTCTGAATACCTCCCAGAATTGGGAGACAATGGTTCCATAATGGGCAATTTATCTGCATTTCAGGGAGGCCTCTGATCCAGTAGACAAAACCGATTGATTCGCAAAGGCCAATGTGGCACGTTAGGGCAGGGAAATTACACTGGGACCCAAGGAGTTTAAATCAGAGAAACCTATTCCACCTGAAGAAAAGGGCTTCTTTAAAATAATAATAATAATAATGATAATGTGAAGAAAATTTAAAAAAGAAAATGTTGGGAGAAGCAGGATTCAGGCTTGGTGAGAAGACAATAGGCCAGGAAGGCCCCGTTTGTCCTGATCGGAGCTAAGCTCAGGAGTGAAGTAGTGCAGTGAAGCGAGCCCCACCTGCAGCTAATCTGCAAAACCCAGCAGCCGCACCTGGCCAGGCACCAGCCAATGGGCTGAGGACATGGAGACCTGGAAACCTGCACCAGCTCTGATGGGGGAGAAGGTGGCTGGTGGTGCCACCTTGGGAAGCACAGACATCAAGCCAGGCATGGATGGCAGCTGGCCCACTGCTGGTCCTGACACGTGAGCAAGCCCCAAGGCGCGCCAATGGTTCTGCCACACACCAGCTGTATGTGGACCTCCAACTGCTTCTCTGAGTCTCCTTGTGTGGAAAATGGGGAGCATATTGTCACCAGGTGGGCTCAAGGGGGAGACCCACACAGAGGTCCTTGGTGATGGGGATTTTTCTTAAGGATCCAGGCAAGGAAGTTAACAATGCAAGAAACTGCCCCGGCAAGCTCAGTAACCAACGTGCCGTGCACCTCTGCAATGTGTATCAGGCCTTCTAGAAGATGCTCCCAGTATCTCATTAGTTTTAGGGTCAGGGCTGCCCTCACACAGCACTGGTACCTCCTGAGCGAGAGTGTTGACCAGATTCGACTTCACCATTCGATATGGAACATTCTAATTGGGCAGCATTTGCACAGAGCCACCTCCCCACCTGTTGGTCTTGCCCATGCCCGGCCTATATGTGTTTGCTATCAGCACCAAGTCAGGGATGCTCATTTCACTCCATGTACGTGGCGTGGATCATAGTGACTCCATGTGGAGCCCAGTGGGGGCTGACTTTCCCAGACAGAATCACGATCGGGGTAGGAATGGACAACTTATATTTTCTCCAGGAAGGGGATGATCTCATGCACTTCAGTGGGCTCATGTGAATGTTCAACAAGGTAGAGAACACAGAGCAGCCAGTTTGGAGTGGAGCCAGGCACTTAGTGAAAAGAAAGTGTTACTTGCTCAGTCGTGTCTCTCTGCAACTCTATGGACTGTAGCCCACCAGGTTCCTCTGTCCATGAAAATCTTCAGGCAAGAATACTGGAGTAAGTTGTCATGCCCTTCTCCAGGGGATCTTCCCAACCCAGGGATTGAACCTGGGTCTCCCACACTGTGGGCAGATTCTTTACCATCTGAGCCCCTACCTGGGGGGAAGGTGCACAGAACGTGTCAGATCCTTTTCTTTCCTCTCACTTCCCATCATTCCACCTTGGGCTCTGTGTGACAGCAGAGGGAGGAAAGTACACCCCTATTTTTAAAACAAGAACAACTCTGACTTACTCCAAACATTTCACTGGTCCCTCTAATCCTCACAGCCACCCCATGAGGATTGCTCTGGAGGGAGCTGAAGCTCAGAGAAGTCACATTCTTTCCCTATGTCCTCATGGCTAGGAACCAGTGGTTCCAGCTTCAACCCTTGTACTCTCACTCCAGAGTTTCTGCTGTAACCACCACATCGTCCTGCCTCCCTGAAGATGAAGACATGGAGACCCAGGGAGAGTCAGCATTCACCCTGCAATGATGTTCTCACCTGCACTCAGCATTGACTGACCAAACAGTGGTGACATCTAGCTCTGAGCCATGATTTCCCTGAACCTGTTAGGTAGGCAAGGTTCCCAGCCAACCTCTCTGACAAGCACCTGGGCAGAGGCCTTGTTTCGAGACTTTTTCCAGACTCCAAGCCTTTGCTTAGGTCAGTGATCCAGAGAATAGCTTCTGTCTAAATTAAATCAAGCCCTTCAGGAAATGACTTTATAAGCCTAAGAACACAATAGAAGGCACCATTTTCTGTCTCTCCACAACAGGATGTGAAAAAAGTGAAAGTTGTTCAGTCATGTCTGACTCTGTGACCCCATGGACTGTAGTCCATGGAATTCTCCAGGTCTGAAATACTGGAGTGGGTAGCCTTTCCCTTCTGCAGAGGATCTTCTCAACCCAGGGATCAAACCCAGGTCTCCCACATTCCAGGCAGATTCTTTACCAGCTGAGCCACAAGGGAAGCCCAAGAATACTGGAGTGGCTAGCCTATGCTTTCTCCAGCAGATCTTCCTGACCCAGGAATTGAACTGGAGTCTCCTGCATTGTAGGATTCTTTACCAACTGAGCCTTCAGGAAGATACAGGATAGAGCAGTCTATATGCATACACATGGACACAGCTGTGCACACGAGTGCACACACACATATATACAAGCAGCTTTGCTAACAATGGGAACAATCAACCAACCCTCTTCCCCTCTGAATCTGGCCACTCCAAAACACTTTAGTAAAGAGGACCTGGTTTTAAAAATGGAAGCCATTGTGAAATACCTTCCTTGGTTTGAGTTCTTTTTTTCAATATTCACTTCTTTGGCTGTGCCTGGTCTTGGTCGTGGCATGCAGGCACTTTCATTGTGGCACACGGACTCCATAGCTGTGCTTCACAGAATCTAAAGTTGTGGTGCGCAGGCTTCACATTGCACAGGCTCACTAGTTGTGGGGCGTGGGCTTAGTCGCCCTGTGATTGCGGGATCTTAGTTCCCTGACCAAGGGTCTAGACTATGTCCCCTGCATTGCAAGGCGGATTCTTAACTGCTGGACCAGCAGGGAAGTCCTTTGGCTTGAATTCTCTAAAGAGATGCCCGTGTAGGAGATGCTTTGCTCTAGAGAAAGCAATAGAGCAAGACCCAGAATAGCACAAGACTTCTGCCTTGAGGTTCTTGGTGGGGCTAACTGCCCCTCCATCTCCTCCATAGCTTCCTATGGGACACGTGTTCAATGTCAAATTGAGGATCTTAGAAGCCATAGCTCAGACATCATCTAGACAAATCTCACAATGCAGACAAATGAGAAACTGGCCTCTGGTGGATGTCTGTCTTGTAATGGTTACGCTGTCATCTCAGGACACCCCCTTGAAGAAGATCCTGTGTGCTTCCTCCAGAAAGCTGATGAATAACTGAGACAGGTAAACAGGTGAAGCAGGGAGGAGGGGTCCAGCCATTCAGCATGTGTAGAACTAGGGTACAAAAATGAGGTGCAAAGGTGAGGCTGAGTCTCCTGCCAGGGAGGCTGTTGGAGGTTAGCAAGTTAGTCCCCAGGGCTTTCATTCAACCACCACACCTGAGGATTTTCTGTGTGTGCCATGTGCTGTAGGTAGGGCAGGGAACAGATAGAAACTCAGCCTTATGAGGAAGGAAACATCAAACAGATGATCAAAGATGTATACACTTACACATGGCAATCAGTTCCACAGAGGAAAGCATAGGGTGAAATAGGAGCTGATCACGGAGGAGCTGATGAGGCCTGGGAGGCAGAGGTCCTGGGAGATCCCTTGGAAGGAGTGTCATTTAAACTGATTGATGACTGGAAGTAAGACAGAAAAGGAACATTCAAAGCATGTGGCAGTGTCCATGAAGCCGTAAAGTGGGAAAGAGCTATGAGTGTTTGAGAAAGTCCACAGCTATGAGGTGACCTAAGATTCCACTCTGGAGGCTGACCCACAGACCTAAGTCCACGATGGGGACTTTTGCCAAAGATTTCACCATCAAAGATGTATGCAAGGGACCAGACTGAGGCTCATGCAGGTTGCATGACCATCTGTTGGCAAATCCCCCTTGATGCCCTGGGGACCCCAGGGCATGGGGATGGATGACCATGATGAGTCTAACAGTATCTGATTTTTTCATGGCAAGCATGTGCAGAACAACCCAGCAGAGCCCTTGACTAATGACTTTCAAATATAATTAAAAACATATTTCAATAGAAAGTACATTGCCAAGTCTATACCAGCAGAGTGAAATTAACCTTCAAACGATACTGGAACAACATTGAATCGCAAGGGTTTGTAAGAGATTAGATACACTGTAGCCTAATTATGTTACAATAACTCACCTCATTAATCTCCAAGGAAACAATAACCACAACAGCTAAATACTGTAATTAACAAACCCTATTTCAAACTTGATTTTAATTTTATAGGACTTGGTTATATTGTCCAATGTAATTGTGGGAAAGAGAATATCAGTAGAGCAACCTGGTTCTAGAAAAGCTCTTGTCTGACAGAGTGTAAAACCACAAATTTGTGATTCTACCAAATCGGGCCTCTGGACACCAGTCCATCCAGGAAGATGTTGATATACTGCATACTATCAAGACCTAGATGCACCCTCCCCCAAAAGAGGGAGTAAAATCAAATCTGCATTTGTCTTTCTTGAAGTAGGGAATCTTCCCCTTGGTCTTCTGCTTGAAACCTGTTCATGTTGAGATGTTCCAGCAGCTGGCCCTTTGCTAAGTTCTCATGGGAAAGACTGTGACAGGTCAGACAATCAAGGACATAACAATTGAGAGTGGGCAGATAATAAAGAAGAAAAATGGCATGATTGTCTCAATAGATGCAGAAAAAGCTCTTACCAAACCCAACAACTTTTCATGATAAAAATCCTCAATGGTCTAGGAATAGAAGGGAAAGTCCTCACACTGATAAAGGGAATCTACAAAAACTCCACAGCTAAACATCAGAGTTGATGGTGAAAGACAACGTTTTCTCCCTAAGATCAGAAACAAGACAAGACGTCTGCTCATGTCACTTCTATTCAGTGTTATACTGCAGGCTCTAGACAGAGCAATTAGGCAAGAAAAAGAAACAGAAGGCATCACATTGGAAAGGAAGAAGTAGAACTATCTTTATTTGCAAATGACAAGATCTTGTATACAGAGAAGCATAGGGAATACACACACACACACACACACAACAATGAGAACACCCAAGTTCAGCAAGGTTGCATGATACAAGAGCAATATGCAAAAAAAAAAAAAAAAGGCTCTATTTTTTGGCGCTAGCAATGAGCTACCTGAAAATGAAATTAAGAAAGCTTCTATTATAATAGCATCAAAAATAATAAAATATTTAGCAATAAATTTAAGTGAAAAATGTTTACATTGAAAACTATAAAACATCGTTGAAAAATACTTGAAAATACCTACATAAATGAAAAGACATTTCACGTTCATGAATCAGAACACTTAGTACTTTCCAGATGAAAATACCCTCCAAAGTGACCTAGAGATTCAGCGCAATTCCTATAAAATCTCCAGAAGCTTTTTTCTTTTCAGAAATTGACAAACTGATCCCAAAATTCATAGAGAATTACAAGGGACTGAGAATAGCTAAAACAATCTTGGAAATAAAGAACAAAGTTGGAGGACTGACACCCCCAATTTTGAATCTTTCTACAAAGCTACAGTAATTAAGACAGTGTGGCACTGCCACAAAGATCAACATACAGAGATCAGTGGACTAGAACCGAGAATCCATAACCCTTATGTTTATGATCAATTGATTTTTGACAAAAGCATCAAGAATCAGTGGGGAAAGGATAGTCCTGTCGATAAATTATGTTGAAACAACTGGATATTCAAGTACAAAAGAATGAAGTTGAACCTCCTTTCAGAATACATTTTAAAAATTAACTCAAATCATAGACTGAAATTTAATAGCTAAAATTATAAAACTCATAGAAAAAAAACTCACAGAAATAAATCTTCATGACCTTGGGCTAGGCAAAGAATTGTCAGATGCAGTAATAAAAGCAAAAACTACAAAAGAGAAAGTATTGGGTATACAATATTGTAAATCAACTATACTTCAATTAAAAAAAGAAAAGGTAAATTTCAATTCACAGAAGTTTTAAACTTTGTGGTAGAAATATCATCATGAAAATGAAAAGACAACACACAGAATGTGAGAAACTATTTGAAAATCATGATCAAATAAAGAACTGGTATTCAGAACATACGGAGAACTCTTACAACCCAATATTAAAAAGATAAATAACCCAGTTTAAAAGTGGGAAAGATTTTTGAATACTTTGTGGGAAATTCTGATCATTGAGTTAGGAAATGATATACATTTAATCTGCCAGAAAAATCACTACTGAAATGGAGCTGATAAACTGTAATTTATTAATCAGATACAGGGATGTTGCCTACTCATGTGTATATTGACTAGACTTAAATTTAGAAAAAAAAAATGGGAAAGAATATGAATAGACATTCCTCAAAGAAGATATACAAGTGACCAATAAGAACATAAAAAAATGTCCAACATCATTAGTCATTCAGAAAATGCAAATCAAAACCATGATGAGATGCTACTTCACACTGAGTAAAATGGATAGAATTTTTAAAGTCATCACGTGTTGGCAAAGGCGTAGAAAAATTGGAACCCTCATTCAACACTGGAAGGAAAGGGAATGTTAAACAATGCAGCCACTTTGGAAAACAGTTTGGCAATTCCTCAAATTGTTTTTTTAAAAAATAGAGTTACCATATGGTCTAGAAAATTCACTCCTAAATATATACCCAAGAGAAATAAAAACATGTGTCCATGCAAATATTTGCACACAAATGTTCATAGCAGAATAATTCTCCGTAAGAACCAAAAAGTAGAAACAACCTAAATGCATATCAACCATAAACAGATGAAGTGTGGTATATCTATACAATGGAACTCTGTTCAGCAATAAAAAGGAATGAAGAGACACGCTATATCACGGAGAGGTCTTGAAAACATCAATACTGAGTGAAAGAAGCCAGTCATATTTGACCACATATTATATGATTCCATCTGTATAAAATATCCAGAATAGGCAACTTTATAGAGACAGAGAGGAGATCAGTGATGGCCCAGGGCTAGAAGGAAGTCAAAGCAGGAAACAAGGGCTTCCGCTGGGCATGGGGTTTCTTTGGGGTGTGGTGCTGGTGTTTAGTGGCTAACTCATACCCAGCTCTTTTGTGGTTCTATGGACTTCAGACCGCCAGGTTCCTCTACCTCTGGGATTTCCCAGGTAAGAATACTGGAATGGGTTGCCATTTCCTCCTCTGAGGATCTTCCTGACCCAGGGATCAAACCCACGTCCCCTGCATTGGCAGGCGGATTCTTTCAGTTCAGTTCAGTCACTCAGTCATGTCCGACTCTTTGCGACCCCATGAATCGCAGCACGCCAGGCCTCCCTGTCCATCACCAACTCCTGGAGTTCACTCAGACTCACGTCCATCGAGTCAGTGATGCCATCTAGCCATCTCATCCTCTGTCATCCCCTTCTCCTCCTGCTCCCAATCCCTCCCAGCATCAGAGTCTTTTCCAGTGAGTCAGCTCTTCGCATGAGGTGGCCAAAGTACTAGAGTTTCAGCTTTAGCATCATTCCTTCCAAAGAAATCCCAGGGCTGATCTCCTTCAGAATTCTTTACCACTGAGCAAGTCACTTATACAGGTAATCTCATTCAAACCTAACAAAAGCCTTACGAAGAAAAGAATATTAACTTCCTTGCATATATCATGGCCACGATGCCAGAATGTCTAACTGGTTTTTTTAACATTTTATTCATTTTTAATTGAAGGATAGTTGCTTTATAATATTGGTTTGGTTTCTGCCACACATCAACATGGATCAGCCATAGGTGTGCATATGTCCCCTCCCATTTGAAGCTCCCTCCCACCTCCCACCCCTTCCCAGCCCTCCAGGTTGTTATAGAGCCCTAGTTTGAGTTCCCTGAGTCATATGGCAAATTCCCCTTGGCTATCTGTTTCACATACAGTGGTGTGTGTGCTTCCATGCTACACTCTCCATTCATCTCTCCCTCTCCTTTCTCCCCCTGGCCCTTGTCCATAAGTCCGTCCTCTATGTCTGTGTCTCCATCACTGCCCTGCAAATAGGTTCACCAGTACCATCTTTCTAGATTCCATATAGATGCATTAATATGCAATATTCATTTTTCTCTTTCTGACTTTTTTTTGTTTTTCTCATTCTGTATAATAGGCTGTAGGTTCACCCACCCCATTAGAATTGAGTCAGACGCGTTCCTTTTCATGGCTGAGCAGTATTCCACTGTATATATGTATCACGGCTTCTTTATCCATTCATCTGTTCTTGGACATCAAGCTTGCTTCTATGTCCTAGCTATTGCAACCAGTGCTGCAAAGAACACTGGGATACGTGTATCTTTTTCAGTTCTGGTTTCATCAGGTTAAACACAGTTTGGACACAACATGAAAGCCAGAAGAGTCTCAATCAAAGCTCCATGCACTTCATAACTGTTCTTGACTTGGTTTCTGTGCCAGGTCTGTGTTTCACACTGGAGATAAAGAGGAACACACACAGTCTAGCCTTCATGGAGCTGCCTTTCAAGGACAGTTAGCTGGCTGTAGTCACAATGATGCTATGTGACAACCCTGTAACTCAGTGTCTTAAAAGCAGCACTCAGTTCTGCTCATGTCTGGAGCTTGGCTGGACAGTGGCTGACCTAGGCTGGACTCTGTGGGATGTTCTACCTCAAACCACAGGTATGGCTGGACCTGACTTCCCACTGCAGGGGGTGAGTCACAAGTGCTCCACATGTGTTCTTAATAATGGCACTTGATTTGGTCTCTGCCCATCAAGATGGTGGAGAAGGCAATGGCACCCTACTCCAGTACTCTTGCCTGGAAACTCCCATGGACGGAGGAGCCTGGAGGGCTTCAGTCCATGGGGTCACTGAGTCAGACATGACTGAGCGACTTCACTTTCACTTTTCACTCTCATGCATTGGAGAAGGAAATGGCAACCCACTCCAGTGTTCTTGCCTGGAGAATCCCATGGACAGGGGAGCCTGGTGGGCTGCCATCTATGGGGTTGCACAGAGTCGGACACGACTGAAGCAACTTAGCAGCTTAGCATCAAGATGGATGGCGTCTGGAGGGCCCAGGCTGAAATGACAGTAGCTATCCAAGGGAGACATGCCAATGGCAGAGGTTTCATGAGGGTAAACCCCACTGTGGAAGAAGATTTCCATCCTACGTCTGTGTCACACTTCCTAACACCCAGAGCAAGTCACATGGCCAATTCCAAAGTCAAGAGGTGAGAAAGTCTACTCTCCCTATCATGAGTCCTTGGCTACATAGTGCCAGCCCTGTGGAGTAAAGCATTGTGATGAAGCATTCCGTCCACCACTGGGTGAAATTTGCAGGCCTCAAACCAAGACCCCAGAATCTTCTCCCTTCTAGAGTTTTCCATCTGTATAGATGATTGAAAATGCCTATTTATATTTAATACAATAGCTCAGTTCAGTTCAGTCACTCAGTCGTGTCCGACTCTTTGCGACCCCACAAATTGCAGCACGCCAGGCCTCCCTGTCCATCACCATCTCTCGGAGTTCACTCAGACTCATGTCCATCGAGTCAGTGGTGCCATCCAGCCATCTCATCCTCAGTCATCCCCTTCTCCTCCTGCTTCCAATCCCTCCCAGCATCAGAGTCTTTTCCAGTGAGTCAACTCTTCGCATGAGGTGGCCAAAGTACTGGAGTTTCAGCTTTAGCATCATTCCTTCCAAAGAAATCCCAGGGCTGATCTCCTTCAGAATGGACTGGTTGGACCTCCTTGCAGTCCAAGGGACTCTCAAGAGTCGTCTCCAACACCACAGTTCAAAAGCATCAATTTTTCGGTGCTTGGCCTTCTTCACAGTCCAACTCTCACATCCATACATGACCACAGGAAAAACCATAGCCTTGACTAGACGGACCTTAGTTGGCAAAGTAATGTCTCTGCTTTTGAATCTACTATCTATGTTGGCCATAACTTTTCTTCCAAGGAGTAAGCGTCTTCTAAATACAATAGTTAGGAGGATCAAATAAACTACTGATTGTGAGAGGTTCTCTGAGTAGTAATTTTCTTGGCAAACATGAAGAATTGTTATTAGTAGTTACCAAAGACTTCCAAATTATTGAAAAGATTGCCTTGTGGAGCTACTCAAACACAAATAGAAGTGCATAGATAAATGTGTAGAATAACCAAAATCCTTATTACCCAAGACATCCCTTTTGGAAACAACCGCAAGAAGAAATAGAGATATTTAAAATTACTGTTATTGTTTTGAATTTCCGTTTTTCTGCTGGACTCATGAAAGTCCTGGAAAAGTGGGTTATTTTACTGGACTCTTGGATCTTCTCAAAGAGAATAGTACCTCCAAGAATTGCTAATGGACAAACAAGAAAATAGAGGTGAGGTCTGAGAAGGTAAGAGTTTCTGCTGCTGATACAGCTTCTGGTGCCAAGATGAATCCCTAAGAACATTCTGGTGCCAGGGGAAGAACTGAATCAGAAGAGAGCAAATCTCAGCTCCCATGCTGGGAGGCAGGCTACTCAGTGGAAAGGGGCATGGACTTTTGGGGGCCAGAGAGCCCTGAGTTTGAATCTAAGTTCTTCCACTGAACAGTTGGGTGATCTTGGGCAAGTCACTGAGCCTCCCTGAACCTCAGCTTCTTCATATTAAAAAAAATTAGCCCAAGGGACTTCCCTGGTGGTTCAGTGGTTAAAAATCCATTTGCCAATGCAGGGAACACAGGTTCTGTCCTTGGTCTCAGAAGATTCCATATGCTGCAGGGCAACTAAGCCCATGTGCCTCAACTTCTGAGCCCATGCTCTAGAGCCTGTGAGCTGCGCCTACTGAAGCCTGCATTCTCTAGAGCCCAGGCCCACAGCAAGAGAGGCCACCGGAGCGATAAGCCTGCGCATCGTGCAGAGAAAGCCTGCACAGCAATGAAGACCCAGCGCAGCCAAAAGCAAATAAAAATTTTAAAAGTTAGCCCTATGATAGTACCCACGTTAGAGGACTCATTTGAAACTTAAAAGAGTAACACGTGAAGTGCTTACTGTAGTCCCTGGCATAAAATATTTGCTAAATTAATGCCAAACATCATCACTGGCAATTTAAAAATATTATGCTTATTCCTGGCTCTGCCCACTTCATGAGATTTTTGTGAGGAACAAACAAGAAGCTATGAGGAACTATAATAGACAAATAGTCCTAAGTTTTTAGAGTACTTAAGTGGTCTTGGCAGACTGAACTGAATAAATATGTGTTAAAGGAATAATAAGTCAGTGAATGAAATCAAGCCCCTTTCTTTTGAGGATTGTCCCAGATCAAAGGAAGGCCTGGTAACCAGCATTTCCCACTCGCAGCCATGGGCGTCTACTGCAGACATAGATATCTCAAAGACTCTCACCCTTAGTATGATACCTGTTTTTCTGAGAAACTCATCACAGAGAAGGGAAAGCCTTTAGCCTTCATGCCTTGACCTAGAAGAGACAGCTCAGAGATTATTTTTGTGGAAAAGAAGAAAGGTCACATTTCATAATTCTGTGTTCCCATACCTGAGCACTGGCAAGAGAAAAAGAGAAATCTGTCAAGTGGACTTTTCCACTTACAGAACCATAATAAGTCTAAAGAGTTTGCATGATGCATTGGTATCCCCTTGAAGAAGACGTTCTGAGTTTGAGATGCGCTATAAATATCCTTCAATGTGGTGTATGTCGGCAGGAATGTTCCCATCCTTGGGTAGGCATGGGCAATCTACAACAGGGACAGAGGTAAGTTATGGCAGGGAGCACATTTAGTAATCTAATCACTCAGTGGATACTCACAATATACAGTTTAATCGTCCACAAGGTATAGTTTCTCTGTAATTGAATTAGATTTGGAAACAAGGCAAGCCTGATTTATAGTGCTGTTAAAAAAGACACACATACACAGACAACAGGGTATGCTTTCTTGTTTGTCACAATAATCCAGTGGTTAGTTTTAATGTGTTACTAAGGGATGAGGCAAAACGGATAAACATAAGGCTCTTAGGGTTCGCTGCACAAACAGGCTGAGTGAGCTAAAGACTGGAGAAGCAGGGGAAGTTATCCTTCTCATTCATGTTCACTTAAGGCAGACGTTCTATTTTACTTTAATCTGCTTCAGGCTTATTCAAGTAAACATAATTTGGACTATAGTTACTCATTCATCCAACAGACACGTGAGCATTGACTGCTTTCTGCTGTACATGGTGCTGAAGGTACTGAGATGTGCGCTAGTTACATGACCTTGGGCTAAGCCTCAGTTCTCATGTCTATAAAGTAGAGACAATGATGGTTTCCATCTCGTGGAGCTGCCATGATGATTGTGATAAATCACTTACTGTAATATATATAATACAGCATCACCACCACCATTACCATCATCATCATTGTTACGGATTTTGTTATTATTTCCTTGCCTGCAAAGAATTTACAGTTTTGCAGAAATGACAAGCCAAGACTGTTTCTAAACAACGTGAAAAGGGCTGACATATCTATTATCTGTTATTTATTGCCACAGCAATGCTATGTAATAAACACCACAACCTCTGTGACATTCAACTGCTAGGGTTTACTGCTTACACATCTGAGGTCCACTAGGGGTTGACCAGATGACTTTGCCTGCTCTCATGGATTGGCTCATGTACCTGGGGTTGGTCAACTTCTGGTCAGTCAATGCTGTCCTGAGCTGGGTGTGACTCTATTCCACGACCTTCATACCTACTTCTTGTAACCAGGCTCTGGTCCAGAGATGTTCTTCACCTGGTGATGGCAACCGTTCAAAGTTGAACCAAAACATGCAGAACCTTTTGAAGTCTAGTCTCAGAATCAGGACGCCATCCTTTCTGCGGGCCAAAGCAGGCAAGTCACATGGCTGCACCCAGATTCAGGGTAGAAAGGGACTGCAGAGTTACACAGCAAAAGGCATGGATGGAGAGAAGGGTGACCAGCTAGGGATACTGGTGCAGTTTATCCCACGTATGTCTACTGAGAGCTGCTGTGGAGATTAAAGACAGTCCCTAGTGCCACTGTCAAGAGAGAGTTCAAGGGACTTCCCTGGTGGTCCAGTGGTTAAGAATCCACCTTGTGAGGCAGAGGACACAGGTTCGGCCCCTGGCCGAGGAACTAAGATTCCACATGCCACAGAGCAACTGAGCCCATCTGTTGAAGCCCACCAGCTCTGGGGCCTGAACATCACAAACTAGAGAGTCCACAGCCTGTGACGAAAGATCCTGCATGACTCAACAAAGATCTTGCGTGCTTCAACTAAGACCCAACGCAACTAAATAAATAAATAGCATGCGTTTTTTGTTTTGTTTTTTTTAAAGAGACAGAGGGCTCAACGAAGGCTCTGAGTTGAGAGGTAAGAGTACACATGGTGTAAAAGCTCCTCAGACCACCCTGGTGAATTTCTGGGAACCATAAACTGGAGATTGGTTGTCTTTCTTTACCTCCTAAATAGTTAAAGAGCTCAGAGTGAGCTTCTTGAAATGCTGAATGTGACAGCAGACCTGAGCTCTGTCAGAGCATCTCCCACACCCCCTCCAGATAGGTCACTGAAGGGCACAGCTAATCCATCACAAAGTAGACCTTCTGGGCATCCCCCTGGACTTCTAATAAGGAGGTCAGCACCTCTGGAGCTTTGGGTACTGCATCTAAAACAGAGACACACCGCCCTGGTTCACTGCCCAGTGGTCGAGCCCTCAGAGTTCCAGCCCTTAGTGACTTAGGTACAATGGAGCCATTAAGCCAGGTGACAGGGACCGGGGTCTCAGTGAGTCTCTCTGCGGGCTGTGCACACACTGAGACCATGAGGAAGCAGAGCAAGAGTTTGCCTATAAAGTCTGCCTACACAGCTGAGCAGACAGGATTCCTCACAGCTTCACACAGAGTGCACCTTCAGAAAGAATTGAAAAGCTGGAATTTTCCAGATCAACCCATGTCAGCTTTTTGAACCTTAAAAGGGGCAGCTTTTGGAAAGGGAGGTACCCTCCCCGGAAACACAGAGGGAGCAAGATGAGGAATTCAGGGGACCAAAACCCACATTAGCTCAGATGAGGAAAACACTGTTTATTTCAAAAACAGCAGGAGTGAAACAAGAGTGGGTTTTACAGGGGATTTCCTCGGTACTCCAGTGGCTAAGCTTCCATGCTCCAATGATCAACCTGGGGCCGATCCCTAGTCAGGGAACTAGATCCAGCATGTCACAACTAAGAGTTTGAATGCCGCAACTAAGACCAGTGTGGCCAAATAAATAAATTTTTTTAAAAAAAGAGTTGGCTCCACCAACCATTATAGTTTAAAGGGCAAGGAGGGCCCCCTTCATCTCCTCTGTGCTTAGACCCCTGGCTCACTTCCTTGCCTTGCTCCTTCTCTGTCCTCACTCCCTCAAAGTTTACCAAGGATTCATCCAAAACAGAGTGTATCAGTTAAGGATACTTTGGGCCTCAGGTAACAGTACAATTAACTCCACATGGTTTGAAAGTGAAAGTGTTAGTCACTCAGTCGTGTCTGACTCTCTGCAAACCCATGGATTGTAGCCCATCAGGCTTGTCTGTCCATGGAATTCTCCAGGCAAGGATACTGGAGTGGGTTTCCATTACCTTCTCCAGGGGATCTTCCTGACCCAAAGATTGAACCCAGGTCTCCTGCATTGCAGGCAGATTCTTTACCATCTAGGCCATCAGATAAAAAGCTTACAATGACATACAAGAAGAAATCCAGAGGCAAGTTGGTTCAGGGTTGGTTAATTTGAACTGTACAGAAGCTTTGATTTCCCCTCTAAAACTAGGAAAAACTTTCCCCACTCCCCTGATCCAGCAGACTTTTCCCCGCCTCTCATTGGCCAGGATAAAGTCACAGCCACCATTCTTAAATGGGCCACTAATATTCATTACAAGGATTGTCTTAGAGACTAATCAAGATACCTCCTAGAGTGGGGGGCTGCCCTGCCTCCCCTGAAGAACATGACTGCTCACTACTTTAAAACAATGGGAATTCTGCTGCATGGACACGCCAGGGGGAAAGCAGTTGGGTAGATAGTCAAGCACAAAGGAGCATGAAGAAGGTCTGGAAATTTAGACCAGAAGGAGTCAGGGCAATTTCTTTATATAAGTAACCATTGGCTTTCTTGAAGCCAGAAGACCTGGTTAAAATTCTCCCTCTGCTATTTAGGAACTATGTGTTGGGTAATTTATCAGCGCCTCCATTTCCTAACCTATGGAATAGGGCCAATGCCTAACTCCCTGGTTGCTATGAGATAATACTCCAGGAAGACTCCTTGGGCACGGACATGGTCATTAGCAGTGCAAGTGTGTGTTCAGCCACTAAGTCGTGTCCGACTCTTTGAGCCCTCCAGGCTCCTCTGTCCATGGGAATCTCCAGGCAAAATACTGGTGTGGGTAGCCATTCCCCTCTCCAGGGGATCTTCCTGATCCAGGGATCAAACCTGCATCTCCAGCGTCTCCTGCATTGGCAGGCAGATTCTTTACTGCCAAACCATTTGGGAAGCCTGACCATTAGCAGAGAGGCTCCCAAATGCCCTGCTTCCTCTTCTCTCATGATAGGAAGTCATCATCATGGGTATAAGCCAGAATCTGGAACCTGACAGGGCTGGGCTCAGTAAGTGGTGCTGCTGGTACCTGTCACATAATGTCAACCAACCGCTAGACCTTCTAAGCTAGCTTTAGAGCACCCATGTGCAAGACGGTGTAACACTGTTCCTAATCTCATGGGAAGCCGTTGTGAGAACAGAGTGAGATCCTGATGATAAAGGCTTTAGCAGGTGCCCAGTCTTGAATAAGCACTCAGGAAACAATAGTTGTTACTATTACTGTTGCTGTTGTCATCACCATTATTATAGTCATCATCGACATCATCATCACCCCCTGAACGTCTCCAGCATGCCAGACACTAGGTCCTATAGATAGACATGGACTTACAGATTCACAGCAACATTTTGCAAGAAGAAAATTTAATCATCTACCACCTTTTGATGCATCCTCATTTTTGTAGAGGTAAAGACCAAAAGGGCTTCCCTGGTGGCTCAGCTGGTAAAGAATCCACCTGCAATGCAGGAGACCTGGTTTTGATCCCTGGCTCAGGAAGATCTCCTGGAGAAGGCAAGAGCAACCCACTCCAGTATTCTTGCCTGGAGAATCCCCTTGTACAGAGGAGCCTGGAGGGCTACAGTCCATGGGGTCACAAAAGTCAGAGACGACTGACTAAGCACATAAAGACCAAAAAAGTTCTCGTTATGGCCTTTAAGGCCCTGTAAGGTTCCGTTCCAGTTTACTTTCCCAGACTTAGCTCACCTAGAACTTCAATGGACACCTTTCTGTCTCTCTAACCTGCCATCCAGCCATAAGGCCCTTTTCCAGGCTGCTCTTTCTCTGTTAGTTAACAAGTCCTCCTTCTTCAAATATAACCCCAAATGTCACTTTGCAAGGGAGTCTTTCTGATGCAGAGACCAATTCCTTTGGGATATATTTTCAGCAGAGAGAGGGTATCCTGAATGGATTAGAGCATGAACTTTGAATCAAGACTGTGAGGGTGTAGATCCCAGCTTCATTATTTAGCTGTATGACCATAAAGAAGGCTAAACACCAGAGAATTGGTGCTTTCCAACTGTGGTGCTGGAGAAGACCCTTGAAAGCCCTGTGGACTGCAAGGAGATCAAACCAGTCAATTTTAAAGGAAATCAACCCTGAATATTCATTGGAAGGATTGATGCTGAAGCTGAAACTCCAATATTTTGGCCACCTGATGTGAACTGACTCATTGGAAAAGACCCTGATCCTGGAAGAGATTGACAGCAAAAGGAGAAGGGGGTGATAGAGGATAAGATGGTTAGATAGCATCACCAACTCAATGGACATGCATTTGAGCAAACACTGGGAGGCAGTGAAGGACAGGGAAGCCTGGTGTGCTGCAGTCCACGGGGTCGCAAAGAGTTAGACAGGACTTAGTGACTGAACAACAACAACATGATCTTGGGCGACTTAACCTCTCTGAGCCTCGGTTTTCTCATCTGTACAATGTAGATATTAACAGTAATAAATAATGATACCTACTCTGTAGGTCTACTGTGAAGATTAAATGAGTTACTATTATTAAAGTTCTTAAAATAGTGTCAGGCATGGTAAGGGCTATGTAAGTGTTTACTAAATCAAATTAATAAACTGTCCCTTGCCTCCAGAGAATCTCTCTTACTCTGCAATTATGCACTCATTTCCATGATAATTTGATTACTCACTGTCTCCCCTTCAAGATCAAATGATCCAGGAGTCCAGGGGCATGTCTCCTGTGCCCTTCCCCAACTGCACCCCAGTTCCAGGAACAAGACCTGGTGCAGGATGGGTTCACAATAAATATGTATTTGATTAATGAAGGAAAACTTAACACACACCATATGTCAATATTTTCCCTGCATCTGCCAAGCCAGAGAGGCCTCTCTAGTCTCCTCTGACCTTCCCAGGTCTTGTAAAGGCAGCAACAGCCCTTCCCTACTTGATGCACTAATGCAACCACTGCCAATGAGCCCACAAATGCTGGGGGTCCCCAGGGACACAGAGCCAGTAATGCGCTCCATATTGTTTCAGATGTTCTGGACCACGCAGCAATCGTGTCTCAGATAATGCAAGCGTGGTTAACCCCAAATCCCTCCACTCACTCCATCGCGTGGAACTCTTTAAAACATCCTGTGCCCCAAGCCTCCCCACCACAGCCTACGCAGGATGGGAGCCTTAATCAGAGAAGAAAAGATTAATTGGGAAGTGCCTCAAGAGCACCTGTGTGCCAGGCCTGCCATGCGTATAATACAGGCAATTAGGGCTACATCGTAACCTGTGTTGTCTCAGCAGCCACAGCAGCCCCAGCAAAGTCTCTCCTCCCCTTCTTTGGGCCTGGAGCCTCAGAAGGCCAGAAAGAAGACAGATGAAGGGGCCCTGTCAAGGGCACCAGCAGAAGAAGTTGGCCGTCCCCACACCCAACATAGAGACCAGTGGAAGCCACAGAAAAAAGCACAGATGCCAAACCTCACTCTAACCCTTACACGCTGTGTGACACTGGGCTCAGTTCCCTCATCAATCAACTGGCAGAACAGGACCAGATCAAGGGTCACCTAATCATTAATTCTAAACTCACAAAGCTCCAATATTTTGGCCACCTAAGCCAATTCATTGGAAAAGACCCTGATGCTGGGAAAGATTGAGGGCAGGAGTAGAAGGGGACCACAGAGGATGAGATGGTTGGATGGCATCATTGACTCAATGGACATGAGTTTGAGCAAACTCTGGGAGATGGTGAAGGACAGGGAAGCCTGTCATGCTGCAATTCATGGGGTCTCAAAAAGTCAGACACAACTTAGTGACTGAACAACATGAGTTGCTGAAAATAGACAAGATGAGAATAGACAGTTCCTGGGAGCTTACAATCTCTCACATGTATCTTCAGATACATGGATGATGCCTCTGTCAGCCCACATTACCCAAAGCCAGCAATGTGCCAGGAGCTGACCGAGGTTCTGAAGATTCATTGTTGGCTAAATGAGATCACTGCCTTCCAGTGGATTCAAACAGGCTCCAGTTAGAGATCCAGTGTCTCTGGGACAAGGGCCCCAACCTCTTAGGTGCTTGTCAGCAATTCTGACTTTGCAAGGCTGATATAAAGAATGAAGGAGATGATGTATAAAAGGAAACCAACCCACGGTATGGGCTTCGTAAGTGGAGTGACTAGTATGAGGGCCTCCTTATGTGAACGTTATATATGTACAGTGAGACAGCAGCTGTCAGGGAGATTTCAGCTCCTGAGTGAAGGAGACAAGGTTTCCCTTCAGGAGAAGGCAGCGGGAAGGTTACCTGACATGACCTGCTAATGAGGCTGGCTGTTAAACAAGAATGTTGGGAGGGGACCTGGGAGGATGAGGACAGGAGATGGATTCATGCTGTGATTGACATTCACAGGCCAGGAGCCACCATTTGTCTTCCTAGAGACACCTGGGAGAGGTTGGGGGAAATGAACGATAACACCTCCCACCACGAGAATCTCTTTTAAATCTTCATTACTCTGCCAGTGGATGTCGCCAGCTTGGTTCATCTCCATTAAGTTCACTCTCACTCATTGAAGGGCAGAAGGGCCAGCCCTCCCTCTTCTGGAAAGGACACTGTGGAGCCGCTCTGCACGGGACTCTGAGTTGGTGCTCACAGCACCCTGGACCCTCTTCTCTCCAGACCCTGATCTCGCTGAGCCATAAAATCACATTTTCCAATCTGTCTCTTGGTGGAGATTGATCCACAGATATGCATTCATCAAGGTTTTTTGGGTTGCAAGTGACAGAAACTTAACTTGAACGAGGTTAAACAAAAGTAGAATGTGTTGACTCATGGAATTCTTTATGGGGCCTAAGACCCAAACTCTGGATGGGTGAAGAATTCAGCCTGATCTCAGAAACAAATTTTAAGTAAGGGGCTCAAAGACTACCAAGGTGCCCCTGTGACTGTGCCCTCTCTCTGGCTCTCATATCTTCTTCTACGTGAAAGTGAGGGTCTGTTCTCAATCATGACAGACTTGTTTCTTTGAAACATTGGAAGCTCTCAAGCTGCTCATCTCACATGTTCTTCTTTCAGAGAGAACTGATCCTCTCTCAAATCCAGTCTGCACATATATATTCCAGACTTTTAGCAGCCCAACCTGCATCAGCTATACCACTGGACTGAGCAATAGCAGGTACTGTGTGTGTGAAGAGGGGATGAACATGTGTCTGTGTGTGTGTCGATCGGAGGTGTTCGTGAAATATGTTGATTCCTGGAAACTGGAGAATAAGCAGTTGGAGTGGCTGGGGCATCAGTTTCTCAAAGCACTAGGATGCTACCTCCCTCAGAAAGGCAGGTGCAAAGGAATCGAACTAGATGAAAGGCACAGATTAAGCGGGAGGCAGCTGGGTCTAGTAATGGCTTGAAATGAAAAACTAAGCATCTGTGAAGATTCTTCTCTCCTGCCCCACTGCTTGAGAGAGAAGCTGAGTCTTTTATTAGACTCTCCAAAGCATTTCTCTATATGGAAGTTTAGGACTTGTGCCGTATGTGAGAGGAGGCATTGTCTCTTTCTGTCCTTCATCTCCAGTATCTAGGACAGTGCCTGATGCTCCATCTGCTCATACATATTTTTATTGGAGTATCGTTGATTTACAGTGTTGTGCTAACTTTATGTGAATAGCAGATTGATTCAGTTATACATATATTTTTCCGCTTATTTGTCATTATAGGTTATTATTAGATATTGACTATAATTCCCTGTGTTGTACAGTAAATCCTTGTTGTTTATGTTATATATGATAGTGTATTATTTTATATTATTTTATATATTAATTATAATATTTTATATTATGTATATTTTTTATATATGCAATGGCAACCCACTCCAGTACTCTTGCCTGAAAAATCCCATGGGCGGAGGAGCCTGGTAGGCTGCAGTCCATGGGGTCGTGAAGAGTCGGACATGACTGAGCAACTTCCCTTTCACTTTTCACTTTCATGCCTTGGAGAAGGAAATGGCAACCCACTCCAGTGTCCTTGCCTGGAGAATCCCAGGGACAGGGGTGCCTGGTGGGCTGCTGTCTATGGGGTCGCACAGAGTTGGACATGAGTGAAGCCACTTAGCAGTATATCTGTTAATTCCATGCTCCTAATTTACCCCCTTATTTCCCCTTTGATAACATAAGTTTCTTTTCTATGTCTGTGAGTCTGTTCCTGTTTTGTATATAGATTCATTTGTATCACATTTTAGATTCCACATATAAGTGATATCATATATTTGTCTTTCTCTGTCTAACTTACTTCATTTAAAATGATGATCTCTAGGTCCATTCAGGGTTTCCCAGGTGGTTCAGTGGTAAAGAATCCACCTCCTAATACAGGAGACATAGGAGACCTGCGTTCGATTCTTGGGTTGGGAAGATCCCCTGGAGGAGGAAATGGCAACCCATTCCAGTACTCTTGCCTGGAGAACCCATGGACAGAGGAGCCTGGCAGGCTACAGTCCATGGTGTCACAAAGACAGAAATTGAGGTCACATGACTGAGCACACACATAGGTCCATACAATTTTTAAATGAATGAAGTTATAATGAATATATTGATACAAATGAAATCAGATGAATGAATGAGGTCAGGCAAATTCAAGTTCGGGAGGAAATGTGTGTCCCTCTTCATATACCCAGGTCCAATCTGACTACTTCAGGTTTTTAGGAAAGAAAAGACTCCAGGAGGAACCCAGAGAACAGGAAACATAAGGATTGGTGAGCCTGGACAACAAACTCCTTTATCCATCCCCACTTTCAACAACAACAGAAAAAACAATAATAATTTTCCATGTGGCACTTTGGTTACCCTGATGAATTTACTTAATAATCCTTAAAAACTCCTCTGAGGTGTCCAGCAGTGCCTCCACCTACAGTCTGTAAAACTAATGCTTAGAAAAAGCATCCCCAAGGTCACAGATGGTATTAAGTAACAGACCTGGAATTTGATCCCAGGTCCACGTGGTTACACTGGGTTTTGTTTTGTTTTTAACCCAGAAGATCTGCTCTCAGACACTGTTACAGACTCTGGTTTTTTGTTCATGGAACACATTCTTTGAAACATAATTTTGAACTATAAGTGCTCCTTCCTACACTTCCTTTCTAAGAAATCCTTGTTGAGTGTCTTCTTATTACCAAGTATTGTGTCGTGTCCTTTACATGGGTCTTCTCGGTTCTCTCAGGATCCCAATAAAGTACCCATGTCTTTCCTGAGCAAGTGAAGAGGCTATTGATGTTCATAGAAGGTATAGTTTCTACCCAAGGATACAATGCTAGTGAGCCAGAGAGCAGTGCTGAATGCCAGCTGTATCTTCCCTGGGGTGCTTAACAACTGTGCTTTTAAACACTGCGTTTGTAGCCAGCGTGCTGGGGGAAGGCATAATATTAGGCCTTCTCAGCTACTCCCCAGGGGCCTTGCACGTGACAGGCAGAGGTGTTAGCCATCCAGGAAGGACCCCACACTTGCTGCAGTCACTAAACCACATGCAGGTTCAACTGCATCTGAGAGGAGGGCGCTGCCATTCACCACTGGAGGCGTGAGGTGCCCCAGCGTGGTGAGAAAGCACCCCCACGTCAAGGCCCTTACAAAACAACTGACTAGGAAAGTCAAACATTGCAGAAGCAGCAATTACAGAAGCTCATCTCCTGAAACAGCTGCAGCGTAATTTCCAAGCGTGCGCAGCAGAGCCGCCTGGTCCCCACCTTCCCCTCTCAGCTTAAACAGGGTTTGCTTGGTTCTGAGATGCTTCCAGGTATGGGTGCCACTGTTGGGGGCTGGAAGGAAAGTACCCCACGACGGGGTTCATGTTGACTAGGAAGTGAAAGGTCTTAGAAAATCCAAAGCTCAATTCAGTGTGCTGGGTATTACTCACATTTCACACGCCTGGACATCCCCCTTGTGTGCAGGCTGGTGGAGGGGGCAGGGAGAGGCTGCCTCAAGTGTTCAGACAAATAATTGATTTTGCACACAGTGCTCTATCTCTGCTCCCTGCTGAAAGGGGCCTGTGAAGTGGGACGAGGGGAAGGAAAGATGCCAGCAACCTACGGGGTGGGGTTGGGGGAAGGAGGACCACACTCGAAATCCCACATCCTCCTAAACGAAGAACACCCACATCCGCGTGCCCCTGTACCAACGATTCCTCCCTGCCCTCATGGAACATTAAGCCCTTCCTGCAAATTCAAAAGGGATCCCTCTGGAGACAAATCAACCACTGAGAAAAAAAAATATAGCAAAACTCATTTCGTTTGGCAACCAATGCTTTAGGAAAGACATAAATATTGGATTTGCAACTTTATTTTCCTCCGGAGAGACACTCTGAAGAAAATTAAAACAATGCAAGATTTAATTATTAAAAGCCAAACATTCCCGTACATATTTTCTGGCCCAAAGTTTTAAAAACAAACTCCCAGAGAAAATACATTTTTAATGACTGACTCCCTCCTACTCAGGCTTTGTTTTCAGTCATCTCTCCATCATGACTCACCGGGAGAGCACCAGGGAAATCAGAGGGTCGGGCTTTCTGTTAAGGGAGAAGCAGGATGGCGCTCGAAGGCTGGGGGCAACAGGCACCACGGTCTGGGCTGCAGTTCACCCCCATCTTCTCAGACAAACTATGTGTTTAAACTGACTTCATCTCTCACCTGTATATGTTTCATGCTTTTGTGTAAATTTCCAAGCAAGATATGAACATAAAGGGAAAAGGCAAGATGGTTTGTTATGCATTCAACAAACATTTTCTGGCTACCTACTGCGTTCCCACTCAACTATTCTAAGCTCTTTGGAATTGTTGGTGAGTAAAGCAAGGGTTCTCATTCCTTGCATTCCAGGGGAGTGATAAAGTGATTCTGTCCACCTCCCCAAACCCCCACGTGCTTCAGCTCTTCCATTCCCTTGTTGGGATGGCCAGAGAGCATAAAGTTAAGCCTCTTCTCCTGCTTGCCTCATTGCTTCACGACCTCACAATGACTGCCTTCTTTCCATTGTCTTTGAATGTTTCAACTTTGCTGCTAGTCGAAAAAGATGAATGTACTAATGTCAAACGTTTGCTCGTCACAGAGGTACCCAAGAGCTGAGATAACAAGGAAATTGTGAATTTACTGTTTCTGGTGATTGCACAAAGGATACAAGGCAGTATGGGAGACGCCCTTCCAGGACACAGATCAGTGGCTGCAGGAGCAGAGACGTATCCTTACTCCACTGAAGAAGTGTGACCTACTCCTCAGTGGTGGTTACACATTTGGGGTGCAAAGTGGACAAAAGTGGACAAAAAGAATGAGCTGAAAGAAGAGGGTCCTGGGGGGAAGAGGTGGTCCCTGTATTGATACAGCCCCTTGGAGAAGGAGCAGGTCCCACTGACTAATTCCTGTGGCTTTTTTGATTAAAGAAGGACAACGTTATCCCTAAGGAGTAGGAACTGAAATACGTCTTAGTCCCGATTCAAACCACTCCAGGATGCTCCCTGGTGGCTCAGTCTGTTAAGAATCGGCCTGCAATGCAAGAGGCCTCCCGCCAATGCAGGAGACCCAGGTTAGATCCCTGGGTCGGGAAGATTCCTGGAGGAGGACATGGCAGCCTGCTCCAGTATTCTTGCCTGGGAAATCCCATGGACAGAGGAGCCTGGGAGACTACAGTNGCAATGCAAGAGGCCTCCCGCCAATGCAGGAGACCCAGGTTAGATCCCTGGGTCGGGAAGATTCCTGGAGGAGGACATGGCAGCCTGCTCCAGTATTCTTGCCTGGGAAATCCCATGGACAGAGGAGCCTGGCAGACTACAGTCCATTGGGTTTCAAAGAGTTGGACACGACTTAGTGACTAAGCCACCATCACACAGGATGTCAAAAGTTCCCAACAACCATTTGCCCAGGAGGTCCTGGCACTGATCCAGCTCACCCTGTTACCCATGCTTCCACAGGCATTGCATGGCAATCGGGTGAAGGTGAGGAACCAGGGGCGGGTGCTGGTGCTGACAGAGCCCCTCACAAAGGCAGACAGGGCCAGAGGAAGCCTCGCCACCTAGGGACGTCTGAAAAGCTACCGTCGTTGGTACTTCCACTCAACTTGAGATGTGGTGCATTAAAGGCAACTTAAAATAACTTGAAGGGAGAAGGGTAAATAAACCAGGGATGATTTATCTCTGAGGAATAACGGTGTGACTGCTGAATAATTGCATGCACCAATCTTTATTAGCATGCAAAGTAGCTGGGCTTGGTTGGCTCCCAGCACCGCTCAAAGGACAAAAAGGCAAGAGAGCTGGGCACATGCTAATAAATCACACCCCACCCTCCCCGTGTGGCACGGAGACCCCCAGACCCCGGAGGCCTCTCTGAGTGTGACTCTTCTCTGGGAGATAAGCAGTGGGGGTTTCATTTCCACCTCCCAGTGATTGATTAGCCTCCAGAGTTCCTCTAGACAAGCATGGGAATGGTTTGGGTTTCTCTTTGCACAAGTTTGATCCAAATTCTTCCTGTCTCATCCAGCAGCTTCTGAAGCTGTCATGCATGCCCGGTGATGGCTGCAGAGCTAAACACACGGAGCCTCCGCTTGCTTCGTGTCACATCAGATGACCTCGGGTATAGCCAATTAATAATGCTGTGATAGTTTCAGGTGGATAGCAAGGCAACTCAGCCATACATATACCTGTATCCATTCTCCCCTAAACTCCCCTCCCATCCTGGCTGCCACATAACACTGAGCAGAGTTCCCTGTGCTTTACAGTAGGCCCTTGTTGGTTATCCATTTTAAATACTGCTACTGCTAAGTCGCTTCAGTCGTGTCCGACTCTGTGCAACCCCATAGACAGCAGCCCACCCGGCTCTCCCGTCCCTGGGATTCTCCAGGCAAGAACACTGGAGTGGGTTGCCATTTCCTTCTCCTATGCATGAAAGTGAAAAGTGAAAGTGAAGTCGTGTCCAACTCCTAGCGATCCTGTGGACTGCAGCCTACCAGGCTCCTCCATCCATGGGACCTTCCCGGCAAGAGTACTGGAGTGGGTTGCCATTCAGCCGTGTGTATATGTCAGCCCCAAATTCCCTAACTTCCCCCCATTCTTCCCCCTGGCAACCGTAAGTTCTTTAAGTCCGTGAGTCTGTTTCTGTTCAAATAGCTCTTCATGACTAGTATCATAACGAAACGCTCACAAAGGGTACATGAAGGTAGCCTGAGACAGTTGACCCCTGGCTTCATTCCTGCCACTTTCCTCCTTGCTCTCTGGGCTCCTCATCCTGTCCTCCTGCTGATCCTTTAATGAAAGAAACTCCATGCTGGTCAGAAGCTGTGACCTTCTCCCTGAGCCCTTCCCTGCCTTGTCTGCTTGGTCAAATCTTAAACACATCCTTCAAAAAGACTTGGTTAAATGTCGCCTCTTCCAAAAAGCCTTTCCCACGGTCCCTCTGTCCCACACTTAGCTAGGTTATGTCCTCATAGTATCCTATATTCTACTTTCATGACATGCAGAACCATTGCAAGGAAATAATCATAAGTCTGATTATTTTTTCCCTGTCCCTCTCACACCCTGGACTGTAAATGCCATGAGTGCTGGTATGTCTTTCATCATTGTTGCCCTGGTACCTACACTGGCTCTGGCACAGAGAAAACACAAAATAACTATTGACTGAATGTCCCAATAGAGGAACAACCTCAAGATACATCATGGCGTACTGAAGCACTCTGGAGTTTGTCAAACTGTAACAGACACAGTAAAATGGAAGTATCTTCCCTCTCCCCGTATTCATAACCACCAGAACCAAAGATTTGGGCACCAGGAGTGTTGTTTTAAAATGAGAGCAATTATTAAGTTCGGTCCCACAACACAAGCACATAGCTCACTGCATGCCTTATGGTCATGTTCATGTCATGTTCATGCATTACCTCATTCTACCCCTCCAAAGTCCTTATGAGGTCAACACCATGTTACCCCCATTTCAGAGATGGGCTGACTAACACCCATAGTCTCACCCATCGCCTCATGGTTAACATACTATGGTCATAGAAGCTGGTTGTTAAAATAGATCTAAACCCTTGACAAAAGCAAGCACGGAAACTCAGAACCCTCTCCAACCCGTTACCCTCCCGAGACTTTCGGGCACAATGGTTTGAACACTCAGACATCTGCACAGCGATTAGTCTTTTGTTTCCTCACTAGTCAAGTAAGTGATGAGGACTTTCTACCAATTCCCCACATCCATCACAACCAATAGCTATTCCTGACCTTGATGGCAACCTAGATTTCTATTCACTCAGTCAACACGTATCTATTAAGCTCCTGCCCTTTGCCAAGCATTGTTCTAGACACTGAAAGAACAGCATCAGACAAAACAGGGTCTCCTATAGCTTATGTTGTCTGAAAGGACTTACAGATTTCTCCGTCCATAAAAATTAGGAAGTTAAGGCTATTCAAAATTGGCATTCAAACCTAAGCTCCAGGAAGTCAGAAGTCACCTGGAAATCCTCCAGACAACCTATCTTTTGGTCATGCCACAGATAATATGTGCCTCTGGATGGATGGCCATCAAAGGATTCTCCACCTACTTGTACATTTAGGATGCTGGATGTCTGTAATCTCTACAATTCTGGCTACAGAGTGGTCTTTTGAGGCAAACTTAAGCATCACGATGTTTTCTCCAGTGAAGCCTCTTAACTTTACAAACACAATAAACTTTCACATGATTTCCTTTTACAATTTTTTTATTACTTTTGGAAGCCAAGTTCTTCCTACGTCCTATTTCTGCTCTAAGTGTGGAGAAGACACAGTATTTGATGCTGACAGTACATGGTCTGGCAGGGCAGACAGACAATTAGCCAATAATGCAGTGCAAGAGACAGACCACACGAAGCCAAGACTGACTCATTAGGATCTTCACCAATAAACAGAGTTTGCTGAGCCCTTTAGGGCAAGGAGGAAGGGAGATGAGAGGCAGTGAAAAGAAGAAAAATCCAGATCGAGGGGACAGCATATTTACAGTGAACAGCTTGTTTCTGCCCGCCCGGTGTCGTTCTCCCTTTGGGAGTTAGCAGCATTCTTTTACTTTTCCTTCCCTTGCCTACTCTCAGGCTCTGTGGGTTGGACCATGCCCACCCTCAGCTCCTAGAGCGGGCATGCGGCCTATGACTGGCCACTGAATGTCCGGCTCATACATGAGCATGGGGAACAAACGGGACCACAAGCAGGGTAAGTCTGAAGAACTCATCCAGAGTGCACTAAAGTCAAAGAGACAAAGATGAGGGTAGGCAAGAGATAAGGATGACCGAATAAAAAGTTCCATGTGCGTCTAATGGAAGTCCCAGAAATGAATAAGGACAGTAATAAAGAACGAGTGACAAGAAATCATCGTGGAGAATCTTCCAAGTTGAAGTAACCTGGGCCCTCTGAAAGTTGTAATCAGAATAAATAAAATGCACATCTAGATGCATCATACTGACACTGCTTAAAACACAAGAAATAAAGAAAAATCTTAAAAGCTGACATAGAGAAAAGATTACTACCTACAAAGAAGTGACACTTAGAATTGCAAAAAAAAAAAAAAAAAGCTGTCCATAAGGAACACAAGTCAACAATATGCTAGGAGAAACTACTGTGAATCTAATGTATCAGATCCATCTCACTATGATTTAGCAGTGAAGGCAATACAATTATATATTCAGGAACAGCAAGGCTGAGAGAGTTTATATCCACTAAGAAAGAAAGAAAGTGAAGTCACTCAGTCATGTCCGACTCTTTGCAACCCCACGGACTGTAGCCTACCAGGCTCCCCTGTCCATGGGATTTTCCAGGCAATAGTACTGGAGTGGATTGCCATTTCCTTCTCCAGGGGATCTTCCCGACCCAGGGATTGAACCCGGGTCTCCCACATTGTAGACAGATGCTTAACCGTCTGAGCCACGAACTATCAAAGGTGGACTTCAGAAAAAAGATAACAAATACAGAAGAACATAAGAAACAAAGTTGGACCCAGAAATTGATAAAATATATCGACAATCTGTTTTAAATGTTAACTACAAACAACTATTTTGAAAAAAATTAAGCTAAAATTTTCAATTAATAAAAAGAGAATGGGGAATTCCCCAGTGGTCCAGTGGTTAGGGCTCTGAGTTTTCACTGCTGGGGCCCAGGTTCAGTCCCCAGTTGGGGAGCTAAGATCCTACAAGCAACATGGCACAACCAAAAACAGAACAAAAGGATGGAAAGATAACGCTTGGTAACATCCATGCGATGGAACCACTAAGGGTTTCTCAGCCTCGGCATCGCTGATATTTGGGTTGGATGATGCTGGTGGTGGAGGGCTGCTTTGTGCACTGGAGTACGACTGGCAGAACACCAGGCTCTACCCACCAGAGGCCAGTCAGAGCTTGACTGACCAACTAAAACATCTCCAGACAGTGACAAGTGTTTCCCAGAGGGCAAAGCTGTCCTCTGCTTGAGAAGCACTACACTAACAAATCTGCCTGAAATATAGGAGACCCGGGTTTGACCCCTGGGTTGGGAAGACCCTCTAGAGAAGGGAATGGCAACCCACTCCAGTATTCTTGCCTGGAGAATCCCATGGACAGAGAAGCCTGGTGAGCTACTGTCCACAGGCTTGCAGAGTCAGACATGATTAAAGGGACTTAGCAGGCACGTACACACACAGTTCGATCCCTGGTCCAGGAAGATCCCGCATGCCACGGGGCAACTAACCCCTACGCCACCACTACTGATACTGCATTCTGGATCATGCGAGACACAACTACGGAAGCCCATGCACCCAGAGCCCCTGCTGCCCAAGAGGAGACATCACAATGGGAAGCCTGAGCACTACAGCTAGAGAGTAGCCCCCACACTTCACAACTAGAGGAAGCCTGTGTGTAGCATCAAAGACCCAGCGCAATGAAAAATTAACCAATTAGTTAATTTCTTCTAAAAAGACAGTACTGTGTTCATGGTTTGGAAGATGTAATGTTATTAAAATGACTATTTTATCCAAAGTGATCTACAGACTCAGTGCAATACCTATCAAAATCCTAATAAGATTTTGTGCTTTCTGTCTCTATGGATTTGTCTAATTTGGACATTTCATATAAATAGAATCACACACTATATGACCTTTTGTGTCTGGCTTCTTTCACTTAGGTGCGTTCCTTCCATGGAGAAATAATTTTCTATTGTATGGATGTATCATATTTTGTCTACCCATCCATCAATTGATGGATATTTGGGTGTTTCTACCTTTTAGCTATTGTGAAGAGAGCTTATTTAAATATTTATGTATGTTTTTAAAGTCCATTTTCAGATATTTGGGTTATATGCCCAAGAGTGGTATTTCTGGGTTGTAGGAACTGAACTGAACTGAACTGAGGGTATTTCTGTTAGATATATTTTTAAAATAAAAATGTAAACTATAACCACGTACATACTAAAAACCAAAAAAATGTGCACTGAATGTTTACTTTTTTCAGTTCAGTTCAGTTGCTCAGTCGTGTCCAACTCTTTGCAACCCCATGGACTGCAGTACGCCAGGCTTCCCTGTCCATCACTAACGCCCAGAGTTTACTCAGACTCATGTCCATTGAGTCGGTGAGGCCATCCAACCATCATGTCACCCAACTATTCATGCCCTGTTGTCCCCTTCTCCTCCTGCCTTCAATCATTCCTAGCATCAGGGTTTTTTCCAATGAGTCAGCTCTTCACATCAGGTGGCCAAAGTACTAGAGTTTCAGCTTCAACATCAGTCCTTTCAATGAATATTCAGGACTGATTTCCTTTAGGATGGTCTGGTTGGATCTCCTTGTTGTCCAAGGGACTCTCAAAAGTCTTCTCCAAACCACAGTTCAAAAGCATCAATTCTTCAGCGCTCAGCCTTCTTTACAGTCCAACTCTCACATCCATACATGACTACTGGAAAAACCAAAGCTTTGACTAGTTGTATCTTTGTTGGCAAAGTAATGTCTCTGCTTTTTAATATGTTGTCTAGGTTGGTCATAACTTTTCTTCCAAGGAGCAAGTGTCTTTTAATTTCATGGCTGCAGTCACCATCTGCAGTGATTTAGGAAATCCTAAATTACTAAAATTGACAACAAGAGAAAATAGAAGAACCACAATGAGCTAGTAACTAAAAAAAAAAAACAAAACAAAACAGAATTGGTGACCAAAGTTGCTTTTCCTGTCCAAAATACTCACTCTAAAGGCAAAAAAGAATAATACTAGAAAATTTTTATCAAATTTTCAAGTAATATATAATCTTTTGCCTTATATAATTTTTCCAGAAAATGTAAAAAGAAAAATAACAAAATCAAACCAGGACAGTATAAGAAGAGAAAAATTATAAGCCTTCTCACTTATCAGCGAAGATGTAAAAATCTCAAACACCATAAAGCTGTATCCATCAGGATCTAAAAATAATAGTACATCGTAATCCAATAGGTTTATCCCTAAAATCCAATAATGGTTCAGAACCAGAATTCCTATTAAGGTAATGTACTACATTAAAAAGTTAAGAAGACAGCATATAATAATAGATGCCGAACAAGTATTTTATAAAATTTAATATTCATTATAAAAACTTAGCAAACTAAGTATAGTAGAGAATTTTTGTAGCCCAATAAGGTTATTTATCAAAAACCCCTGCAACAATCATGCTTCAAGGTAAAATTATAGACGGATTCTCACTACTGTCAGAAATAGGAAAAGAATCACCACTTTTATTCATCACTGTTCTCTTGATCTTCTAGCTAACAAAACAACAATACATGCATTATCAATAAAGATAATAATAATATAATACAGTAATTTTATAAATATCATTTAATATATTACATTATGTATAACATCTATAGATTGGAAAAGCAGAGCCAAAACAGTCTTCACAAATGAAACGGATAACACAAACAGAATATCCAAGACCTAGAATATCTACAACCAAGATATTAGCATTATAAATAATTTAGCAATATTTCTGGATAAAGATCAATATGCAAAAAGCAATAGTAGTGTTATATCCAGAACTGTGGTGCTGGAGAAGACACTGAGGTCCCCTTGGACTGCAAGGAGATCAAACCAGTTAGTCCTAAAGGAAATCAACTCTAACTGTTCTTTGGAAGGAATGATGTTGAAGCTGAAGCTCCAATACTTTGGGCACCTGATTCAGTACAGTTCAGTTCAGTTTAGTCACTCAGTCATGTCCGACTCTTTGCAACCCCATGAATCACAGCATGCCAGGCTTCCCTGTCCATCACCAACTCCTGGAGTTTACTCAAACTCATGTCCATCGAGTCGGTGATGCCATCCAGCCATCTCATCCTCTGTCATCCCCTTCTCCTCCTGCCCCACCTCCCAATCCCTCCCAGCATCAGAGTCTTTTCCAATGAGTCAACTCTTCGCATGAGGTGGCCAAAGTACTGGAGTTTCAGCTTTAGCATTACTCCTTCCAAAGAAATCCCAGGGCTGATCTTCTTTAGAATGGACTGGTTGGATCTCCTTGCAGTCCAAAGGACTCTCAAGAGTCTTCTCCAACACCACAGTTCAAAAGCATAATTCTTTGGCATTGAGCTTTCTTCACAGTCCAACTCTCACATCCATACACACCTGATATGAAGAGCTAATTCATTGGAAAAGACCCTGATGCTGGGAAAGATTGAGGGCATGAGAAGATGAGGGTGACAGAAGAGAAGATGGGGGCGACAGAAGATAAGATGGTTGGATGACATCATCAACTCAATGGACATGAGTTTGAGCAAACTCTGGGAGATAGTGAAGGACAGGGAAGCCTGGCATGCTGCAGTCCATGGGGTCACAAGAATTCAGACACAACTTAGTGACTGAGTAACAACAGCAAATATCTGGAATAAAATAAACAGTTCAAACTTATATAATAAAAAATATTCCATTCACATGACAAAAAAAACCTCTAAGATACCAGTAAATAAATGTTCATATTATTTAAATTAAATGTAAATATATATTATACATACATATACAGAGAGAATTTATACATATATAATTTAAATATATAAACAACTTTATGTGTGTGTGTGTGTGTGCACGCATGGGCCATGTTGCTTCAGTCGTGTCTGACTCTCTGTGACCCCATAGACTGTAGCCCCTCAGGCTCCTCTGTCCAGGGCTTTCTCCAGGCAAGAATACTGGAGTAATTGCTATGCCCTCCTCCAGGGATATATAGATATACATATATTTTAAAAATATATATGTATATGCATATATATATATACACATACATATAATTTACAGACATGAAGGAAGGCCTCGAAAATAGTGAGGCATATACCATATTCATAGATAAGAAAATAATATCATAAAGATGTAAACTCTTCTCAGATAAATCTGTAAAATCAATGTACTTCATATAAAAATTATAATAACTTCTCATCAAAATTTAACACACTGTTCTTTAAATTCAAATAGAGGTGCAAGAGACTAAAAATAAGGAGGACTTAGTTTTAGAAACATCTGGTAAACCTGAGAATGCACATACCCTCTGACTGTGCAGTCTCACTTCTGCACATTTAATGTCAACACCAGGATGTGCATTGACAAATCTTAGTTGGAGCCTTGTTTGAAAATGTTCAAAATAATCTGGATGTCCATCAACATGAGAAAGGATAACTAATCATGATATAGTCATACAGGGAAATATTACACAGAAAATAAATGGAATAGACTAGTGTTGCCTGTGAAAATGTAAACTTAAAAAATGTTGAGTAAAGATGCATGAGATATATTTTTTTCAGTGGATTCATAAGAATTTAGACAATATCTATGAGAATAATAATTAAGGCATCAAAGGAAGACAATGGGAAGGGGAACAGCAATGGCAGTAACAATCAGTTTTTTAAAAATCTCTACAAGTTCTGCAGCAAATGTATGATAATGAGATATAAAATAGAGATGTACTGAAGCCAGAAGGTAGGTAGAGGAAGTTCATTATATTATTCTCTGATTTTTAAAAGAAAAGATGGTGATCAACCTTTTAAGAATAAGCAAATGAGTTTACATAGGTATTTTCAAAGATTCAATTTATGTGTATAATCTCTAATTTTCTGCTAGGATTTCCTACTTTCTAGATTTCTCTGACTTTATCCAAGCTTAAAATCATGTTTAACATTTCCCTCTAACCTCCTATTTCCTACAACAGTCAATGAGGTTTAAAAGCGTCATTAGATTTACATGCGATTTATTTTCTTTTTAAAGTTAGCACATCATGGATAGGACTGGGTATTGTATATTGCATAGATATGTCTAATTTCCCCACTTTTAGTGATTCTAAGACTGAGCAGTGGGTTCAGGTGGTATCATTTGGATCCATCCATCATCAAATTCCCCATCATCCTGTTAACTTCGTGGTTTCAGCAGTTATTGATCATTATTGACAAACTCTTATTTCATTAGGAGCTGCAAAACAGTGACTTTCTAATGATTTTTAGGGATTGCTGGGGGGTTTATCATCCTGCTTGCTCTTATATCTGTGGCTTTTCTATAAAGAAGCTTTCCTTCATAACTATTTGCCTCAATACATGGGTAATGATAGTTGGAGTTGGGTGGTAAGTACAAGGGAACTTGTTATATTTTCTACTTTTCAGTGTGTTAGAAATTTTCTGTAATACAATTAAAAACCAAGGAAAAAATTAAATGCATAGGAAAAAACTGAAAGGAAATACCCCAAATATATTATCATCATCAATGCGAAGACAGTAGGATTATTTAGGGTGATTTTTAAACACTACTGTATTTCCAGATTTATTAAGAAAATATATAGTATTACATTTAGAATTAGAAATCAAAAAGAATCCTACAGAAATATAATAATAATGATGGGAGCAGTAAGTGATCTAACTTAAATCGGGGTTCAGAGCCCACACCTCTAAGAGGCATCGTTTGAAGAAACTGGTTTGACAAAACCCTTGGGAACGAGTGCAGCAGGCAGAGAAACCCGAATCCCAAAGCAGGGATGATCCTAGAGTGTTTGTGGGAAAGGGAACACCATAGAGTACCATGAGTATCAGTCAGCTCTCAGGAAGAACAGAGGCCAGCCGATCCTCCAAACCAGCCCCCAGACTCCTGCTGATTTCACTCAGGTCTGTGTGCCTGAAGTTACAGAACCCAAATTGCACAGGAAATCTCAACTTCTGCCCCCACTGGGTAGGTAGAAGGCAGAAAACCCGAAAACCCTAAATAATGGATCGCAGCAGCTCTGTAATGACAAGGCAAAATAGTGATAATTAAATGATTCTAATAGTGTGTCAAGATGAAGGATAACAGTCTTGGAAAATGAGGTTGGTAAATCATTACCCCTCAGGCTTGCATGCACACCCCAGTTAGGCCGTGAAAAATGCAGAATGCAAAGTCCCTGGCTACCCATCTTGGTTTTGCACAATGCTTGCTCTCACCCTATTAGGGTTACTTCTGAGCCAAGCGCAGTTGGGCTCCATTTTCAACTCTGAGGGAAAATGAGAGCTAAGCTCAAATTTATCTCACTTACAGAGCACTTTACTCTGTGCCCCCAAGCTCTACGACAGACACTGGCAATGGATACAAAAGACATCTACTCACACTGGGGAAAACAGGCACTGCCGGGGCCTTTACAACCTGTGATGGGTGGTGGGGCTGAGGCAGCACAGAGGAGGGTCCCCTAACGAAGCCCCAGCCTCCTCTAAGTGAGGGGAGCATCCACAAAGAGCCAACACTTGAGCTGGGTTTAAGGAGCAGGAAGTTACTGTTAATAAGGAGGAAGAAAGGAGCATTCCAGGCAAAGTGAATCAAAACATCTAACAACCTTGGTCCAGTGGTTAAGAATCCACCTTGCAATGAACTGGACTCGAGTTCCACTTCTGGTTGGGGAACTAAGATCCCACATGCGGCAGGGCAACTAAGCCCGTGTGCCATAACTAGAGAAGCTGCTGCTGCTAAGCTGCTTCAGTCGTGTCCGACTCTGTGCGACCCCAGAGACGGCAGCCCACCAGGCTCCCCGTCCCTGGGATTCTCCAGGCAAGATCACTGGAGTGGGTTGCCATTTCCTTCTCCAATGCATGAAAGTGAAAAGTGAAAGGGAAGTCGCTCAGTCGTGTCTGACTCTTAGCAACCCCATGGACTGCAGCCCACCAGGCTCCGCCATCCATGGGATTTTCCAGGCGAGAGTACTGGAGTGGGCTGCTATTGCCTTCAGAGAAGCTGGAGCACTGCAATGAAGAGCCCGTGCGCTGCAACAAAGACCCGGCCCAGCCAAAACACGAAATAAAACTGCAGGCTTCAGCTTGGACAGAGCAGGGAAGAGGGAGTCTCTGAAGGTGACATTTAAGATTATTTAATTTCACTGGCACCAAAAGTTCTGAAACCAGAATGCTCGCTGCATCCTTGGCAAATGCCCACACTCAAATCCATCACCACCCACTGTCCATGCAGCATGATTGAAAGAAGGGCCTGACCTCTAAGAAAGAATTTTCTTTTTCCCCCAATATATAATGAGTTTTTTAACCTTTTGTTATTCCACAAGCACTGTGTATAGAACAAAAAGGAAAAAGCTAAAAAGACAAAAGTAAATAAAATTCATCCCCATATCTTCCACACAGGCACAACCACTGTAATGTTTTGATGCAGTTTCAGATTTTTTTTTTGGTTTCTCTGTGTGTATGTGTGCGTATTTATGCATGTTTTTAAAGTAAATTAGAAATGCACTAATTGTAAACTGAAAGTCATTTTCTCTTAATGCAAAAGTTTGGATGGTTTCCAAGTCTCATTACCCACAGCTGTCATCTCCTACTTATGAAATTAGTGTCAGGAAAGAGTTAAAGTGCCCATTGGCAGGAGGGAGGAGTTTTATCATCTAAGGGGACTGCTGGCAACAGAAAGGTTGATGTGCTTAACAACTCACACCAGGATGCAATACACCCACGTCTGTCCACTAAGCTGTCTTCCATGGCAACCAGAATAGTGCCTTCACAGATTTCTGAAAACTTCCTGACACTTAAAACACCCTAACATGACATCCCAGGGTCAGGGGCGACTGGGAAAACAGTGAATTATGGGGTGAGTCTAGACACTTGCAAAGCTGCATAATTGCTTTCATCTCAGAACCTACCTATCTTATCCTTTCAGCTGATTGCTTGTACCATAGGTTTAACCTTGGCGCCTCCATTGTTACCTGGTCTCCCAGGTGTGCCTAATGTCTTTATTTCTCAGCTGCCCAGTGACTGCATCCCTCTGGCCTGGCCTCAGGACTCTCTTACATTCTGTGGGCCGTGTCCTAATGACACCACCACACCTGTTACTTGGGTTCCCAACAGCCGGGCTTCACACCAATATCCCTGGAAGAAAATAAGCTTCTTCACCAGGGATTCAGGTCCTCCTGTTAAGAAGGCGTGAGCATTCACTTCCTGCATGGCTTTCTACCGCTGCATAACAAGCCATCGCAAACTCAGAATCCTGAGTTTATTATTAAGTAATATTTAATTATCGAATTGTATCTCTGGATCAGGAGTCCAGGCAAAGCTTAGTGGGGTCCTGTACACAGCGTCTTCACCAAGTGGAAATCCAGCTGCTGGTTGAGGCTGGGTCTCATCAGAGGCTCGGCTGAGGAAAAGTCCACTCCGGGCTCCCTCATGTCATTAGTAGAATTCATCTCCTTAAAGCTGTAGGACTGAGGTCCTTTTTCTTGCTGGCTGCTGGTCAGAGCTGCTCCCAACTCCTAGAGGCTGCCTGGCAGTTTCTTGCCATGGCCCTTTCCCTCTCACAATATTGTAGCTTCCTCCTTCAAAACCAGCAAGGGGAGTTTTCTCTGTGCATCCGCTAGCATTAACACACACAGAGTCAATTCTCACTACTTGTGGGTATTTGTGAATTAGCTTACTTGCTAAAATTTCTTTGTAACCTCAAAATCAATAATGAAGCACTTTGGGTGATGTTTGTGCAAGACTGCACATAGCAAGAAAAATCTGAGTTGCCTGACACATTCCCAGCTGAGGTACAACAAGGCAACGCTCTGACATCTTATGTCAGCGATGATGACTGGAGGATGCAGATGGTAGAGGGCAGGTGAGAGCAGGGCAAAGGGACTTCCCTGGTGGTCCAGTGGTTAAGAATCTGCTTTGCAGTGCAGGGGACGTAGGTTTGATTCCTAGTCAGGGAACTAAGATCCCACATGCCTCAGAGTAACTAAGCCTGCGTGCCATAACTACTAAGCCCCTGAGCCACAACTAGAGCATCTGTGTGCCACAGTGGAAGATCCCACAGGCCACAACTAAGAGCAGACTCAGCCACATAAATAAATAAATATTAAAAAGAAAAAAAGAGCAGTGCAAAAAAGCTCCAGCTTTGAGGCGAGGGAGCAAAGAGTAGGACATGACCAAGTGACTAAGCACAGCACAACACAACACAGATGGGATTTAACCCAACTGGCACCTGGTACATGGTGGCCGAAGACGAGTCACTTACCACTTCTGAACCCCATTCTCTCTTTGGCAAAATAAAGAAAACAGAATCTACCAACATAAGCTGTTTTCAGGGCTTAAGATTATAATCTATGTGAGACAAATGTGTAATACACAAATATTCACTGGGAATACTGCAGTAGTGAATATTGAATCACAGTTCTGTTGGTCCTAGGGGAAATATGTACACATACATGTACATATACACATTTTTGTGTCTATATGCCCATATTTACATTACCTATAAATTTGGGCTCCAAAATCACTGCAGATGGTGACTGCAGCAATAAAATTAGAAGACGCTTACTCCTTGGAAGAAAAGTTATGACCAACCTAGATAGCATATTCAAAAGCAGAGACATTACTTTGCCAACAAATGTCTGTCTAGTCAAGGCTATGGTTTTTCCAGTGGTCATGTATGGATGTGAGAGTTGGACTGTGAAGAAAGCTGAGCACCGAAGAATTGATGCTTTGAACTATGGTGTTGGAGAAGACTCTTGAGAGTCCCTTGGACTGCAAGGAGATCCCACCAGTCCATTCTGAAGGAGATCAGCCCTGGGATTTCTTTGGAAGGAATGATGCTAAAGCTGAAACTCCAGTTTTTGGCCACCTCATGAGAAGGGTTGACTCACTGGAAAAGACTCTGATGCTGGGAGGGATTGGGGGCAGGAGGAGAAGGGGACGACAGAGGATGAGATGGCTGGATGGCATCACTGACTCGATGGACATGCGTCTGAG
>SJYT01020334.1:168388-239703 GCA_006410635.1 Cephalophus harveyi | reverse complement strand
GTACTCCTTTTCCTATTTGGAACCAGTCTGTTGTTACATGTTCAGTTCTAAGTGTTGCTTCCTGACCTGCATACAGATTTCTCAAGAGGCAGGTCAGGTGGTCTGGTATTCCCATCTCTCTCAGAATTTTCCACAGTTTATTGTGATCCACACAGTCAAAGGCTTTGGAATAGTCAATAAAGCAGAAATATATGTTTTTCTGAAACTCTCTTGCTTTTTCAATGATCCAGCGGATGTTGGCAATTTGATCTCTGGTTCCTCTGCCTTTTTTAAAACAAGAGTAATCAATAAATATCAGTTGAATTAATACATTATGAACATCTAACTTCAAAGTTAGATGACAGCCAAGAAAATAACTTCAGAATACTGCTCCAAGTGTCAAATAAGGAGATCACACCAATCAATCTTAAAGGAAATCAACTCTGAATATTCATTGAAAGGACTGAAGCAGAAGCTAAAGCTCCAATACTCTGGCCACTTGATGGGAAGAGCTGATTCACTGGAAAAGACTCTGATGCTCGGAAAGATTGAAGGCAAAAGGAGAAGGGAGTAGCAAAGGATGAGATGGTTGGATGGTATCACCAACTCAATGGACATGAATTTGAGCAAACTCTGGGAGATAGCAGAGGACAGAGGTGCCTGGTGTGCTGCAGTCCATGGGGTCGCAAAGAGTCGGACACGACTGAGCAACTGAACAACACAGAAAACAGAAGAGCATTGGGAGGTTGGATTGTTTTCTTAGAAGCCTCATGCATCTCAGTCAATCTACCTCCCTAGTTCCCATCCCACTCACGACAGCAGGGAAAACTGCAAAGCCAGCCCCACCTTGTCCTGCAGTTGGAAGTCCAATACTGGCTTCACTACCCCCCTTATTTTCATGCTTGTGATTGAAGATACAATCACAACTTGAGTAAATGCTGAGTGAGTGTCCAGACACCAAAAACAATACTGGTTGGAACTTCTGACACTGGGGACTGAAATCGTTGTCATCTCATCAGAAGAAACAAGCCTCTTCTTTCCCTTTCTTGCCAAATATTGGGAATCAGATGTCTTTCCCAGGATGACTGTGGTAGAAGAAGCAGGCGGAGAAGTCCCAGGAGTTTAATGAACAGGGACTGGGGTCCTACCTTCAACTGACATGTAATTTTCCCCCTATTGTTGCAGATATCATTTTCATCAAAAGAAATGAGTCTTCTATCTAGCAACGTAAGTGCCAAGGAGTTGCAACGGGGTGTTTTGGCAAATCTAAACACAGAGAAAAGTTGACTACTGTGGCCCCTAGGGCAAAGAGTAAGTCAAACACAAAGACCAAATTCCTTAGTGAATAATCAGAAGTGAAGAAAGGAGACCCAACTGTTGAGCAGACATCCCTCAATAGCCTCTCGCATAGGCAAAGCTAGATTTCTTCCTTGGGGGTGCAGAAGACAATCCTTCATGGCAGACCCCAGGTTTGCCTCTCACTGAACTTCCCCTTTCTTCCTCTCATCATCCTTCGAGAGCTTTAAAAAATAATAAGAGGGACTAAAAAGAGAGAGAGAGAGAGAGAAAACACTCATATTCCTACTACCTTAAAATATACATATATTTATTTTGCCATACTTATTTCCATTCTTTAAAACAAACTGAACATTACAGGTAATGCTGACACCAGGGTGCCAGGTCCGTTCCCCTCACCCACAGTCCCCTACCAGGTAGCCATTGGCAAGAGCTCAGTGTCTGTTCCCCAGTTGTTGTGTTTTCCTACCCACAACATTGCTCTGCATGTTGTGTCTGAGCCCATTTGTATTGATGCAAGGAATCAAGGTACAGCATCACATTAAAAGAAGAACTACATGCATTCCCAACTGATGCAACTAGTTTATCATGTGAAAACACACATTTCCCTTATCCCTGCCTCCACCGGTGGGCATTTGTGTTATTCACAAATGTCTGCCATTGCAAGCATGGCTGCAGTGAACGCGCTTGTACACATGTCTTGGCATACATGTAAAAGTTTGTCCAAGGTACATGATTGAAAGTGGCCTTTCTATGTCCTAGGAAGACTCATTTTCAAACTTGTAGATTCTGTCAATTTGTTCCTCAGAAGCCATGCCAATATACAGTCCCATCAGCCCCTGAGAAAGGCAACTCCCCACAACCCTCAACAGGGGTATCTTCAGATTTAAGCTGAGATGGACTCAGTTTGGTCCAAGAGGTTGACCTTTCACAAAAGCAAATAGATTAACTTATATAGAAAAAAAAAAAAAAACAACAACCCTGAAGTTCAATTTAATTCTCTTTAATCACCAGTCACATCACTTAAAAAGCTAATAATGTATCTGCATTCTCTCACCTTGTGATAATGTAATGAATTAGCCACTTGCCCATCAGAAAACAACCCCTTGGGATAATATGTCAAAATCGAGTAAGGCAATGAAGCCTGTATTGAGTTGATGGATTTAAGGCAAGACTTCAGGCAATAATAATGTTGTTTAGAAGATGAATCTACTCATAAGAGCCCCTCCATGACAAATGACTTACTCGGAGGCTAACTATTTATGAGGTCCAGGTGGGAGAGGTATAAACTTAATTAAAGTTTGAAAGCATAATAGAACCAAAGGCAGTGCATCAATTTCTGGATGTCCAATCAAAACGCCAATGACGTCCTTAATAGGTTGGCAATACCTGCCTCTTGGCGCTGCAGAGTATAGTTATCCAACTTACGTGGTTCCAATTGCTGCTGATCTTGCTGAAGGCACACCATCCCCCACACATACGTCTCTCCTCCTGTCTCCATGTCTGCTTATGAGACCAATTCATCTCGACTGGGAGGAGAAACACTCCTGCCTCTATCACACATACTTTACACTGGATCCTAATGAAACCAAGTGCAGGCTGGCTGCCCACCCCCATTCCTTAATGCCTTGGTCTATCTGTATCTGGGAAACCACATAAATCACTGCTGCCCTGTGCTTTGGAGCTCCCTGATGCCTAGAACTCAAACTCAGCAGCATCACATAAAAATATTTAAAGGCTCATTTGAATTGCAACCCAGGGAACCAAATACTCCTGAGCAAGCTGAAAATGTAAATAAATATAAACAACCCAGGACAGGACCCAAGTATGCCAGCCAAGACTTCATTCTGATACACTTCATTATAGGTGTGAAGTGATGTTTCTGAAGGATAATTGGATGGCTTCAATGGCTCCCCGCTGAGGAAGAAGCTGATTGAAAAGGCTGAATCACACCCAACTTTGCATCCCATTTAAAACACACCCAGGAGTCACTAAGTAGTGGGGTCATTTTTATAAACAAGTTTACTTCCTTGGAAGGCTTTGAGAGAACCTAGAGAAATCTATGTTTGCATGAGGCTAGTCCTGAAAGACAGGCAGACAGACAGGCACACACGGACGTGCGCACACACACATACATGCGCACACAGAATTAGTGGCTGTAAAAGAGAGCAGAATTGGTGCCATGAGGGAGATATAACATTACTGTGGTGTCACCCATCTGTCCCAACTAAGCTAACTCTGGTGAAGCAGAGGGATGGCACCCCATGACCTCTAAACTCTACAACCAATAGAAAACAGTGGTTCTCAACTTCTCAACCCAGGATATTTAAGAAGATGTCAACATTCAGTCTCCACCCCAGAGCAACCAAGTCAGACTATCTCAAGAGGGACTCCTAGTATTTATCAAAATCTCCCCAAGTGATTTGGTTTTGCATCCAAGGCTGAGAAACTCAGGTTCAAAGAATCTGAGACTTCAGGAATTTTTTCCAGACTTCAGCAAAATCAAAACAATCATTGCCTTGTCTGTTCTTCCAACAAAATGGTGGCTGTTAATATGGCAGTTGCAATGATAAATTCTACTTTCTCTATATTATATTGTTCAAATCTCTATGGAAAGGGAAAAATAATAGGTAGCTTTTAGTAAGAGCTTATTATACACCAGGCATGGTGCTAAGCAATTTCCATGCTTTATCTCAGTAAATCCTTACAACATCCCTAAGAGGTAGGTGCTCTTATTATTCCCATTTTATAATGAATGAGCAGAGTCCCAAAGAGGTTAAATAATTTGTCCACAGACTTCAAGCAAGAAGCAGAGCCAGGACTCATACCCACCTCCATGAGTTACAAGGCTCTGTGTTTCACCCAAGGTTTTTCTGCAGCCAGTCTTTGAAATGTGGAGTTATCACTTTTAAAGAAAGAGCAGTAATATAGTTCACATATCTGGTTGTCAGTTCTGGTGAGGAAAATTCAAGGACTTCTCAAACTCTTCCATCAACTCAGTGTGTGGCTGCCGAGGATTTAGATACCTCTCTTTCAATGCAGTGTTTAGAGTTAGACAATCTGGGATAAAAACTTGAGCTCTTCCTGTTCCTAGCTGTGAGATTCTGGGCCAATTATTTCTCTATTATGAAACTCAGTTGCATGATCTGTAAAATGGGGATAATACCTACCTCCAAGGGTTATCAGGATGAAAAGTAATTACATTTAAGAAAGCTCCTGGCATGAGTCAGGGATTAACACATGGTAATTCAGAGCCAGGACTCATACCCACCTCCATGAGTTACAAGGCTCTGTGTTTCACCCAAGGTTTTTCTGCAGCCAGTCTTTGAAATGTGGAGTTATCACTTTTAAAGAAAGAGCAGTAATATAGTTCACATATCTGGTTGTCAGTTCTGGTGAGGAAAATTCAAGGACTTCTCAAACTCTTCCATCAACTCAGTGTGTGGCTGCCGAGGATTTAGATACCTCTCTTTCAATGCAGTGTTTAGAGTTAGACAATCTGGGATAAAAACTTGAGCTCTTCCTGTTCCTAGCTGTGAGATTCTGGGCCAATTATTTCTCTATTATGAAACTCAGTTGCATGATCTGTAAAATGGGGATAATACCTACCTCCAAGGGTTATCAGGATGAAAAGTAATTACATTTAAGAAAGCTCCTGGCATGAGTCAGGGATTAACACATGGTAATCTCTTCCACTGCAAGTATGTGTCAGAAGTACCTAGACTGTGAATGTCATGCTTATCTTGAGCACCGCCTCATAATTACAGAGTTTCTCTTTTCAAAGTGCTTTCCCATCGATGATCTCACTTTAATCAGTTTATATCGAATACTACTTGCGACAGCACCATGTGTCCCTTTTTATTCTTAAATCCCCCTCCCAAAGGGGATCAGTGGTGCCCCCATGATGGTAAGGTTTTTAATGGATGCAAATTTTCAAGGCATGCCACATTTATTAATCCTTCATTGGAGTAAACGGTAACAAAGCCAGCAGGAGCAATCATTAATTTACATTAATAGCTTTCAGTGTTGCATACCCCAGTGCCTGACATGAAACAGTAATCTGAAATCAAACTGTGGTTGTGCCCTACATGAGTTCATGTATCACAGCCCTCTAGCCCCAGTGCTCATGCATTTCAACAAGGGTAAGATGTGTGAGTGCTACCCAATGCACACAGGAAAGTATTCACCTCCTTACCAGGGCCTCAAAAGTTCTACCTCCTCCAGACTCATCCCAGAGCACTCAACTCTTCTCCAGCTGGATGGATCTTTCTATATATTCTGCATACACTTTAGGCTTATTTCCACCTCAGGGCCTTTGCACGTGCCGTAGCACTGCCTGAAACATCCCCCCTCCTCGCTGCTCTTTAATGACTGGATCTTTTAATCCTACGGGTCTCAGATAAATTTTTTTTTTTCCAGAAAGATCTCTCTTTCCTGACCACCTTATCTAAGAGGTCCTCCCGAGAAACATTGCTTTACCCTGTTTCTTTGCCTCAGAGCCCTCTGCTGTTGTTGTTGCTGTTCATTTACTCAGTCATGTCTGACTCTTTGCGACCCCATGGATTGCAGCACACCAGGTTTCCCTTCCCTCCACTATCTTCTAGAGTTCACTCAAGGTCATGTCCATTGAGTCAGTGATGCCATCCAACCATCTCATCCTCTGTCATCCCCTTTTCCTCCTGCCTTCAATCTTCCCCAGCATTGGGGTCTTTTTCAATGAATCAGCTCTTCGCATCAGGTGGCCAAAGTATTGGAGCTCCACCTTCAGCATCAGTCCTTCCAATGACTATTCAGGGTTGATTTCCTTTTGGATTGACTGGTTTGATCTCCTTGCTGTCCAAGGGACTCTCAAGAGTCTTCTCCAGCACCACAGGTCAGTGCCGTTATGACATTTCAAATTTATCTTGCTTAATGGTTGCTAATTGTATAGTCTAATTACACTTACAAAAGCAAGCCCTACAGGGAGGGACCTTGTCTATTTGTCATATCAAGCATTTAGAACTATGACTGGAACATAGCAGGTTCTCAACAAACACTTGGTGAATGTGGGAATGAATGGTGAGCCATCTTCATATAAGCATCTTCCAACTCCAAAAATGTTTTCACAAGAGTCTAATGCTTCTGATTGCTCCTCAAGGTTGTGACCTCAGATATTTCCTTCCTTCTCAACACCTTCTCCCTCATTCCCCCTGCTGTGACTCCTACCACCTACACTCTTGGTTGTCAACTGCATGCCTCCAGCAGACCTGCCTGCTGCGATGTAATAGAAATGCGTTTACAAGGCAATCAACAGCCTATAGCCTGACTCAGTGTGAAAGCTTTAGTCATTAAAGGCAATTCCAAGTATACAGTTGAGTCCTTCACTTATATCTGTGTCTAACTTAGCCCCCATGGTTTCAAGTCTACATTCTAGGAGACAGAGAGAGAGAGGGAGAGAGTTCCGAAATTAAATAGGAAGAGAAAGTTCACTAGGATATTGGGGTATAACAGTCTTGCTGTCAAAATGAAGATTTTTTTGTTCAAATGGGGCCTCTTTATTCCTCCATCAAACAAAATGAGCAGATCTTCAGGAGACTAAGGCCCTGTTTTCAGTAAGACTGCCCCTCAGAATAACGAAAGGTTCATTGATGATGTCCTGTATCCATACCTCCAATCCAAGCTTCATGCCCTTACACTTGCCTTTGTTCCTAGTCAGTCCCTTAAAAGTCCCATCCTTTTTGTTGACGTCCCTGTTGATAAACTTCTGCTAAACCAATCAGCTATTTACTCTAATTCCCCCTTCAGTTTCTGTCTTTGATTCAATACACATATGAGAGAGATTACTTCCTGACTCCTCCTTTTCTTAAAACAAATAAACAAGCAAAAAAGGATTTTAGGTGATAGATAACAGTGATGGCTAGCACTGACTGAACACATACACTTTATACCAGGCGCCATCATAGACACGTTGCTCTCCTTATGAAAGGTACCCCACAGAGTCCTCAGCACAGCATGCCTGAGGGAGATGCAGCTGAAACAGAGGCTCAGAGGGGAGACTGGCTTGTCCAGTGTTACACAGGAAATCTATGTAGAGTCTTATCTCTAATTTGGAATGTTCTGCTGCCAAAAGCCATTACGTTCATCACCATACTAAAAAGTTCATTACCAGGGATTAATTGGGTAAAGGACTTCAGAAAACAGAATTGATGATCAGCAGTTCTGTTTGGGATGTACAAGCATAACTTCACTACCATGTGCTATTCACTATTAGTGCCTACCTGAACCCAGGCTGATGGGCAGTTCTTGGCTGGACGGAATGGAGATATGCACTCACAGAAAATATCGTGGTATCTTTGATGGCCTTGCCCTTTCTGGGCTCTGCAGCTTAGCTCCTGTTTACCAATTAGTTGAACAGCTCTGTATTGCAACAAGGCATAAATGGAGTAATGAATTGAGATGCAGGTTTCATAAAAGTGATTAACTGCTAAATTCCAGTTCAGCTAACAGTTCAATTATCCCATTTTGCATCTCAGCCTTCCATCCAATTCTGCATTCACACAGCCCCAATCACTGAGGCACCTACATCCTTTGCATTACCATTAATTAAGCCATCGCTCTTTCCCAGGAATCTGTCCACCCTTACTCGTGAGCTGGGTTTGCAAATAAGGACGGGAAGAGAGAGAGTTCTGAGAAGAAGATTTAATTGTCCTGGAACAGGGGGCTGACCCAAAGTAGATATTAATGACCACCACCCTGCACATCTTGTCACCACCTTCCTCTGAGAACACAAATGTTCTCCATGTTACAGCATGTAGCTCCATGTATATGTCCAAACAAAATAAACAGTAGGAAGTCCGGAGGAAGAGAAGACACATCGGCCGAGGTTTTCACCCGCCTTTGGTGGTTAACAGGTTCCTGGGGGAGGGATTCAAACACCTAGAAGAAAGCGCTGATTAACCAGGTCACCATTCAGGACCATGGACAGGACCCTCTCTTTATGCTTGTTTGACTTCAAATATCAAGAACACATGACTCCCTCATCCTCATCCCTCCACCCACCCCCAGCACACACAGACCTCTTCACTTCCTATATTGATTAGGGTTATTGGTTATAAGTGATAGAAACTGGTAAGGATATGTTTAATCAGGAAAGGAGCTGTAGGGAAGGATACTGGATTGCTAACCAACTTGCCACAGAGACTGGAGAATAAAAACAGCCACCACAACCAGAACGACCACAGAAGAGACTGGTTTGAACCACACTGCCCTCTTCAGAGGGTGCAGACTGGCTGGTACCACCATAATAACAGGCTCCGAGCTCTCCCTCCAGAGCCAAGAGGAAGCACTGTATTGGCCCACGCTCACAGTCCTACACCAAGAAGGAAGGAAATGGCAACCCACTCCAGTTGGGTGGATTGGATTGGATTCTCTTGCCTGGAGAATCCCATGGACAGAGGGGACTGGCAGGCTACAGTCCATGGTGTCAAAAGAGTCGGACATGACTTAGCAACTAAACCACCACCACCTGGAGGAGGGCATGACAACTCACTTCAGTATCCTCGCCTGGAGAATCCCATGGACAGAGGAGTCTGGCGGGCTACAATCCATGGGGTCACAAAGAGTCAGACACCACTGAAGCAACTTAGCATGCATGCACAGTCCCACATCAAGCTGCCAGGGGAGGGGAAGAGTGAGTATCTGTACACTTTATACTTATCATGGTGATCATTTTACAATATATACAAATATCAAATCATACTGTACACCTGAAATTAAAGTAAGGCTATATGTCAATTAGGTGTGTGTGCTCAGTTGTTTGGTCATGTGTGACTCTTTGTGATTCCCAAGGACTGTAGCCCACCAGGCTCCTCTGTCCATGGGATTTCCCAGGCAAGAATACTAGAGTGATTGCCATTTCCTTCTCCAGGGGATCTTCCCAACCCGGGGATCGAGCCCAGGTCCCCTACATTGCAGGTGGATTCTTTACCATCTGAGTTAGGGAAGTCCCTTAACTTTTAACATCTCCCTAAATTATATGTGTAATATATATAATGTATGGCGCATGTTCAGTCACTTCAGTCATGTCCAACTCTTCGCAACCCTATGGACTGTAGCCTGCCAGCCTCCTCTGTCCACGGGATTCTCCAGGCAAGAATACTGGAGTGGGTTGCCATGCCCTCCTCCTGGGGATCTTCTCAGCCCAGGGATCAAACCCACAGATCATCTCCTGCATTGCAGGCAGATTCTTTACTGCTGAGCCAACAGGGACACCTGATGTATGGTGACAGGTACACAGTTATTGTTTCATAAATGCAATTTTAATAAGTAAAAGGTAGATGGACAGAGAGATGAACAGATGGATGTGTGGATGAGTGGAAAGATGGATGGGTGGGCAGAAAGGTGTGACCTCTTTATCCTTGAAATGATCCCCACCACGGCCTGCTTTGTAGGCAAGGACTAGCCCACAGAGCCTTCATGCTCAGACGATGATGTTCCCAGAAACGGGGCTTAGTCTCCTGAAACTGCAGGCCACAGGAGCTCTGTACGCACGCCTTTGCTCCCAAGGAATTCTGCCATCTCCAGGAGCCACTAGGGGAAATGTGGCGGAGGGGCAGGGGCAGGCAGAGCGATCCCACACACACCATCCCCAGGGAGAGGGGGCGTGAGAGCAGATACCACTAATCACCCTTCTCTCCCTGACAGATGGGCCACATCACAGCCCTAGAATCCATCGTCGGTGCCCAGCAGCCACAGGGGCTGTGAGATGACACCCGGGTGCCTTCCGAGGAGGCATCGGTGTTGAGGTTCGATTGCCGTGTTTAAACATAAACAGCTCGCTCTTCCCGTACCTTGTTTTCTGCGTTTCTATTATCTGGCAAAGCTGGGTCCAACTGAGAAGGAGGCAGCTGTGTTTGGGAACCCATTGTCTTTTTTTTCCATTGGGCACATGAGCTGAGTTCTCTATTGTCCACATCTGTGGCTGCCTGGCTGAAAACCCAAAGAGATGCTTGTCTCTTTTCCAGCACAAACATGTTCAGTCCAAAGCCCAGAAATGATTCTGTAGTAAAAAGCCTCTAACAAACTTGGAGAAACTCATGGGCTGTTCATCCTTCTCCTCTTTCCTTAGGACCCGAAGACATGCTGTTTTCAAGTATCTACCATGAGCCACAGCCCAGCCCATATGTCTTTGAATCTGTATAGCCAGTTTCAGGGCTTCCCAGATGGTGCTGGTGGTAAAGAATCCACCTGCCCATGCAGGAGACGCAAGAGATGCAGGTTCAACCTCTGGGTCGGGAGTAGGAAATGGCAATCCACTTGGAGTAGAAGATGGCAACCCACTCCAGTATTCTTGTCTGAAAAACTCCATGGGCAGAGAAGCCTGGTGGGCTACACAGTCCATGGGGTTGCAAAGAGTCGAACACAACTGAGCAACTGAGGACAGGACAGCAAGTTCCCACTGTGCGGATGGAGATGTGGCTGGCCCAAAATCAGATTCACACAAGTCTCCAACCAGGAGCTGTAGGCAAACATTTCTCAGAGATGACGCTTTGCCACTATATTAGGTTCCATGCATACCATGAGGTGCTTCTAGTCTTAAGCAGAACAGAACCTGAGCGCTACCAGAAAGCCCCCTCTACCTCCACTTTCTAAATCCCCTTGTCAAGGCTTTTTCCACACATGATGGGAAAGCTCCAGGAAGAAGCAGGATCTGGCAGAAGAGAGGTGGGCTGCAGAGTCAAACAAGGCTGGGTCCATCTTAGTCAACTTGGACCTGGCTGTGGGACCACATATCACTAAATCTGTTCCCCCACAGAAGCGGGCAACTCCTCTAATACTCATATACTTATTATAATACTCATAATAGACATGACTATCATATCCATTTCAGAGGAAAGTAGAAATTACACGAGAGAAAAACTCATACTCATCCCCTGAGTCTTAGCATTAAGTATCAGGTTCTCAGAAGCAGCTTCTCTGGCCCCTAAATCAACAGAAATCCAGTTGCTTTTACAGATGGTCACAATGCCCTGTGCATCTATTCATTTTAACACTTGGTGTGCTCGTGATTCCTTCTTAACTACATGGCCCCCATCCTAGACTTGATAATGGGGTATAAAACTGCTTTGTGTCCCTCTGCTTAACTACCTCCTGGAACAGCACTACACATAGAAAGAATACACAAGGAATAAATATGATACGGCAATGGATAATATTTGCAAAGCAACCAGCACAGTCCCTGGCACACAGTAGGTCTTCCAAAAGCTTGAGTTCTTTGCCCTCTTCCTCTGGATGTACTGAGGCCTCCTGGGTTTCCTCATTCCCCTGCCCTTATGTTCAAGATAGAAGAGTGCATGGGAAACAGCAAGTGCTGGAGAGGGTGTGGAGAAAAGGGAACCCTCTTGCACCACTGGCGGGCATGTAAACTGATACAGCCACTATGGAAGACAGTACGGAGATTCCTTTAGAAAAACTAGGAATAAGACCACCAGATGACCCAGCAATACTGCTTCTAGGCATACACCATGAGGAAACCAAAACTGCCAAAGATGTGTACTCCCGTGCTCACTGCAGCGCTATTTACAATAGCCAGGACACGGAAGCCAGGCTGCGAGATGAATGGAGAGAGTAGCGTGGAAGCATATTCACGACCACATGTAACACAGATCGCCAGTGGAAATCTGCTGTGTGACTCAGGGAACTCAAACTGGGGCTCTATAACAACCTGGGAGAGGGGGCGGGAAAGGGCGGGAGACGGGAGGGAGGTTCAAGCGGGAGGGGACATACGCACAACTATGGCTGATCCATGTTGATGTGTGGCAGAAACCAAACCAATAATGTAAAGCAATGATCCTCCAATCAAAAATAAACAAAAATTTTTAAAATTGAGTGGGTGGAGAGGGTAGTTGGCAGGAGGACAGCAGGTAGCTGGGGCAGAGGAATGAAGAAATGCAAGTCATAGGTGGGGGGCAGGGGGGTTGCATCTGTAGCGAGAGAGAGTGCCTTCTACCCGAAGGCAGACGTGACTTCACTGAGTCGTCACAGACCCCTTCCGTTTGATGGGATAACCAGTTCTGGCCTTGATAACGGTGACGCCAATATCTGGATGCCAAGCAGAGGCCTCATTGGGGCTGGAACGTGGAAATTCACAGTGAACTGACCTTTTCTGGGAGCCAGGGAGGGGAGGGACATGCAAGGATTAGTTCTGGATGGCGTCTTCAGGACGGTTTTACTTAGGGAGACAGCCACCTTCTGCACCTTCCCTTAGTGACTGTTGACCTTGAGCGAGACCTTGTCACCCTTCCTGTCTGTCTTCTGAGTTCCAGGCTCCTGCTTCCTTGTGACCCTGTAATATGAGCTGTTTCTCGTTGACTGGCTCCGTCCTTGCCCCTTCTCTGTGACTCCTACTTGAATAATGAGCTCTAAATATATTTTTCTTGTTCTAAACCATTTTTCTTTTCTAATGCTAAATTATAAGGCTTGTGTGTGTCAGCAGGAAAACATGCCCTGCTTTTCCAAGGGATGCAGAGATACTGTTCGATGTTCTTCCAAACTGCTGCAAGAGGGTGGGGGTGGGGGTGTTCTACCCACCGAAGCGCCAGCCCTGGAGTGGAGGCTTGTCTACAGCCAGCACATTGCCTCTGTAATTACTGGCCCAACCCCAAGTTCCCCAATTATTTCTGAAAAAGTTCACGATAAAGAAGGACCTTCTATTAATTATTAAAAACAAAAACCCGGAAACACACACATATAGCAGAGGACTTCTTATCATGCCTCCTTTATTTTAAACATCTGGCCAGAACCATCAGATACCACTGAATTTAGCCAGGCTTCCTGTAAGTCACACAAATTACTGGCAACTCAAAACAGCCTGAGTTTTTCCCCTCTTGATATCATTATCTCCAGCTAATGGAGGTAGTGATTACGGAAAAAAAAAAAAAAAAGAAAATTCACAGATGGATGTTTCTGGCTCTTTCATGGCTGTGCTCCTTCCTGGGACAATATGACTTACTATTAGTACCCTGTTTGACTTAAAAAAATAATAATCAGGTGAACTAGCAGTCAAGTGAAGATTCTGGAGAGTCCCTTGGACTGCAAGGAGATCAAACCTGTCAATCCTAAAGGAAATCAACCCTGAACATTCATTGGAAGCACTGATGCTGAAGCTGAAGCTCCAACACTTTGGCCATCTGATACAAAGAGTTGACTCATTGGAAAAGACCCTGATACTGGAAAAGATTTAAAAGATCTCCTGAGGGCAGGAGAAGAGGGCAACAGAGGATGAGATGGTTGGATGGCATCACAGACTCAATGGACATGAGCTTGAGGAAACTCCAGGAGATATGAAGGACAGGGAAACCTGGCGTGCTGCAGTCCATGGGGTCACAGAGTTGGACATGATTTAGCAACTGAACAACAACATGCAGTCTTGTAGGTAATGTAGCACACTTACCCTTTCCTATAAGTTGGGTCCCTTCTACAGTCTAGAGAGGAATGTATGTCCTTTAAGAAAGAAATACGCCCAAAGCCAGACCCAAAAAGTTCAGCATAACAGATATAGCTTACAGCATGTGCAAAGGCCCTGTGGCATGTCCAGAAAGGGCAGGAAGCAGTAGAGTGAGGTGTAGACAATGACAGGCAGGAAGTCAGGAGTCCTCCAGACACTTAGCATCTGAATCACCCTTGGGCAAGTTTCATGATCCCTGAAACTAAGTTTCTGCATTAGAAACTGGGCTGGATCTGCCCAGATAGCCTCAAAGGGCCATTCTAAGGCTCATACAAGGCGATACAAGGAATTACGGTACTGACAATGGAACCCTTACATCCCTAAGGTTCCTCCTGGTCCATTTCCAGCCTCTAGATCGATGCAAATATTCCAAAACAAATAAAAAACCCATAAACTTTTAACTAGAAATCTGAGAAAATTCAGAGAAGTAGCACCTCTTTTATTTCAGTTCTTAAAAATGCAAATCTCTCTACCCATTTAACTGGGTTATCCAAAGAACACAGCATGGGCTTTTATTATTCATCACTTTGAGAGAAAACTGATTATATGTATGACTTTTACCTGGGAAAAATGCAATGGCTGTGATTTAAATTTGAATATTCTGCCAGGCTGGTGGGTGGTATCATTCACCACCCCACACCGCCCGCCCCACCAAACACACACTCCAACTTATATGAATATAGTGGGAAAACATTGAGTAGTAATTTTAAATTATAAAAAGACAAGGAGTCTTATATCCACTGGATGGTCTCTCTCTGGGCAGCTCTGAATTAGCAAAAGCTTCGAGTCCTAAAAATAACAGGGTGAAAGAGGCACCCCTATCACAAAGGTTTGCATTAGCACTTTGATCACTTGCCCATCAAACTGTGCATTTCTGTATAGGAAATGGAGAACAGCTTGTCTCCACAGTCTATTATAATTACCACTAAATACTCCAGAAACTTGGCAGTTTTGAATTTCATAACACCCATGACTGACATTCCTAATTAATACTATTGTTTTTCTCCTCTGGCTGAATTTCCTGAATGCCAACATGCATCGCATACACTAAAAACAGACATTAAAGAAAATAACATCAGTGTTAATCTCCAGCACAAATATATCAAATGCCTCAGTGAAGTGTATAGAAAAGAGCTGGATTCCTATAAATAATGGAGCTCCCCTGCCTGATCATCTTTATCCTCCTACGCTAATAAGATGGTAATCTTTCTCCTCCTGTGTCCTTGCTCTGAGATTTCAGGACAGCTTTTGGTGAAGTGCACTCCCAGCTCTTTTCTTCTCTTGCTTTGCTTTTAAGTTGCAGATTGAAACTTTCAAAGAAAACCTTCTAGCTTAAGTTAGAAATAGCATCCACTGGGCACTCTATAAATAGGGGATCTGCAGAAGAGAGCAAGATGGTCTAATTTGTGCTTTCTAATGGATTTTTTTCAGGTTTGCATGGGGCTAAGAGCACCCAGCATTTGCTGATGTTTCTCGTTTACTATGTGGGATGGTTCAGAGCTGGGACTTCAGCGTTCTGAGGCTTTGTGTTTTGAATCCTGCCTCTGCCATCTAGCAGCTGGGCCATTTTCTTAAGTTCTCTGAGCCTCAATTTTCTCATCTGTAAAATGCAAATTACCTACAGTACCTATTTCAGAGAGATGTCCTGAGAATCCAATGAGAAGGTAAATAATGACTGGCAGAGGCTCTGACTCATAGGACTACTTAAACTTAGTTATTAGATTTACCATTCAGTTCAGGTCAGTTCAGTTTAGTCGCTCAGTCGTGTCTGACTCTTTGTGACCCAATGAATCACAGCACACCAGGCCTCCCTGTCCATCACCAACTCCCGGAGTTCACTCAGACTCACGTCCATCAAGTCAGTGATGCCATCCAGCCATCTCATCCTCTGTTGTCCCCTTCTCCTCCTGCCCCCAACCCCTCCCAGCATCAGAGTCTTTTCCAATGAGTCAACTCTTCTCATGAGGTGGCCAAAGTACTGGAGTTTAAGCTTCAGCATCACTCCTTCTAAAGAAATCCCAGGGCTGACCTCCTTCAGAACATACACTTAAGTGTGGTAGATAAGTCTCAGAAAAGTGGTGGTGTTAGTCACTCAGTCGTGTCTGACTCTATGAGCCCATGGACTGTAGCCTGCCAGGCTCCTCTGTCCATGGAATTCTCAAGGCAAGAATACTGGAGTGGGTAGCCATTCCCTTCTCCAAGGGATCTTCCCAATCCAGGGATTGAACTCAGCTCTCCTAGATTGGCAGGTGGATTCTTCACCATCTAAGCCACCAGGGAAGCCCGTCTAAGAAAAGTACCAGGCACCTAATAAGAACTCAATAAACTCATATGGTTGAACCGACAAGAAAGACATCTCTATGAGTTGCCCAGGACGTTAAATTGTATTTAAATTAAAAAGAAGGGAACATGCATGAGTCTAGGACTCACGTTGTAAAGAGTGACAGCTGCCTCTTCTCAGATGGCCAGGACCTTGGACAGTATCAAAGAGCAGAAACTTGCAAGTGAAAATTAGACCTCACAGCTTCAGAAGTGAATACACAGTTGTTTCCATACCTTTCATATCTCACTCCATGATCACGGTTTTTTTGGTGCTGGTTTTGCTCTTGATGAGTTCCCTGTGGATATAGGCAATAGCATGATTTCACTCACTCTGCATTTCTGTCTTGCTTCCTCTAGTTTTTCTAATTCAAGATGGATTAATAGTTATTTTCTTATTGTGGCAAAACACACACACACACAAAAAACTTACCATTAGCAACATTTAGTATATTCACAATGTTGTGCAGCCATCACCCCTATCTAGTTCCAGAATATTTCAACACGCCAAAATGAAACACCACACGCATTAAGTCCAACCCAGCCTCCCTTCCTCCAGCCTCTAGCAATCATAAATCTGTTTTGTGTCTCTGTGAACTTTATTCTATTTAACAGACACAGACACATACAATATTTGACATTTTGTCTGGCTTCTTCCATTCAATAGAATGCTTTCAAGGTTCATCTACCTTGCAGCATGTATCAGTACTTCATTTCTTTATATTGCTGAATAATATTCCATTGTATGGATAATACCAAATTTATTTATCCATTCATCCATTGATAGACATTATTATTTCTGCCTTTTGGCTATTGTGAGTAGTATTGCTATGGACATTTGTGTACGAGTCTTTGTGTGAGTCTATGAACTAGGAGTGGAAACAGTGGCTGACTTTGTTTTGGGGGGCTCCAAAATCACTGCAGATGGTGACTGCAGCCATGAAATTAAAAGACACTTACTCCTTGGAAGGAAAGTTATGATCAACCTAGACACCATATTAAAAAGCAGAGACATTATTTTGTCAACAAAGGTCCGTCTAGTCAAGGCTATGGTTTTTCCAGTAGTCATGTATGGATGTGAGAGTTGGACTATAAAGAAAGCTGAGCACAGAAGAATTGTTGCTTTTGAACTGTGGTGTTGGAGAAGACTCTTGAGAGTCCCTTGGACTGCAAGGAGATCCAACCAGTCCATCCTAAAGGAAATCAGTCCTGGGTGTTCATTGGAAGGACTGATGTTGAAGCTGAAACTCCAATACTTTGGCCACCTGATGCAAAGAGCTGACTTATTTGAAAAGACCCTGATGCTGGGAGGGATTGAAGGCAGGAGGAAAAGGGGATGACAGAGGATGAGACGGTTAGATGGCATCACCAACTCAATGGACATGAGTTTGGGTAAACTCCGGGAGTTGGTGACGGACAGGGAGGCCTGGCATGCTGCAGTTCATGGGGTCACAAAGAGTCGGACACAACTGAGCGACTGAACTGAATTGAACTGATGAACTAGGACTGGAATTTCTGGGTCATATGGTAATTCTGTGTTTAACTTCTAGTGTTGATACCCTACATCTCTACTCAAGAATCACCCTTTCCTCATGATCCTTGACCTCAGGCACTCAGCTTATATGATCCTGTGGCTTGACCTCAGGCAGTCAGCTTACTTTTACTCTGACAGGACTGGTTTAGGGATGGATATCTGACCAGGGATAACCCAAGGAACAGAAACCCTGGGGCTTTTGCAGGAACTTAGCTCCCACTTGGGGGTGGGTGGGTGAAGATGGTAAAACTCAAATCTGGAGCTGCTGGTGCCCATTATCCCACTGAGAGGAGACAGCCTGTCTGAGAAGAAGGCAAAACAGAGGAAAGGAGTGGGATGAGACAGATCCCTCAAGGCATCATTAGAGGACCCAGATTCCATCAGGGTAACAGGAAAACCCTACCCTCCAGAGTGTTCAGGTTTGTATGGCAACATTTCATTTTGTAGCACTTAGTTTTAAGTTGAGACTTCCTTGTTGCCTGGTCCAGCTGTTTACATAGGTGCTTAGATTGAGTGGGCAAGGGTCATTTGAACTTAAATTTTGTAATGTAGCATGAATACTATATACACAGCTGTGATGGTTATTTTATGCATCAATTACTGGAGTGGGCTGCCATTTCCTTCTCCAGGGGATCTTCCCAATCCAGGGATCAAACCCAGGTCTCCTGCATTGCAGATGCTTTACCGTCTGAGCCACTAGGGAAGCCCCCCGACCCAAGTCCTTGAAGACCTAATAGAACAAAAAGGCTGAGTGAGAGAGAATTTCTAGTCTCTCTGCCTCAAAGCCTTCCAGCAGGGACACTGGTCTTCTTCTGCCTTTGGACACAGACTCATCCTGCACTTAAACCATCCGTTCTCCTGGCTCAAGCATGTAGCCTTGGATTAGAACTCTACCACATTGACCCTCCTGGGCCTCCAGCTTGTCAAGTGCAGTTCTTGGGACTTGTGAGTCTCCATCACTGTATAAGCCAACTCTTTGTAATAAATGAATGTGTGTATGTGTATCTACACACCTATATAACCTATTCTTTAGGTTCTATTTCTCTGAAGAACACTAACAACAGTATCTAATTATGGTAATGGTTCCTCTACTCAAAACATGGGACAGCCAGCTCCAGAGCAACTGAATGAGATTTGAAAAAAAAAAAAAGCCAGAGGGTTTTAACATTTCAGGGGAGTCAAAAGTGTGCTCCACCTTCTCCAGTCCAGTGACTTTAGACCAGGTAGACCCATTTCCAAGGTAACAGGGCATGACCTCACCGTGTTAAAAGAGGCATATGAAACAGAAGTGCTAGGGAGAACAGGGTGGAGCCTGCTGTCTCAAGCTTTGTCACACACAAAGGAAAAACAGTGACATCTTTAGGACAGTGGAAAGGGGAAGAGAGAGGCTGCTGGTTCGGTTAAGTGAAGAGTTATACACACCCACCTCCCTGTCACTTCCCTCAAAGCGTTCAGAGGCTACAGTTTAATCTGAAGAGGAAAGAAAGGATCCAGCCTGTTTATGCTTCCCAGACAGATAAGGGGTTGTGGAGATGCCTGGGAGTCTAGGATTGTATCAGAGATCCCTCCAGAAGTACTTCCCAGCAGCCCCTGCAGTTATTAGAACCACCTCGAGTGTTTATGCTACCAATCAAGCCTTCTGTTCAAAGTACTGTACTTTCTCACAGATCTCTAAAGCTCTGCAATAAGCTTCTGAGAAAGATACAATTTTTGCTTCAAGGTTTATTCAGCTCAGCCAAAGACCTCAGAGATGACCTTAATTTTATATATATATTTTTCCCCCGTCCTTTTCAAAAGTCCTTTTCTAAAAGTGTGCTGGTTGATGATGTGGTTGCTGGAATGTTTTTCCCCTCCCAGAGGACAAAGTGCAGCATTTCTAGAAATGCTTCATTAAGAAGCCAACCAACGCAACCACCACCATCCCCTGATAGTAGTCCAGAGGCAGACCCTCTGCCTTTGCAGAAACGTCCACGCCACAGGCAGTTTCACTGCATCAACCAGTTCATTATAAAGTCTCACTGTCAGACCCATTCCCTTGACTAATCCAGAGAGGTGATGAACGGGTCATTTCTTTTCATTCTTGTTACTTTGGAATTTCTGCCTTGGTGATAGAAATAAGCAAGAAGAAAAAACTAATCCTAAAAGAGCATCCTCACAGAAATACCAACCAAAAAGGATAAATTAAAAGATGAAGCAGGAAACTAATCTAGAATATCTGATCAATCTAAATAACACATATGATCTTTAAGTAGATATTTTTATTATTGACTACATTGTTGTTGTAAGAAGAAAAAACTAATCCTAAAAGAGCATCCTCACAGAAATACCAACCAAAAAGGATAAATTAAAAGATGAAGCAGGAAACTAATCTAGAATATCTGATCAATCTAAATAACACATATGATCTTTAAGTAGATATTTTTATTATTGACTACATTGTTGTTGCTGTTGAGTCGCTAAGTCGTGTACGACTCTTTGTGACCCTGTGGACTGCAGCACATCAAGCTTCTCTATCCTTCACTATCTCCCGGAGTTTGCTCAAATTCACGCCCATTGAGTTGGTGATACCACCCAACCATCTCATCCTCTCCCACCATCTTCTGATTTACTATGTACCAGCCTGCAAAAAAAGATGTCTCATGATTTTAAGTTGATAGTTAATGAAGCACCTTTAACTCCATAAATCCTATGAAATTAGAAATAAATAACCACAAATTGGCCTCCAGACTACCTGTCTATACGTGTGTGTGTGTGTGTGTGTGTATGTATGCACACTTGGTAATTTAAAATCATACTTTTAAAGAGAAAATCAAAACATAAATTGCAAACTATGTAGAACTGAGTGTTAAGGTTTTTGCAGAGCAAAAGTGATAGGATACAGCCAAAGCTGTTCTCAGAGGAAATTGTATAACCTTAAATGGATCTGTTAGACAACAAGAAAGTAGTTAACTAAACCAGGCTTTCAACTCAAAAAAAAAAAAAAAAATAGCAAGGGGTGGGGAGGGGATGAAATAAACCCAAAGAAAATATTAAGAAGATAATTACTAAAGTTAAAAGCAACTATTAATGTAACCAGAAAACAAAACAAGCGATGATGACCAGGAAAACAGTGGGGTATACCAACAGTCAAATGCTTTTACTTTGTAAGTATCAGTAGAATAGGTAATGATTTTTCCTAAAAGTAGGTGGAGGCACCTTTAATGACTTCAACTTAATTCTGGGGTGGACCCTGAACAGCCTCGCAAAGAAAAAGCCAGACACACAGAGCCACACATCTGTAAGCTTTTCACCACTTTGTCCATATATTTGATTGGGAGATGGAATGAAACACTCAGGGCCACAAGCTGATGCATGCAAAATGAGCTATGGTGAAATTTGGTCCTCTGGGGGCTCAGTGAAAAATCCCGGCATAGCTCACAAACATCACATCTCTGCCTTTCAGCCTGACATTTTCAAATCATAATTTCTCTTTGATTCTTTAAACAGAAGTAGAGATCTCTTCTCTATTCAGAAAAAAAGTAAAAGGGAGAGGGAAAATATGGATCATAACTCATCCTTCAGGTTTCCAGCTTCATCCATCTAAAGTGGACAACCCCACCCCACCCCTAGGCCACTTTTTGTCACATCACCTGCTTCCTTCTTTTGTGAAATTCATCATAGTCTATAAGTGTCTTATTTCCTCATGTCTGTCCCTCCTGGAATTCAGGCTCCAAGGAGATGGCTATGCTCTGTCTTATTTGCTCTTCTCTCTCCCAGACTCTCCATAATACCTGAGACATCCATGGAATATTAATTAAATGGAGTCATGTACCTTGTCATGGGAATAATATGCAATATTATTGAAGACTCGCCTTAAAAGATGCTTGCTCCTTGGAAGAAAAGCTATGACAAAGCTAGACAGCATATTCCAAGGCAGAGACATCACTTTGCTGACAAAAGTCCATATAGTCAAAGCTATGGTTTTTCCAGTAGTCATGTATGGATATGAGAATTGAACCATAAAGAAGACTGAGCACCAAAGAATTGATGCTTTTGAACTGTGGTTTTGGAGAAGATCCTTGAGAGTTCTTTGGACTGCAAGGAGATGAAACCAATCAATCATAAAGGAAATTAACCCTGAACATTCACTGGAAGGACTGGTGCTGAAGATCCAGTACTAAGGTCACCTAATTCGAAGAGCTGACTCATTGGAAAAGACCCTGACTGAGAAAGATTGAGGGTAAGAGGAGAAGGGGCAATGGAGGATGAGATGGTTGGATGGCATTACTGACTCAACAGACACAAATTTGAGCAAACTCCCAGAGACAGTGAAGGACAGAGAAGCCTGGCGTGCTGCATTCCATGGGGTGGCAAACAGTCAGACACAACTGAGCAACTGAACAACAATTGAAGATGCCCCTTAGCTCTGTTTGTTGTGCCAAGGGACTGTGGGGCCTTTGCTTTGTTTCATGGGCACCCACATGGAAGAAACGAGAGAAGCGGAAATGGGATAACAAGTCTCATTCAGGCATCTGTTTAACACGTTGAGAACTTAATCTGACTCCACATTGATAGAACCCCCTCCCCTTCCTCCCCAGCCGCCGCCCCCTCTGTACGGCCTTCATACCCACATTGGATTTGCCCGGCTGGGACTTGGGAAGGCCCCGGTCGATCGGCACCAGCCCCGTGAGCCACGCTTGGGTGCGCACTTTTCTCGGTCATTAGACATGTGAAGAAGCTGACACGTCTGGAGGATTTCTCCTGTGGAGTCTGGCAGGCTTGAGTGGGTGGCAGTTTTGACGGCCGGGGCCTGATTATCCCATTCACCCTCTGACATTTCCTCAGCTCTGCTTCTCTCCCAACACTCAAGCCAACGACAGCTTTCAGTAGACGCTTCCAAGAGGTGGGGGCCTGCTGGCACCTTCCCCTACTTCTATCGGCTCTGAGGGCATGGCATGGCCCTGTCTGGCCTCTACAGGCATGTGGACAGGAGACCTGGGAGGCCTTGGAACATGGGGCCAGGACCCTGTGTGAAGGCTCAAGGTGGGTGCAGGGAAACCTCTCCTACCCAGCCTGAATTTTCTGGGATCTGCTCTAAGATTAGTGACGCCAGGAAACAAACACAGGAGAACAGCCAGAGAAACACTAGCCACTCAGCCATTCCCTCGTTCATTCATTCATCCACTAAGTGCTGAATGAGTGCCAACTACATGCAAAACACTGAACCTAGCACTGAGCTCACGGTGTGGACCCAAAGCTCCCTCCCGCTGCAGCACTTGCTGGTTGGGGACACAGCAGAAACACACAGTCCCATATATTATGTCACTGTGACTGCTGCTAGAAATAGAAGGAAGAAGATGGTATATAAGGCAACAAAGTATGGTTTGGTTTTTTTTTTTAGCAGTGAAGAGCTCAGAAACAACCCGTCTGATGGGATGGCCTTAAAGTTGAGACTAAAGCAGAAGCAGCTGGCTGCCTGGAAAGCAAGAGGAACCGCTCACAGGTGCACAGGTTCTCAGACAGAAAACAGCGTGTCCGGGGGAACTGGAAGAAGACCACTGCAGCTGGTGCGGCGTGAACAAGCAGAGAGCCGCGGGGCTGATGAGCGGGGTGGAAAGGAGCAGAGTGCACAGGGCTCGTATTTCAGGAAAGGACCGGGGTCATCTCACTCTGAAGGCAGTGAGACTCCAGAGGAGGATTTTCACCTGAAAGCAGCACTATCCTTCTGTGTGCACTCAGTCCCTTCAGTTGTGCCTGACACTGCGACCCTCTGGACCGTAGCCCGCCAGGCTCCTCTGTCCATGGAGTTCTCCAGGCAAGAATACTGGAGTGGGTTGTCAAGTCCTTTTCCAGGGGGTCTTCCCGACCCAGGGATCGAACCTGTGTCTCTTATGTCTCCTGAAATCTCAAGCGGGCTCTTTACCACTAGCACCACCTGTGAAGCTATTATCCTTCTATGGGTCCCAGGAATTAGGGAAAAAGGAAAAGGAACTTGGACCCCATAGCAGCATTTCCTAAAAGCAGAATTCTCATTCTCTGACATGCAAAGCACATTTTCTGGGACAAAGTCGTGTCCCAGGGGCTTTCTGGGACAAAGACCTCGACTACAGGAATCCTTAGAGGAGTTTGTTAACATTAAGAGTACAGAGTCCCGTTGTAGAATGTCTAGGAGGAAGCACCAGATTCTGTGTTCTTTAACTAGGTCGTGACTGATTCTGGCGGACAGCTTGGCTTGAGAACCCCTGAGCCAAGACACGCAGTCTCTCTAAAGTGTTACGATTGACAAGTCAGCCAGTAAATAAACCAAGCACAAAGCAGGCAAACAGCCAGGGTGAGAAGGTGAACACAAGAAGGGCAGGATCCGTGGGAGAAGACAGGGTGCCATAAACACCTGTCTCCTCAGTGAAAGGAGCCCCAGGGAACCTTTCTGATGCCCACATGCCAAGGAATTCCATAGCCTCTGGGACATCTTGAGCACTGGCTGGTCCCTAAAGAGAAGGCTGCCACCCCATTGATGAACACCTGCTTCACTGGGAATGAAACAGTAGAAGAATCCAAGGCAGGCTCCCTGACAAATTTAAACTACCAACTTAAAGACTGCTAAGACCCACAGGTGTCTCTTAATCATCTATGATGTGAAAAGCACGACTGTTAGGGTAAGTGCAGGCCCAAGTGGTGATCCAGAGTGTGACCTGGTGCCTCCAGCTTTCCAACCACATTCATGCTGGCTGGTGTTCTACCCACAACTGCATCCTCTATAGCACTGGGCACAGCGCCTTGCACTACGTAGGGACTTTGTCATCGCTGACTACAATAAGTATATAACTAGTTTGGGAGGAGGCTAACATCAAAACTCAGATTGCATCTCCCAAGCTCTCAACTGATGATCAACTTGACTATGCCCATTATAGCTGGCTATAGAGAGCAATTTCTCAGCCTCAGCAATACTAGCACTTGCGTGCTAAGTCACTTCAGTTGTGTCTGATTCTTTGTGACCCCATGGACTGTAGCCCGCCAGTCTCCTCTGTCTGTGGGATTCTCCAGGCAAGAATGCCGGAGTGGGTTGCCATGCCCTGCTTCAAGTGATCTTCCCGACCCAGGGATCGAACCCACATCTCTTATGTCTCATGCATTGGCAGGCAGGTTCTTGACCACTGGTGCCACCTGGGAAGCCCTGGTGACTCAGACGGTAAAGAATCTGCCTTGCAGAAGACCTGGGTTCGATCCCTGGGCTGGAAAGAGTCCCCAGAGAATGGAATGGCTACTAGCATTTGGGGCTGCATAGCGTAATTGTCCTGTGTATTATCGGATGTTTAACAATATCCTTGATGTTATGCAATGCTTGCATCCCCCACCAAAATACCCAAGATGAAAGCAAACCCCCAACATGATAGTATCGGGAAGTGGGACTGAGAGACGGGATTAAGTCATAAAGGTGGAGCCCCCATGAATGAGATGAGTGCCCTTATAAAAGAGACCCCAGAGAGCTCCCTCAGCCCTTTCACCATGTGAGTGCACAGCTGGAAGATGGTCATCTATGAACCAGGAAGCAGGCCCTCACTAGACATCAAGTCTGTCAGGACCTTGGTCTTGGACTTGCAGCCTCCAGAACTATGGTATGATGTCCCGTAACAGCAGCCTGAACAGACTAGGCTATCTGGCCTCTACTTACTTTATCCCAATAGCACATCCCCTCCCTCCACTTACAACTAACAAAAATATCTCCAGACATTGCTCAATATATTCCCGGGGTAGGGGAGGGGTACAAAACCACGCCCCATTGAAAGCCACTGCTATAGACAAGTGACATTTATCCAGCATTTATTCTATGTCAGGTACTGCCTTTGCCATGTGACACACACTTTTTATTTAATCTTTGCAACACAGTGGTGAGAAAGGTGCAACTATGCTCATTTTACAGATGAGAAAACTGAGGCTCAGAGGTAGTAGAGCCAGATGTTGAATGTAATTGTCCAGCTTCAATAAGTTACCACTCAGACACGACTGAAGCGACTTAGCAGCAGCAGCACGTCCTGTGTCACTAGGGACTCAGTCAGTTCAGTTCAGTCGCTCAGTTGTGTTCGACTCTTCGTGACCCCATGAATCGCAGCACACTAGACCTCCCTGTCCATCACCAACTCCTGGAGTTCACCCAAACTCACGTCCATCGAGTCAGTGATGCCATCCAGCCATCTCATCCTCTGTCGTCCCCTTCTCCTGCCCCCAATCCCTCCCAGCATCAGAGTCTTTTCCAATGAGTCAACTCTTCACATGAGGAGGCAGGGACTAGGGACTAGTGTATCACAAAGAGGCAAAAGAATCCCGTGCAGTTTTCTACTTTTTGTGTGTTTATACTTCCTTAACAAATTTTAACAGAAAGAACAAAACTATTAGAAAATAGAAGCTGTAGGGGATGACTCCAGGGCTTTGGTTCTCAAAGGGTGCTCAGGCCCCCAAGTCTCCTGTTGGGGATCTTCCAGGTCAAAACCCTTTCTCAGAAAGACTGTGATGTTATCTGCCTGCCTCACTGTCCTCGCTCATGAGTGCACAGTGGAGTTTCCAAGAGATCACAGAGCATGTGATGATATCACTGCTGTAACAGATAATGGAATCTGTGGTCACATATTCCTGCATTTTAACAGTCCTCAATTTTGAATTCTAACATGGTAAGTATCAACAGACAGCACTCACCTAAACAAAAAGCTCTTCAATATATTTAAGAGTGTAAAGGGATCTTGAAACCAAAAAGATTGGGGATCTTTGCTCTAGATTTAAAGAAACTCAAAGTAGACTGTATTGGTGTTTTTCTTTCTGGCTTACTTCACTCTGTATAATAGGCTCCAGTTTCATCCACCTCATTAGAACTGATTCAAATGCATTCTTTTTAATGGCTGAGTAATACTCCATTGTGTATATGTACCACAGCTTTCTTATCCATTCATCTGCTGATGGACATGTAGGTTGCTTCCAAGTCCTGGCTATTATAAACAGTGCTGCAATGAACATTGGGGTACACGTGTCTCTTTCAATTCTGGTTTCCTCGGTGTCTATGCCCAGAAGTGGGATTGCTGGGTCGTATGGCAGTTCTATTTCCAGTTTTTTAAGGAATCTCCACACTGTTCTCCATAGTGGCTGTACTAGTTTGCATTCCCACCAACAGTGGAAGAGGGTTCCCTTTTCTCCACACCCTCTCCAGCATTTATTGCTTGTAGACTTTTGGATAGCAGTGATTCTGACCGGCGTGAAATGGTACCTCCTTGTGGTTTTGATTTGCATTTCTCTGATAATGAGTGATGTTGAGCATCTTTTCATGTGTTTGTTAGGCATCTGTATGTCTTCTTTGGAGAAATGTCTGTTTAGTTCTTTGGCCCATTTTTTGATTGGGTCATTCATTTTTCTGGAATTGAGCTGCATGAGTTGCTTGTATATTTTTGAGATAAATTCTTTGTCAGTTGCTTCATTTGCTATTATTTTCTCCCATTCTGAAGGCTGTCTTTTCAGCTTGCTTATAGTTTCCTTTGTTGTGCAGAAGCTTTTAATTTTAATTAGGTCCCATTTGTTTATTTTTGCTTTTCTTTCCAGTATTCTGGGAGATGGGTCATAGAGGATCCTGCTGTGATTTATGTCGGAAAGTGTTTTGCCTATGTTCTCCTCTAGGAGTTTTATAGTTTCTGGTCTTATGTTTAGATCTTTAATCCATTTTGAATTTATTTTTGTGTATGGTGTTAGAAAATGTTCTAGTTTCATTCTTTTATAAGTGGTTGACCAGTTTTCCCAACACCAATACAGTATACTAACACATATATATGGAATTTAGAAAGACAGTAACGATAACCCTGTATGCAACACCAAAAGAGACACAGATGTATAGAACAGTCTTTTGGANGATCCCTGGGTCGGGAAGATCCCCTGGAGAAGGAAATGGCAATCCACTCCAGTATTCTTGCCCGGGGAATCCCATGGATGGAGAAGCCTAGTAGGTTACAGTCCACGGGGTCGCAAAGAGTCAGACACGACTGAGCGACTTCACCTCACCTCACCTTAAGTGAATATTTAGGGGAGTAACTGGGAAAATCTGAATATTTATTGTATTTTAGATATCATGAGGGAATCATCATTAACTTTTTCTTGAGTGTATGAAAATAATTGTTATGAAGAATGTTTTTTATTCTTAAGAGGCGCAGGCTGAAGACTTTAGGGTTGATAACCTGAAGCTTACAGCAGTATGCACACACACGCACACACACATGAACATGCACACACAAAAACATACACATGCACACATACCAATACACATATGTTTCACACACGCACACACACCAATACACATATATGTTTCACACACATGCACACACATACCAATACACATATATGTTTCATACACATGCACACACACACCAATACACATATATGTTTAGACAAAGCAAAAGTGGCAAAATGTTAATTGGGTTTGGGTAGTGGGCTTCCCCGGTGGCTCATTGGTAAAGAATCTGCCTACAATGCAGGAGATACGGGTTTAATCCCTGGGTTGGGAAGATCCCCTGGAAGAGGAAATGACAATCCACTCCAGTATTCTTGCCTGGAGAATCCCATGGACAGAGGAACCCGGTGGGCTGCAGTCCATGGGGTCGCAAAGAATCAGACCAGGACCTGACCAGTGGGTATGAGCCTACATTGTATGCCTCATGTATTATATTATTCTTTTAAATGCTATGCACGTTTAATAATAAATAAGTTGGAGAAATAGACTCAACTTTGAGTCATGAAAAAACATGGCAAGGGAAGACAGGAGGCTTTTCTGTTTCCCAAAATGAAATCTCACAGGAAAAGTGGCAGGGTAAAGTGGGCAGGTAACTGACTATATATGCACCCATCACTGAATCAGAGCTACTGGCCAGGCCAAGACACCACTTAAGGCTAATCCAACATGGCGCTCACCTTCTCAACCCTACTTCAAGCCATTCCTGGAGGGGCAGGACTCCCTCCTAGATGCAGACAATCTGCACACACAGATTCAGTTTCAATCTGTATACACAGCAGCTGCGGCAGCAACTGAAGCCAGTTCCTTACTTCTCTGTGTTGGGACCCTCATCCACATTTACTGCTCTGTCCCTTCAGGACCATCTCTTAGGCACAGCAGGCATCTGGAAGGATTGTTCACGGCCCCATTTATGGACCTGTTAGCTTTATCAGTTTAGCTCTAAACTAGTTACTTTAAGCACTTTACTTCTATGGCAACTACCCAAAAAATAATGAACCGTGCAGAAGGAAAAAAACGTCAAAACTATCTAAACAGAGAAAACTGCAACCATAAATTGCATATCTCTCCAAGAAATGATGAAAACACCCAAACAGAATGGCACCCGGGCGGTTTAATAAACCACACACACCATGAACACATTGCACAACACGCGGCATTCATTACTCATGTTGAAACGGTAACAAATTTGAAAGTCTGGTACAAGCATCTGGTGGGTAGGGCCTGCCTCTGGATTTGAGGTGTGATGTGACGGGCTGAGATTTCCTTTCTAATCAATGGGCTTTGCCAGGGAGGCCCACTAGGGGACATTGAAGGAAGCTTGGGAAGGTTTTTCTGGTTCTAAGGAAATCTGGTTATAAAAACTCAACAGGAAATCAACAGATTGCATGAAATTACCTTCTCTCAAGGGGCACTTGGGAATACCATTTAATACCAATCAATCAGTTGAGTGAAGGAGTGGGTAGGTGAAGAGAAGATTTGGGCACATGTGGTGGCCTCTCTCTACCTCAGATCCATACTCCATCAGTTACTAATGTGGGCAGGTGATGGGATTTCCTAGGCAAGAATACTGGAGAGGGTAGCCATTCCCTTGTCCAGAGGATCTTCCTGACCCAGGAATTGAACCCGGGTCTCCTCCACTACAGGTGGATTCCTGACCATCTGAGCCACCAGGTACCTTCCCCTAAGTCCTTACCAGGTCTCAGCATTTGTTATTTTCTTCCTGGTACATCTCTGTACATTCTAAATTGTCTAAAATAAATATGCTATCCTACAATTTAAAAAAAAATACCAGCCAGTCAACCAAAAGACCTTAGCTGTAAACATTGTCTCCCTGACCTCATTCCTCCCACAGTCCCAATAAACCTGAGTCTGATTCTCTCCAAATGCAGAAAAAGGTGTTTGTATCCTAAACCATATTTTCTTCACTTTGTGTTTATGTCTTGAACCCTTCTGGCCTAATGAAGACCATGAATCTCTTCTCAGGATGTTTATAAGTTCATAAAAATAGAATACAAAGGACTACAAAGGGTATTGATACTATTGCAATAGAGTTACCAAAATATTTTAAAGATAAACTCATAATTTGGCAACAGATCATTTTCTTTATTAATGCATGAAATAATAAGATCCAGCAGCAGACCTAATAACTACCATAATTTCCAAGCAGAGAGTGATAGGCACAAATAATATTGGGGGATAATGGAAACAACTGTAATGTGATATGAAAAGATCCATGATTCGATTGATGACAGTCACAGATTCTGCTAAAAAAAACCACTGTAGTTTGATGAATATGTTCATAATTAAAGAAAATGCTAGCTTGCAGTTAGAGTGAATGTAAATGAAGATGTCATTTTTAAAAATATAAATTTATTTATTTTAATTGGAGGCTAACTACATCCAAGTTAACAGACTCCTTACATCCTATTTTCAGATCCCAGGGTTACAATGCCTGGTTCAGAACCTTCAGGAATCTAGGCAGTGGTTACTGAAAATCACAACCAGTTGGAGGAAGATATTTCTGGCTCACCCTCTGAATTCTTCTCTGCCTTCCTAGCTCTACCAGCTAGGAAGCTCTATAATGGTGTCCTAACCTCATGCCCTGTCTCCCTAACTGGGCTGAGCTTCCTCTTCTCCTGACCTTGCACACTGTCTATGTGGTTTCTTCATTCATCTATCCATCATACATTTCTTGTGTGCTTATTATATAACAAGGAGGGTGTCAAGCCTGAAACAAAGATAAAAGACACAGTTCAGTTCAGATGCTTAGTTGTGTCCAACTCTTTGTGGCCCCATGGACTGCAGCATGCCAGGCTTCCCTGTCCGTCACTAACTCCCAGGCTTACTCAAACTCATGTCCATTGAGTCGGTAATACCATCCAATCATCTCATCTTCTGTCGTCCCCTTCTCCTCCTGCCTTCAATCTTTCCCAGCATCAGGGTCTTTTCAGATGAGTCAGTTCTTCACATCAGGTGGCCAAAGTATTGGAATTTCAGCTTCAACATCAGTCCTTCCAATGAATATTCAGGACTGGTTTCCTTTAGGATGGACTGGTTGAATCTCCTTGCAGTCCGAGGGACTCTCAAGAGTCTTCGCCAATACCACAGTTTAAAAGCATCAGTTCTTCAGTGCTCAGCTTTCTTTATAGTCCAACTCTCATATCCATACATGACTACTGGAAAAACCATAGCTTTCACTAGATGGACCTTTGTTGGAAAAGTAATGTCTCTGCTTTTGAATATGCTGTCTAGGTTGGTCATAACTTTTCTTCCAAGGAGTAAGTGTCTTTTAATTTCATGGCTGCAATCACCATCTTCAGTGGTTTTGGAGCCCCCAGAAATAAAGTCTGACACTGTTTCTGCTGTTTCCCCATCTATTTCCCATGAAGTGATGGGACCAGATGCCGTGATCTTAGTTTTCTGAATGATAAGTTTTAAGCCAACTTTTTCACTCTCCTATTTCATTTTCATCAAGAGGCTCTTTCGTTCTCCTTGGTTTTCTGTCATAAGGGTGGTGTCATCTACTTATCTGAGGTTATTGATATTTCTCCCAGCTATCTTGATTCCAGCTTGTGCTTCATCCAGCCCAGCGTTTCTCATAATGTACTCTGTATATAAGTTAAATAAGCAGGGTGACAATATACAGCCTTGACGTACTCCTCTCCCTATTTGGAACCAGTCTATTGTTCCATGTCCAGTTCTAACTGTGGTTTTTGACCTGTATACAGATTTCTCAAGAGGCAGGTCAGGTGGTCTGGTATTCCCATCTCTTTAAAAATTTTCCAGAGTTTGTTGTGGCCCACACAGTCAAAGGCTTTGGCATAGTCAATAAAGACACAGTTCCCAACCATAGTTTCCAACCACCTTAATCCTAAGACCGTAAACTTTCTGCAGTCAGAGAACCATGTCTTTGATGCTTACTCCATACCCACAGTGCTCAGTATACAGAAACACTCAATAAATATTTGCTGAATTGATGGATATTTGTATGGAATAAGTACGTGGAAGGATGGATGAAGGAATAGGTGGATGGATGAATGAATGGGTGGATGGATGGGCATACTAGTGTTTGTATTTTTGATATTCACATTGCAGGTGTACCACTACACCTCAACTAAAATGTCCAATTAGCTTTCCCAGTATGATACCGAGGCCCAGAATTGCTCTCTGTGTAATACCCATGGTCAAGCTCTGTCCTAGTGAAGGAATAGCAGAGATGGATGACCCCTCAACAGACTGATTGAACTGGGAACTCACAGCAGATTGTCCTGAATCAACAAGCCCCAATCCACGTTTTATCAAGTAAATCAAGTGTACCAATGTGATCATCAAAAGTTGATGGTGACCCTAGTTGTTATCCATTCATGGTTCACATTCAGAAGTACAGCCTTCATCCTGTCAGCTTGTTTCAGCCCCAAACTTGGATTACAATGAGAATTTCGCCCTGCTTCTACCAGGCTACATTTCCAAGCCTCACTGGCATCTTGGCCTTGGGGGTCTAAGTTTCCTAGCAGACTGTTTTGCCTAAGTTCTCAAACAGCTGAAGAGACTAAAACACTCCGGGTCTGCTGGCATGCCTTCATCCCCTCTCTCCACCTCAATTGCTCTGTTAATCCTGGCGTTGCTTGCACGAATAACTGACTTGGAACCCACAGCAGGAATCCCCTCCAGCCCTGACTAACAGACTAGGTCGTGAAATATGATCAAGAATCTGCAAGTCAGGCTTCCCTAGTGGCTCAGTGGTAAGGAATCTGCCTTTCAATGCAGGAGACATGGGTTCAATAACCAGTCCAGGAAGACCCCACATGCTGCGAAGCAACAAAGCCCATGTGCCACAACTAGCGAGGCTGTGCTCTCGAGCCCGGGAGTCACAACTGCTGAGCCCACGTGCTGCAGCTATCAACGCCTGAGCGCCCTAGAGCCTGTGCTCTGCAACAAGAGAAGTCACTGCAATGAGAAGCCCACGCACTGCAACTAGAGAGTAGCTCCCAGTCTCTGCAACTAGAGAAAGCCCAGCAAGCAATGAAACCCAGCACAGCCGAAAATAAATAATAAACTAAATATATAAGACTACTGAAAAACAAAAGAATCTGAACGTCTCCCAATCTATCTCCTTCTTTATTCCACAGCTGAACGCTAAGAGTATCTCTGTGTGAGAGATGAACGGGAGTGCATAGGTCAATACTCCAGACTCTGGAGTCAGACTGTCTGGGTTCACATTTTTATCCCACTGCCTCTGACTGGCACTGGGACTGTGGGATTATTCACTCCAGCTTCAGTTTCCTCCTCTATAAAATGGAGATAGAAAAGATGCACCACACTGTCTCATTAATGGAGTAAGTGTGAGAAAGACCACAAAGCATTTGTCATACACTAAGTGTTCATGTGTTAGTTGTTATGTTAGTGTTGTTAGAAAATTATGGTCCTTAAGATCATTAGAGCTTGCTCTTAAGTTGGTGAAACCACATGGTTACAACTCTGAAAGGCCATTTCCAAAGAAAAATTAATAAATAGGTCCTCAATTAGCAATATAAACCATACATACTGGGTGTTAAGTGTAGGAGATATAGACCTTATGGTAAGTGTTCTTATCATCATCATCATTAATATGAGCTCAAGGGGAAACTTCTGGAGGTGATGGATAGATTTTTAGTATAGACTGCAGTGATGGTTTCAAGGGTATGTATTTATCCCCAAGCTCATCAAGTTATATACATTTAATATGTATAGTATTTTGTATGTCAAGCATACCTCAGTAAAGTGGTTTTAAAAAATAATAATGCAGTCTTCCCACAACCAGCATTTTTAAATGAATGTGATAGAGTTACAAGACACACTAATGGTAAAATTATATTAACAACAAATAGCAATTTTAACCGTACGCTAGCCACTCTGCCAAGTGCTTGAGATGCGTTATTTCTTTCAGCTTTCACAACAACCCTTTAAGGCAGGTGTTGCTGTTCACAATTTCTAAAATAGGATGCTCAAGACCTCAGAATTAAAATGATTTGCCTGAGCACATCCACTTCACAAGCAGTAAAGCAAAGATTTGAACCCAGTTTTTCCTGAGTCCCAAATCATTCATGTTATTAATATTTTTGCCATTATTGATAATAACTGATACTATTATTCATTACTCTAGAATGGTGATTCCCAGTTAGTCACTCAACAAGCACACCTACCACAAGCTGGACACTGAAAACTGCTGATGGAATAGTAATGGACAAGACAGAGAGCATGGACACCGTTCCTCCCCACCTCCTGGAGCTCAAAGTCTAGAGATACTAGACTATAGCAATATTCAGTCAATAGTCACACGTCCTCTTAAAAATAATTTTCAGTGTAAAAAGTAGTTTCAAGGAGAAATCAAAACAATATAAGGCCTTCCATGGCACCTCCTGCTAATTTATACAGCTTTGGAGCTAAAGCTTAGGTGTATTCTCAAGTTCCTAGAAGCTGCTGAATCCCACACCCCATCCCCACCCTCCTCAAGGGTTGTGCTCTTGAGATGTGGAAAAAGCAAAAAAAAAAAGCACACTTGTTTCATTCGCCTGAAAAGCTTAAATAAGGACAGATGAGACACTTTGCCATGCAGAAGACAAGTGTGACAGCTCCTCACCCAATTATTCCCTCTGTAGCTGAGGCAGGACTCGCCTCAGAAAATGCTGGGAAGGAATATAAAGCACTATTCATCACTGAACCTGGCCCCACCCCATCTTCAGTTTCTTTGCAGCCAGCTGTTGCTACAGATGTCATTTCCTGCCAGATGTGTTCATAAAAAGCCTCAATCAACCTCCAGTCCCAACCAGCGGTAGAATACTTGCAACTTTCGAGGTCTTTCTGCACTCAGGCAGCAAGACTCCTGACCAGCTTTTCCACACCAGTCTAGCTCCATGAAATCAGTAAGAACTGTCATGAAGTCTATGCTGAAAAGACCCTTGGGGCCCGTTTGCCTGTCAATAGTCCATGAGCCCACTCTTTCATCACAAATGGTAATTTTCATAATTATAGAAGCTACGTCATTCTAGGAAATGCAGATCTATTGTTCACAATTTCTTTTCTGATTCTGAGGGTGGAAAATTAAAGGAATGAATTTCTCCTCACTTTATCAAGTGCTGGGAAAACCCCAAACTTCAAGTGAACTCAATCCCTGTTATCTGAGGAACATTAAAATGGATAATACCCTTCACACAACTCAGTGGTAAAGAATCTGTATACAATGCAGGAGACCCAGATTCAATCCCTGGGTTGGGAAGATCCCCTGGAGGAAGAAATGGTAACTCACTCAAGTTCTCTTGCCTGGAAAATCCCATGGACAGATGAGCCTGGTGGGCTACAGTCTATAGCGTTGCAAAGAGTCGGACAAAATTGAGCAACTGAGCACACGTACAAAATGGTTAATGAGATACATGGCTTTATATTCTGATTCAGCTATTATATAGTCTGGCATAACTCACACAAACTCTTGACTCACCAGCTTTTTCACCCATTCAGTAGAAATCATCACACCACCTACTTCACTGAGATACCAGGAGGATGGAATGAAATAATACAAGAAAATGGTCACTACTTCTGGCACCCAGAAAGTATTTCATTTACATCTTTCCCCCATGCCCCCTCCAAACATAAAATATCAGTTAATGGAAGAATCTCCTGTTGAAGATATCATTTCTAACTCCAAAATACAGAATGAAATGACTTAGGGAGACAGACCAAATTTATTCTGGGTTTTCAGGGCAGAACTAGGATCATTCATCATTCATCCGTTCATTTGTTCAACAAATATTTGTTGAGCACCTAATATGAGCCAGGCCCTGTGTCTGGTGCTGGAGAAACAGTGGAGAGGAAGATAGACATGATGTGACCTATCAAGGAGCTCAGATTTTGGGAAGAAACGGATGGAGTCACAGAAGACCCCAGAAATGCACTGTGTGGGTAACATTTCTGACAATTAAAGCTGAGAAAGGAGTGGAATAAAGTGAGTTTGGAATACATGGGTTATTGCCTACAGCTCAAACAGTAAAGAATCTGCCTGCAATGCAGGAAACCAGGGTTCAGTCCCTGGGTCAGGAAGATCCTCTGGGGAAGGCAATGGCAATCCACTCTAGTATTCTTGCCTGGAGGATCCCATAGACAGAGGAGCCTGGTGGGCTACAGTTGCAAAAAGCCAGACATAACTGAGCAACTAACACACATTCACTGGAGCTCTTTGGACATTGTAGTGGGCACTCTGCATGAGGCTGAGGGTTGAAATTCTAAAACTGCTTCCAGCCTGGCAGTCCTTTGAGAACCAAGAGCCCAGAGTTCATTGCCTGGAGTTCATTTAAATTCTCTGCCCTTCTTATCCACACATCAGTGTTTATTAACCTACTTTAATGCCTAGCACGTGGCAGCAATTAAATACATATTCAATCTATCATACCTAGTTCCATTGATTTAATATCCATTTCACACATTATTTACCATATTGCTGTTTCTTTTAAAGCTATTACATATTTTCTTCCTTTCTCAAGAACAAACATTTAAAAAATATTGCTAGATTACAAGAAAAGGCACAAGAAATATGGAGAGTCAGTCAATGCATTGATAATTACCCAGGTTGCGACTTTTGGATATAACTGTATGACCTTGGAAAAGTAACTTAAACTCTAGGAGATTCAACCTTCCCACTTGGACAATGGATAAAGTTAAATATTTTCTTGAACATTTAATATTGTAGGGATAATTAAATAAGGCAACAGAGTATTCAAATGCCCAGGTTTCTGCCTGGCACATGCTTCTCCCCAATACCAGATACAGGAGCAAGTCATCTGGACTGGACAAGAATCTATAGGCCCCAACTGCTGGTTAACCAGACTGTCTGTGGTTGATTAATAACATTGTCTAGATGTCGGGGAAAAAAAATGAAAAGGCAAGTTAGCATAACAGTTAAACAGCTGGACTGTCACGTAAGACTAAGTGTGCCCAGACATGGGCATCTTCTTAACTGAATGACCTTAACTGAGTGACTAGTGCACTTCTCTGGACCTCACTGTCCCCTGGTGTAAAGAGGTAATGAGCATGTTAACTATGGAGTGATGTAAAAATTGTTCACAAAGAACAGTGAGCCTGGCACAGAATATTCACTTGATGAAAATTTAGCCCTATTAGCCATGAACTGGGCAAACTCCAGGAGATACTGACAGACAGGGAGGCCTGGCGGGTCGCAGTCCATAGGGCTGCAAAGAGTTGGACACGACTGAGCAACTGAACAACAACAGCAAAGCCATATATTAGTTATGAGGATTCTTCCAAAATGAATACAGTCTGGTAGCAAATGACCTAAATGAACTGGGGCCTGATTTTTTCTTCCTGTCTTTTTAGCCTGAAGTTGGTAATAGAGTAGAGACTACCATCAAGGGTGGCAGCAGGAAGATCTCTGAGCTCCTGAGAAAAGAATTACTGGGATCTTTTCTTTTTTTTTTTTTTCCTGAAAACTCCAAGCAAAGTCTGGCGCTCTTTGTGGAAGAGCATGATGCTGACATAATTGAAAGGAAAATGCTATAATCTACTGAAGATTCCAGCCATAGACGGCACTTCTCCATTCTAACAAAATCAAACCAAGAGATACTAATCTGATTCTTGCTTATTTCTAAAGGTTCATTAAAAGAAGACAAAGGAATTGCAGATGATTCATTGATTCAAATATTTATGAGAACGAACCACTGTTGTAGCCATTTAGGTTCTGTGCTGGATCTGGCATCATGGTAAGGCCCGGCGAGTGCACCCTCACTTGGATCTGAAAAGGTTGGTTTGGGGTAGGAGGTACAGGCTGGACACAGTGAAATACAGTGCAAAATGCAACCCACAGCAAGAGAGCCGCAACTGACTGGGGAGCTGTCCTAGGTGCTGAACAGGTGCCATGATGTAGAAGAGACTCCACCTCTAGCAGCTTATAAACAAAGGCAGGACATAGGAGAAGCCAGAAGAGCTGGGGGAGAGGAAGGAAGGGAAGGAGAACCACATGAGCTGCATGAAGCAGGGGAACATTCCAGCCAGTAGGATCCTTGGGGGCAGGGGGGTCTCGATTGTATCAGCCTCAGGATGTCATGCCAAGCTGTGAGGGAAATGTGAGCGAACCTGAGGCTTTGACAGTCTCACAGGGGCTGGGCAGGAAAGGAACAGTGTGCTTTCATGTCCAGTGCAGGCCAGGCCGACACAGAAATGTCTGCATTTTGAGTCTTGGGGGATAGTTCTGATCAGAAAAGAGAACATAGCTGGAAGGGAAAAAGGGAAGGAACAAACAACGCTTCAGCAACCTCCACGCACAATCCTGTGGGTTCCAGGGAGGGCAGGGGAGGCCTGATTGGTAGTGTTTCCCATGGTGTAAATACTCCCACTATGGCATGACAAGTTTCAACCTACAGTGGTTCAACCACTGACTTGCAAGATGCCTAAAAATTTTACAATCAGTTCTTAGAAGCTCATGTGGGGTGGCTCACTAGTACATCACTAATTATGGGACAGAGTAGCTTGGAGCACTTTACATGTATTACCTCCATGATCAGTCACAGTCCTAGGAAGTTGTCACTGTGAATCCATTCTGCAGATGAGAGGACTGAGGCTCAGAGAATAAACTGACTTGTCTTGAGTGACACAGCAAGAGAATCATAGAGCAGGGATTTGACCCAGACTTATCCCACTGCAGAGTCTATGCACTTCCCACAGCAGGCATCAACCTCTTAACATCAAATTCATCAACCAAAAGCTCACACCAGCTGGGCCCCCACCAGCCCACCCTGCCGAGTGAGTGACTGACCAGAAGGGATCTCAGAACATCCACAGAGCAAGAAGCAAGATAGACGAGCAGACACCAGATTTACTCCCTCATCCTTCAGGAGCTGAGAGAAGCCCTCCTGCCTACCGGCTTTGGCTGAGCTCTACAGAGCCCCCCGAACTCAGCATCCTTTGCGAGAGGGCACATATGGCCTGGACTCGGTGGCTTGCAGGTAAACCAGCTGGGCCTGAGCCACCCCAGCCTTGGCCTGTGGAAATGAGCAGTTCTAAGCACTTTTGGAAGACAAATAAACTCTCCCTTACCCTGCACCTGCCCCTGAAGTCAAGCATTCTGAAGAGAGAAGGGCAGCTCTTTTTAAGGCAGAAAAGGCTATTCTATTAGAACAGGGATTCACAAAGGATGCAGGCAGGAGGCAGTCACCACAAGCCCAACTCAGGGCTCAGTACCCCCAACTTCTCCACAAAGGTGAGCTCACATGTACATGTGCAGGATGGGGCAGAGAGGGGCCTGGGGGAGGGTCCCCATTCACCCCTGACTTGATGCCAACCACCTATGTACTGGGTACATTACAGACGGTAACCCACCCACCCCTACAGTTAACCTGTGAGTTGGAAAGCTTCTACAGATGCAGTGAGCCAAGAAGGGGAGATCTGTAATCTATCCAAGATCCCATAGCAAGCAAGTCGCAGGACAGGGAATTGGGTTTCAGCTGTCTGGTTCTAAATCATATCTTCTTGCCTCTATATCTCCACAAAAGGGACACAGTGCACCTTCTACATAGCTGAGCTCCTGCACCCACTGGTCCTGGCCAGGCTTCTGAGTGCCAGGAGTCTGGAGCAGGATGTGCAAAGACTTGTGGAATGGAGGTCAAGCTTGTAGGGTCTTGATGGCAGAGCACAAAAAGGCTACACAAATATGGTCTTGTCACCAATCCTGCTGAGGGAGGGCTCTGCTAAAAAATAATAACTTATTCTTGGCCTTCTGTCTCACATGGCTCCTCCCCTGGTCCCTACCATGCTTGTGATCAGGAGCACAGGCTTTGGGATCAGACAACCCTGCATGAGAATGAGACAGGTGGATGGCATCACTGATTCAATGGACATAAACTTGGGTGAACTCTGGGAGATGGTGAGGGGCAGGGAGGCCTGGCATGCTGCAGTCCACGGGGTCACAAAGAATCGGACATGACTTAGTGACTGAACAACAACGACCTGCATTCACCTCCTACACCGGGTCCTCTGTGTGAGTTAGTTACTGTCACTGAGCCTCAGTTTTCCCTTCTGAAAAATAAAGGTTGATGATAGCAGCCACCTCCTGAGGCTGTTGCAAAAATTAAATGCGATCAAATATACGAAGTGCTCCATAGTGTCTGATGACTGGTAATCTCTCAGGCTATGTTATCTCTGTAAATATCATCATTATTAAAAATATTTTGCTATCATTATACGCTTTCACTGGTATGCAAATGAAGGTAATGTTTGGGCAGGACTGATTAGAAGAAATTATGTAACAAGCACTCCCCACATATATGCAGACAGGAAAGCCTAAAAGATGGAGGAGGGGATGGCAGTCAGAGTGAACGATGAAACGGATGAAGCAGGACAATGAAGCAGGATGAAATGGCTCACGGGGGGACACCAGGAGCGTCGTGCTGGAGGTGGAAGACCAGGGCTGAGTGGGAGTGACCAGGTCACACACAGAACAAAGGGTGCTCCTTCCTCCAAAGGAGTGCTGGCTCCTCTCAGCCCTGGAAGGGCAGAAGCTGATACAGATCCGAAAGGGTCCTGCAGTTCTGGGAGTGGCCAGGGGCAGGATCCCATGTGTCTCTGCATGGGGTGGACTCAGAGGGGCTCACTGTGTCCTCCAACCAACACCCTGCAGGTTGCTTCCGAGGTGGCTGTGAAGATGCTAGGACTCCGCCAGGGAAGAGAGGGAGAAAGGGAGAGATGAGAATGGGAGAAAAACTGACAGCAAAGGAGGGGGTCAATAGGGGGGAAGGAAAGAGAAAGAAATGACCCAGAAGGAAAGGAAGGGGTAGAAGATAAGAAAGAAGGATGGGGGGCTGCAGATGGCAGTTGACACTGCCCTGAGGAGCTCTCGATACAGTATGTGTTTGCTGAGTTTCTGTCTCCTGCAGCCTCAGCCTCCATGACAGCAAAGACAGTTCCTATCTGCAGTCAAGGCACACAGTCAGCACTCAATAAATGTGAGAGGGAAGGAGGGAGGGATGAAGAGAGAAACAGAGGAAGGAAAGTAAGAGAGGCAGGTGCCTCTGGAACCCCTGTTATCTGGGGAGAATAGCCAAGCTGTCCCCTCCCCTCTGGTGTTTATCTAAGCAGCTGGAAGAACTAAGGCAGTTTTGCTTAAAAATCATTTCCCAGGGGATTAGCATCCCCTTTCACACTTAAAAGCCTTCCCCAAAGCCAAAGAATGAATTGATTTTCCTATAACTAATCACACTCCCGTTTAATAGCAGGAAGCCGCTGCTTTATTTTCCATCTCTGTCTCTAAAAATGCAGACTGGGCATTCACCTCGCCTCTCCTCCACCGAGTGCAGGACGCCAGGATGATGAAGATGGCTGCTCAGTGGGGTGGCTGGCCTCTCCCCCAAATCACTGCAGCCATAGCTGTCTCTGAAGAGCCTGTTGAGAGGGGCCAGAAAGCCCAGGAAGGGCACTTGACATCTCGTGACGCCGTCACGACAACCTCTCTGGCCAAAGCGTGAGTCTGTTTGTACAGGTAAGACCAAGAGTCTCAACTTAAAGTCATTTCACCAGGAGTACAGGGCTGGAGGCTGTGGAGTTCCTGCCCAAACCACAGGGGTTGCTGAGAGCAAAAGTAACGTGGCAGCTCATTCACAAGGACCCCAACTTGTGCCTTCAAAGCCTGTGCTGGCTTACGCAGTCTGAGGGCCAACGGGGGAGGCAGAGAGAGACAGGGGAAGTGTGTGGCCTCTACTCTCAGCTAATCTCATGAACTCCCTGCCTCTGTGGGAGGTACCAGACCCGAGACGGTTCTCAGGAACATGAGTGCCTCCTCACCCCAGTGAAGCAGTTAAAATTGCTCTACATTATCAAGGACTAACAAGCTCCACTCCAAGGCAATCAGCTAGACTGTAGAGACCCAGATCAAACCCAACCCACCTACATGCTGTCAATATGAGTCACTGCTGAATAAAAAGAGCAAGTTGCAGGTGATACCTTTCCATCTGTGTTCATTGGGAAAAAATGTAAATGCACAGAATGCTTTGTTGATGGTGACTGATGTTTATAAAATACAAAAAAAAAAAATGGGTGGAAAAGATGAAGATGAATTCATGATAGAGGCTGTGTCTCTGGAGGAGGGAAGGGAAATAAGAAAGGGAGATGATGGGGTAGCTCATCTGTGATTTTTTTTAATTTATTAAAAATATCTGAAGAGAAGTGTAACTGCCAATTTTGAGTGATGAGAACATGATTGTTTATTTTCCATTTTTTAACATTATCTGCACCTTTAAACCACATCTGATATTTTTAATATGAAAAAAAAAAAAAAGAGCATGGAGAAAAGGAAAACCCTCTCTGCATCCTCAATGGTTTCCTGTCCGAATCTCCATGTGTTCCCATCTTCCTTCTAGGCCAGTTCCTCGGCACTGCTGACATTTTGGGCAGGATAATTCTCCACTGTGATGGGGTGGAGAGCTGTCCCGTGCACTGCGAGGAGGTTAACAGCATCTCTGCCCCTGCTAGACATCGCCAGCAGATCTCCCCCAACTGTGATGACCAAGGTGTCTGCAGACCCTGGACTAGGGTCCTCTTAGAGTGAAATCGCTCTTGGATGAGAACCACTGCCTCAACAAAACCCTCTGTTGCGCCCCACTTCCCCTTCTGGTGCAGTGCGCCACACCCACATAGCACTTCAGTGTTTCCTGAGGACAGTTGCCTTCATTTTCTTACGCTGGTTTTGAGGTGTACCACTTGAGGAGGTGGGGTTATCATCCCATTGCCTAGATGTGCAAACTGAGGCTCAGAGAAGCCAGGCAGCTTGTGCCAGGCCCTGCAGCTGAGCAGGGGCAGGATGTGCTCTTGACCTGGACCTTCAGGTTCTTGATGCTAAGCTGTGTGTCATCGGTCCTACCTGGATAATCCAGAGAGTCAACTCTCACTAACTTTCACCCTTCTTCGCCCCTCCCTCCAGTACAGGAGAAGTGGGGATGGGGGAGGAGAGGAAAGAGAGGTGTTTGGGGAAAAGGACTAACACTTGCTGAGCACCTACTGTTTCCCCTGAGCTTTCAATAGTCGATCTCTGTTGACTATAATAATCTTGCAGAGTAGACAAGAGTATTCATGTTTCACAGATGAGGAAACAACATAAAGTCAAAGAATCATATTTAATTGTGGCAATCGCAGGCACACTGAAGAGTAAAAGGGGCCTTCTGATATTTTGAAAATCCAATTTCCTCCAAGGCAGTTTAATATGATTAGATCCCAGCTGTGCTGCTTACAAGCTGCGTGACCCTGGGTGAATGACCTAACCTCCCTATGCCCCACTGTTTTTATCCAAAAACCCAGAGAGGATGACATTCAATGAAATGGTGCATGTGTAACCCAAAATATAACTGGGCTGCCTTGAGGTCCATTTCTGCCCACTGATGCACTAAACGCCCACACCCATATGCCGTGAGTGAAACGGCGTAGGATCCTATGGTCCTATCCCTCCTTGTCCTCTGCCTGCCTTTTGTCAGTGGAAAAACTTGACTAGAATAAATTGAATCAGAGAAGTGAGAAAAGGCATAAGCAAAGGAAAGCAGTCAGACAGGACAAAATAATAACAGTTTAGTCACTAAACAAAGTCAAGAACCTTTAGTTCCTTCTCAAGGGCTTATAGATAAATGTTCTGAGCCATGTCCTGTGAGCTGTTTTGCAGATACTGAAACCTCCACTAGGTAGAAGTTAACTACACAGTAACCAGACTGAAGCCATGACATAAGCTGCCACAGTTCTGAGAACCGGCCTTGAAGAAATGGGAACAAGCTGACCCTGGAACTGAAGTCTAACTGTATTTCCAACTATCAAGATGACACTGATCAGACCGTGGCAGGACCAATTTCAGCATGACTGTGCTGTTTCTGCTTAGAGCCCCCTCCCTCTGCCCATACCCGCCTGAGACTCTCCTTTAAAAGTAGGAATGACATTCATACACCACCATGTGTGAAATAGATAGCTAGTGGGAAGCTGCTGTATAGCACAGGGAGCCCAGCCTGGCACTCTGCAAAGACTTAGAAGGGTGGAATGGAGCGGGTGCGAGGGAGACTCAAGAGGGAGGGGAGATATATATATATATCAGTCTTTTCAGTCGTGTCTGACCCTTTGCAACCCTATGGACTCCAGCCCGCCAGGCTCCTCTGTCAACCGGATTCTCCAGGCAAGAATACTGGAGTGGGTTGCCCTGCCCTCCTCCAGGGGATCTTCCCGACCCAGGGATCGAAGCCGTGGCTCTTGTGTCTCCCGCATTGCAGGTGGGTTCTTTACCCACTACGCCACTTGGGAAGCAGTTAAGAACAATGCAGGATCCCTGGAAGGGGAGCGCAGGTATAGGCAGTACACCACCGCAGAGTGTCGCCTGCGTCTGCCCACTCCCTCGCAGCCCCCGCGCAGCCCCAGCTGTCGCCTCGCAGCCCCCACGCAGCCCCAGCTGTCGCCTCCCAGTCTCCAGGCTGGCCCTCCTGCCATCACCTGGTCTCCCCGCCTCCGTCTGCCCAGCCCCCGGCACTCCCCTCCCACGTCCATGCCACCTTCCAGCAAGGCAGAGCTCCTTCCACACACTTCTCTCCTCCTGAATAACACACCCAGAAACTGGGGAACAAACTCTGCATCTCCTCGCTCTTACTGTTTCTTACATTTGTTACTTACTTATGTTTGACTGCACTGGGTCTTCGTTGCTGTGCATGGGCTTTCTCTAGTCGCGGTGAGCGGGGACGACTTTCTAGCTGGTCCATGGGCTTCTCTTCGCAGTGGCGTCTCTTGATGTGGAGCACGGGCTCTGGGCACGCACACACAAGCCTGGTACTTGTGGCCCACCAGTTTAGTTTGCTCTGTAGCCTGTGGCATCTTCCTGGACCAAGGATTGAGCCTGTGTCCCCTGCATCGGCAGGAGGGCCTATTCTTGACCACTGGCCCACCAAGGAATTCCCTCTCCTCACTCTTAGGAAGGGCCTGGTCCAGTATCCAGCAGGTCACACATTCTCAGTCAAAGTGGTTGGCTCTCACCAAGAGCCTACGAGTTGTCAAGCACTGCTGAAAACCAGGATTTCAAAATAAACAAACATGGATTCTGTCCCAAGGAAGCTCAGTACACGGACAGGCCAACCTGTACAGCCTGTTCCAAAATACATGGGTTTTAAAAACAAGAGAGAGAGAAACAAAAATCACATAACATAAAAATCTACCTACAATAGAATCAACCATTTTAAAGTGAACAGTTCAGTGGTATTCAGTGTCATCTGTTTTTACACAAGCATCACCTCTAATTCCAAAATATTCACAGTCCTGAAAAGAAGCCCCCGTCCCCATTCAGCCATCACTCTTCACTGCTCCAACCGCCTGGAGCCTGGAAAGCACTAGTCTGCTTCCTGTCTCTGTGGATTTGCCTGTTGTGGACACTCCATAGAAATGGACCCATAGAATGTGTGGCCTTTTGTGTCTGGGCTCTTTCACTGAGCGTCACATGTCCAAGGTTCATTCACGCTGTGACATGTATCGGTACTTTATTCTTCCCGGGTATATATCCAAAACAATTGGAAACAGGGATTCGAACAAAAACTTGCACACGGATGTTCACGGCAGCATTGTTCACAGTAGTCAAAAGACAGAAACAACCCAAATGTCCATCAACTGATGAATGCATAATCAAAATGTGGCAAAAGCAACAATGGAATATTATTCAGCCAAACATGGGGCTCTTCGTGTACGTGACTTCAGTGAATCATCAGAAAGAGGCTGGAGAATGCATCGTGTTTTATTTCCCCAGTTTCTGGAGGAAAAGATGGACTATTGGCCCCACTGTCAGCCTCCCGTCTCCTAGTCAAACCTGCTTCAAAGTCGGCTGTGTCCCTGAAAACATGGGTATCTCAGGCTGACCCCCAGCTAACATCTCAGGAGCATGCCCGCACAGGTGGTTACAGAGTGTAAGGTGGAGCTTCGCCTCCCCTCCACACAGTCCAGCCTCAGCCTGCATCTAAGCCAAAAGCCATTGATGATGATGGGTGTGCTCTGTAGTGTCCAACTCTTCGTGACCCCATGGACTGTAGCCCGCCAGGGTCCTCTGTCCATAAGATTCTCTAGGCAAGAACACTGGAGTAGGTTTCCATGCCCTCCTCCAGGGGATCTTCCCAGCCCAGGGATCGAACCCATGTCTCTTGTGTCTCCTGCATTGGCAGGTAGATTCTTTACCACTAGCGCCTAAAGCATCTGCCTCTGATGCGGGAGACCCAGGTTCAATCCCTGGGTCGGGAAGATCCCCTGGAGAAGGAAACGGTAACCCACTCCAGTATTCTTGCCTAGAGAATCCCATGGACAGAGAAGCCTGGTAGGCTACAGTCCACGGGGTCGCACAGAATCGGACACGACTTCACTTTCACTTTCACTTTCAGCGCCATCCGGGAAGGCCCAAGAGCCTTTTACATGACCTTACAAAATTCTACCTCCTCCACCACCCCAAGGGTGTTTCCCTTCCACACTGGCCAAAATCATTCATTCACATTCAGGGTAACATTACTAGGCCCTCGTCAAGGATCTCTGGCTTCTTATGAATCACAAATTCACTTTCCTGAAGATAAATTGCATTCTCTTTCATATATAGCTTTAACCTACTTAATTAGAGTCCTAATTTACCTTTTTTTAAGGGAGGAAAAACACACCTTAACCATACAATGGGCTAAAATTATACCTTAGGAATACACGATTGTTTCCTGACCATGAACTTTTGCTTTTATGAATTGCTAATTTGGCTAATGGGCTCATTCTGCTCAGAAATTTGCATCATGAAAATTACTAGCTTCGAAGCGTCCTCTGTGTACAACGCAGTGTGCACGTTTTGTTGTAAAGGTCACATTTGACATCGTAAAACAGCGAGCCCTTTTGAAAAGGTACAAATGTAAGAATTTAAGTGGCCCCATCGGTATAATGTCATTGGGAAGGAGGGAGGAAAGATTTTTAAGTTAATTTTTATTCACATTGTTTATGTGAGTGCAGGCTGAGCTGGGTTCCATGTGAATCCCTTTTCATACCTGACACGTTATCAGCTGAACTTGTGGTCTCGGGACACCAGTGACCAGAAAGGTCCTGCCATAAGCACTGGTGACATGGGGGGGTCTCAAGTCAACAAAAGAATAAACGATACAGAGGACGCCATCATCCTCATCTGAGTAGACCCAGAGTGTGGGCAATGCAGACATTGGACATCAAATCGTTATGTAAGAGCTGTCAGGGGGCCCTGTACTTAAAAATATCTTGCTGGGATTCAACTGTATCTGACAATAATGAGTCAAGAGATGTTTACTGCCCCAGTTGATGGCAGGAGCAGGGGTGCACTTCTGGATATCCTTGGGCTGAGCACGTGAAGTCAGATATACACAGCATCTCCATCCCTCGGGGCAGAGCAACCTTACCTGGGGCTTTTAGGAAGCCTTGCAGGGCTCAAGGGTGGAGGAAATGGAGCCTGGTCCTCATGCACAGAAGCACTGAGAAGAAAGTGTTGCTGCAAGAGGCTCAGTCACCTTCCTGAGCGCTTGAGGAAAGGCGCAGAGGTCTACAGTTCCCCAGAAAAAAGGGTGGCAACGAAAGCACGTACATTTTTACGAAGAGGCAGTCTTGGGTTGACGGAGGGGTACCCAGTTCATAAAACACTGACCCCATTTCTTCACTATCCTGATCTGGGAGTCATTTTGCCTTGATTTCATGTCTCCACTGGGCGTGGCAAACTCCCACAGGGTGGGGTATTGTTGCAAAGCCCTTTTCAGAAGTAACACAGAGCAGACACCTCCCCGTGTCACCTGACTAGTAGGAGAGGGGACAGATCAAACGCTAATGTAAGGATGTAATCCTTTTGCTTCCTGCCAGGGCTTCAAGAAGTCCCTTCCAGAGAAGGCAGTGGGCGCCCTGCCTTGGGCATCAGAGGGTGGGTCAGGGGATGGCACTGAAGTGGGCTTTTTGCTGGATGATGCATGGGTTCCCAGGGCGGACAGGAACTCCACTCCTGGAGTTCCATGCATGCTGCCCTTGGGACTGAAAGCCCTGGGTGGAACTAGAAAGGAGGACCAGCCGGGTACATGGGCAGGGCCGAGTGAAATGGGCACAGAGCATGTGCTTTAGAATACATACTCTTCCTGGGGCCACAGGTGGCACCAAAGAGCACCCTCCCTGTGGTACCTTCTCTTAACCAAGTCCTGGGTAGAACATGGGCTTATGAGAACAGCATCTGAGCAAACAGTCCTTTGTGACAGAGAAAGAAAGACCCCTTCCTCTCCCCGGAGCACATGGGGCCTCCCTCCCCTCCTTCTGTAATTACCTCTAGTAAATTCTCCATTCATCTGCACAACGGTTTCTATTCAGGGAGGACTTGAGGCTGTGCTGTGGGGAGGCGGGGGGCGGCCAGGCACATTCAAACTCGCACAATCTCCAATCACCGCACCTGATGGGATGAGCATTTGCTTATGTGAAATTTTCATTTCAATCCCAGCCTCAGATTGCACCATTTCACAGCCATGCTCCCGGAGCACTTACGCACAGAAGGCTTTTCATTCTTCAAGTCCCGCACAAGTGTTACCTAATTAATGTTCAACAATGTTACCAAACCTCCCTCTTTTAAGACGTATCAACCTGGAAAGGTCTGGAATTAAGGATTTTGATCTCGAATGGATTGCTTTCATGTATTTCGGATAATTCACACAGCTGCTTAAAGACAGATATTCATCAACTATAAACAGCCTCAAGTTCGAGTAGCTACATAAATAAATCTTTTCCTTATCTCTCCCGGCAGCCTCCCTCTGCCTGCTTGGGCAGCGAAGGGATCAAAAATGCTCCCTCATGGACTCAGTCGATGAACACTCGGACTCTCAAGTGAAGGATGCTTCATCCATGCAGAATAAACTACCAGTCTGAGACTCTCTGGCAGCTTCCCCGAATCCAGACCACAGGCTCCAGCCTTGCTCCTCAAAGTGTGGTTGAGGCAGCATAACTGGGAGCTTACTAGAAATGCAAAATTGGGAACCCCACCTCAGACCTACTAGGCCAGAATCTGTATTTTAGCCAAGTCCTCAGGTGACTCAAGATGCTCTGGTGTAAGAAGCCCTTTAGAACTGACCCCTGACCACCTCCAGGCTTGGCACTGGTCCCCTCTCTCTATTTCACGGGCCTCCTCGTTGTTCCTCAAACTCAACATGCATGCCCAGTCTCAAGACACTTACTCTGGCACTGCTCTCTGCCCAGGTTGATTCCTCAAGCCACACCTGTGAACACATCCAGGGGTGCCCTTCACATGGCCACAGACATAAATGGCACCATTTATGGCCCGACTGCAGTCTACCTTATGAGCAGTGTCCCTGGAGCTGGGCAGCTCAGCTGCCCTGTGCAAGGATCTGGGTCAGTTCCCACCCTTCGCGAAAGACTTCCTGCTCACCATTAGCTAAAGAAAACTTCTGCAACTCTGTCTACCACCCCACTCCATAGCACTCACCACTGCCTGACACACATCATATATCCATTTCCTTATGTAGTCTACTGCCTGTCTTTCATTCTCTGTGAAATCAGGGACTTTGTATTTGCCGCCACACACACACACACACACACACACACACACACACACACAGAACTTTCAGCACCTAGAACAGAGCCCTTCTCATAACTGGTACACAATGTGTGTGTGCATGTGTGAAGATGTATGTGTACACATGTATATGCATGTATAAGGTTAAGTATTCTCTCTCCGGTTCACAATAACTTGGGACTGACGGATGTAGTGAACTTTCGTGTAAAATAACCCCTTTCATTTCTGCAGATCTTTCAGAGAGTCACATGGTCTGGCTCAGTGCCTAGGAAAGGGCCCCCACACCTGGGCAAGAGGCCACTTCTGTTCCTCGGCTGCTACAGAAGCCTCTCTATATTCTCCCAAGGTCCCTTGGCTGCACATAAAGCAAAGGTGACCCACATGACTCCAATCAAATGCAACACCCAGCACCAAGGGAAGACACAGTCAAGTGCTCGGTGAACACCACTGATGGAAGTGAAGCTCTGTGCAGGGAGGGCCCAAGAGATGCTTCGTTTGTCTGGTTAGCATAACCTGCTTCTTACGTTAGCAGCAGAGAGCTCATAACCAAACTCTGCATGGTTTCAAAGGCACAAGTGAATGAATCCTCAGTCATAATGAGGAGGACGAAGTGGTGCCCACCCAGGGCGCTGGACACCATGACTACTCTCTGCCGACACCCAAGTAAACACAGTCATCTGGTTGCAGTCGTGTGTTGATCAAGCTCCTGCCTCAGGATATACAGCCTGATAGAACCTGTAAATAAGTGAAGCGGTTCAGATGAGGACGGTGTCATTAGAGTGAGGATGAATGGACACTCCCCCTGATGCTTGGGGCAATAGAGAATGGTGGAGACTGTGGCAAAGGGGTCATGCTCTTGACCAGGGTCAGGGGGGCAGCTGCTGACCAGTTGACCGGCATTCTTTTGGGATTTGGACCCAATGTTACCAGATCCTCTTCAGACATTTTTTAAACCTCCTCATTTTGAAACACTGAGACGTAGATATAAACTTTTAACAACTCTGCAAGCAAATAAAGTACATCTGTGGGTGAGACACACTCAGAGGTCGTCCTCATGAGGATTTCCAGCCTTCATGCTGTTCTTCATCAGTGCAATTGTGGCACCTCCTATACACACACGCACGTGTGTACACACACAATTCTAGAACATCTGTGAGAGGAAGGCAAGGAAAGGACCAAGCGTGTAGTCAAAACCCGTTCTGCCTCAGGATTAGCTCAGTCTCTAGGCTAGAGGGGTATCGGGGTCTCACCACTGGAAAAGGAGGACATCAAGGCTGTATATTGTCACCCTGCTTATTTGACTTATTTTACCCAAAGGACAGAATAGCCATGGACTTCCTACATCTTCAGAGAGGAAACATTGCATAAAACTGGATTCCTCAGCACTTTTTCAAAGAGGCTTGGTGCTCAGCCAAGGAAAAGGTGGCATTTCCCCCAGGGGATGGCTGTCCTCCCATAGCTGAGTAGGTGGGAGAGGTCCCGGAGTGGGATAAACCCTCCTTCCTTACCTTTCAACCAGGGACAGAAAGCTTTCAACATGGAACATGAGTTCTTTCTTATTACAGCCTGGGTGTAGGAATCTTTCTCCACCCTCAGGGGGCTCGTCCCCACCAGCTTCCTCAGTGAACTACTGAAATGACTGGAAGTGGAACTAGCCAAGTGTCATCAGAGCCTCGTGCAGAGCAGGGCAGAAAGGGATCACTCCCTAAACAGTTCATAAGGGAATGAAAAATAATAAAAGCCGTATTTATGGAGCACACGAGGTGCTCAATATACCAGGTACATTACATTAAACGTGTTACAGACATTCGCTCAGTAAGTCTACATGACTATTATGAGTAGATATTATTTTATCATCTGAGGCTCAGAGACATTAAATTACATCCTAAGGGCCACCTGGAGGAAACAGCAGAGCAGAAATGAGACCCCTGGACTCCAGGCTCTGGAGATCACCTCTCTAACGAGTGAGGTATGACTGAATACGCTGCGGTCAGAGACAGGGGTTCCAGGAAGCTGGCTACCCTCTCCCACCCTGGATGGTGACCCAGTGCTTAATTGTCGGAGGCAGTTTGAAAGCTTGCTTTAGGTTGATTTGCTTCTTTCTCAGTGGCGTGTCAGCTGCTGCCCGGCATGATAGCTTATTTAAAATATCGGGTAGAAATAAGATTCGCTGTGAAATTAGTTGTAGACAAGCTCAGAAACTGCTAATGATGCAGAGATAATAAGGGGATTTGCAGAAAACACTGATATTGCATTATGATTAGTGAGCGGAGCTTCACCCCTTGAAGCCTGCAGGCCCCAGCTCCCACAAGAAGAACAAATGCATATGCATTAGAGGCGCACGCTGGCAGACCCAGGCTCCTGGGGCCAGCAGGCTCAGGCCTCCCGGTCAGGGGCTCAGAGCTCAGCTCTGATTTGCAAAGATGATTAATTTGTGGGTTTTGAGAATGAGAAATGTTTACTTCCTAGGTCTGAGAGAAACCAAAGGCTGGTCCTAAATCAAACTCCCATTTGAAAATGAGAACAAGCCACAGCAGTTCCGGAAGGAGGCCTCGCCAGTCCTGCCTGGTCCGCTGCCCAGGGCGCTTCAGGCAGCTCTCCCGGGGTTTGATCTCAAGTCTACCAAGAACTTCAATAGGTCCATAAGCCTGCATGCCTGCCTCCAGCCCATAGGCACTAGAGAGGTGAGGCCAGCTGGGAAGTCAGGGGCATCTTGCCACTGTTGTTCAGTCGCTCAGTCATGTCTAACTCTTTGTGGTCCCATAGACTACAGCACACCAAGCACCAGGCTTCCCTATCCTTCACTATCTCCCAGAGTTTACTCAAACTCATGTCAAACTTACTGAGCTGGTGATGCCATCCAACCATCTTATCCTCTGCCACCCCCTTCTCCTCAAGCCCTCAACCTTTCCCAGCATCAGGGTCTTTTCCAATGAGTCAGTTCTTCACATCAGGTAGCCAAAGTATTGGAGATTCAGCTTCAGTATCAGTCCTTCCAATGAATATGCAGGGTTGATTTCCTTTAGGATTGACAGGCCTTATCTCCTTACAGTCCAAGGGACTCTCAAGAGTCTTCTCCAGCACCACAGTTTGAAAGCATCAATTCTTTAGTGCTCAGCCTTCTATATGGTAAAACTCTCATATCCACACATGACTACTGGAAAAACCATCTTGCCATACCAGTTCGGAATGAATGGTTTCCCTGACCTTGTGAAATGGCCTGGGCCTCATCCTCCCACCCTCTCTAAGACCCAGCAACTGAAGGGCTAGTGTTTGGGACCTTGAAGGTCCTCAAATTCGATTCCAACATTTTGGCCCAAATCCATTCGGATCTGTTGGTGTCCACACATAATTGGTTGTTAGCTTCTTTTTTCTTCCTTTCTTTTCTTGGCTGCATGGTCTTCTGAGGTGGTGCAAGGCTTCTCGGTGCAGAGCACGAGCTCCAGAACACATGGGCTCAGTTGCAGGGCAGGCTTAGCTGCCCCACAGCACACAGGACCTTAGCTCCCGGACCAGGGATTGAACCCACGGCCCTTGTATTAGAAGGTGGATTCTTAACCACTGGACTGCTGAGGAAGTCCCTGTTAAATATTTTTAATATCACCCCTGCTTCCATACCCAGCCCCAGACATGTCTGGTAGAGCCATACCCTTCACATGAGAAATAGGCTACATGCTAGAAATCAGATAAAATCCTCAAGAAAAACCTATTAGTCCAAATCAACAGGATCTCAGTCCTGTTCTGGCTGAGCCTGTCCCTCAGTATTTACAGATGCACCGAGGATGGCAGTCTGTGCACCTAGAGTGTGTAATTTGGCCAAGTTACAGCCTCTGCACTTTTGGCAGAGAAGGGGGAAAATGCAAATTGCACGCATGTCAATGACTAAGTCACCTGCATAATGAAATGCCAGAAAGTTTGAGGCTAAAACACTTATTTACATGAAAAACAAATCTGTACGGAATACATATTTCTCTCCTTCACATCTCAACACGTTTGTCACTCAAAGCCAGAAGGCTCTACTTGACAAAGTCCCTCAAGTCCCTGGCCCCATTTTCATTCTCTTTAGCCTTCAGCTTACCTCCTTGTGGGATGGAGGCCACCAGGTGTTCAAAACAGACGCCGCTGCTTTGCTGCCTAGGGAACCACATGCCGAGAGAGGGCTGGGCTGAGAGGATGCAAATTCCCACCATGCCGAAACTATTTGTATGATCCTCGTACAGAATGTGAATTATTTATTCAATTTATGCAGGGAGGTTGATACAAGTGAATGGCTTGGGACTCTGTCAGATGGCTGACCACCAATACAATCAGTCCTTGTCTTTTAAATGTGATGAAACTGTGCACCAAAGTCAAAAGTGAAATATTAAAGAAAGATAGGGAGGGAGTGTGGTTCAGTGATGGACGGATGGTATCCAGTGATGGTAGGGTTTGGCACATTTTTCCTCCATTCTCCCTCTTCCAGTAACAGACTCTGGGACTTCCAGATCACACAGATGATCCTCTGACCCACTCCCTGACCAATCATGGCAACTCTTTCTCCTGGACACAGTGACCAGGGAATGGGTGGATGCAGCATCCAAGGACAGCCCGTCAGACTCTGCCGTGGGAGTGATATGCAAATGCTCTGAGTAGAAGATTCTCTTTCCTCTGGTGTTGATAAACACGACGTTACAAAGCCAAGGAGCTGTGGATGCACCCTCTGCCATCTATGCCATCTGCAAGAGTCTCTCTGCAGAATGAAGCCAATCAGAAATGAGCAGACAGGAGAGACAGATGCAAAGAGCGTGGCGGCCCTGACTCCTGGGTCTCCACCCCAACCCCCCATGCCCTACAATTCCTCCTTAACTCTCCAAATGACCTAGGATCCTTCCCACCTATGTAAGCCAATAAATTTCCCTCAGCTTAAACGATTTGAAATTGTGTCTGTCACTGAAAACATCCTGGCTTACACCCAATCACAAAAAGGATGGCTATGTATCTCCCACACTTAGGTGTTTGATAATGAATATTTAGCATTTTGTGCAAGCTCTCTGATTTTGTTTTTCCCCCTTTGCAATTTAAAATGATTAATTAGTTTAAATCTAGTAAGTATCCAATTAAAGCTAAATAGTCGCTATTTTTGTCTCAATTGTACTTGAGGTCCCTGCTTTTGATCACTCATATGGGCATTTTAATTTGCCTGTTTTCCACCCTTTGTAAAATATTAAGGGTGAAAGCGGAAGGAAACAGTCAAATGATGGCATCAACACTGCATTAGGGACAAAATTGCAGACCTTGCCAAAATCGAACCAGTAGCTAGCAGGCACCACCAGCGTGCCATAATTCAAAATGTCAGTTTGTCAACAGATAAAGAATGAGGGTCAGCTGAAAGCTGGACTTCAGAAATTGCGCAAGAACACATCACTTATCACTTAGGTTCAAACCCATAGGAGGCAGTGGAGGGATGTGTTTAGTCACATTGGTCCAACTCTGTGAGACACTATGGATGGACTGTAGCCCTCCAGGCTCCTCTGTCCATGGGATTCTCCAGGCAAGAATACTGGAGTGGGTTGCCTTTCCCTTCTCGAGGAGATCTTCCTGACCTAGGGATCGAACCCAGGTCTCTTGTATCTCCTGCATTGGCTGGCAGATTCTTTACCACCAGCGCCATCTGGGAAGCTCCAGTGGAGGGAACACCCACATTATATTCATGGTGAGTTTGCCAGTGGTAAGGAAGGAACTGGCTGTGAAATGTGCATCTATCCATGCTTTGGGCTGAGAAAAGCAACCATAAGTGAGTGGTTTCCCAGCTCTGCGTAGTTACGTAACGTCTACAGTTTCGATTTCCTCACCAGTTAAAGAAGGATGTAACATTACCTACCTCACAGGGGTGAAGAGAGCACTAAGTCAAGACTATTTCGGTCAAGTGTTAGCATAGCATCTGCCATACAGCAAGCACTCAGTAAAGCACGGACACAGGGCTCACTATAGCTACCCTTTCCACTGCCCGTACCCCAGAGGCTCTCAAAAGAGAAGACAAAATAAACGCGGGCAGGGTTAGGAGGCCTGTAGGCAGAGACTAGAGATGATTGTCATTTCTGGATGAATCGCCACTGATATATGAAATGTCGAAATTCAAATATTCCTGAAAGACACCAAAGCCCTTGCCTCTCTGAGCAATTAAAAAAGCAACAAGTAACAAAACCGATGGCTCTCACTCACTGAGTCATTCCTATGTTAGGCACCATTCATCCACTTGCTTTGAACCTCACCACAAAGTACAGGCGAGGTATAGTTGTCTCCAAGGCTTCCTTGGTGGCTCAGGTGGTAAAGAATCCACCTACAAGGCAGGAGACTAAGATTTGATCCCTGGGTTGGAAAGATCCCCTGGAGAAGGGAAAGGTTACCATCTCACAGGGTGTACAGAAATATTGACCAGGACAACTCAGGTTCAGTGACTTGCTTGGGGGACACAGTTAGTGATGTGGAATAGGAACCCAGCAGAAATCCACCCTGCTCTCAAACATCACCATGGCTCGTTGAGTTATCTCACATCGTCCCTGCTATAAAATAACATTAATGGTAACAATAACAATAACAGATTGACTGTCTACATGTGACAAGTGGACGTGTAAGCAGCTCACCTTCAGTCTGTGTCATTTATGAAAAGACCTCTGGTGTCTCCATGCCTTCCCTGGCTCCCTAAGTAGCCTTGCGAAAACAAAACCTCAGGTGTCCAGTCCTCCCTTGAGATCTCTGGACAGAAGCTTACAGAGAGCACACGTGTAGATGTCTAGCCCTTCTTTGCAGTGTGGCAATGCCATTTCACCTATCTGCCATCCCAGTATCCACCGCAGGAAATGATACCATACTGGGAGATGCCTTTGGTCAAAACTCTGGCTCTCAAGAGAAAAGCCCACATGATAAATTATACATAGGAGAACTAAAAGCTGCAATGAATACATAGAAGAAAGACTTTAAAACACATATTGGAGAGGGTACTTTCCTGGCAGTCTAGTGGTTAGGTTTCACCTTCCAGTACAGGGGTAAAAGGTTCAATTTCTGGTCGAAAAGCTATGATTCCACATGCCTCCTGGCCCANAGAACTAAAAGCTGCAATGAATACATAGAAGAAAGACTTTAAAACACATATTGGAGAGGGTACTTTCCTGGCAGTCTAGTGGTTAGGTTTCACCTTCCAGTACAGGGGTAAAAGGTTCAATTTCTGGTCGAAAAGCTGTGATTCCACATGCCTCCTGGCCCAAACCTCAAAACATAAAACAGAAACAATACTGTAACAAATTGAATAAGACTTTAAAAAATGGTCCACCTTAAAAAAAAAAAGCATACGGGGGAATTTGGAAGAGCCTCTGAGAGCCTAACCAGTAACAGGAATCACCAACGTCATCACGATTATTGATGGTATCACCTTCATCAGAGAAAATCCAGACATGCCGTTAACAGCCAGAAGAGCTTTGTTCTCTTTTCTTTGTTTTCTAAGCACAGATATAGCATCTCCAAGTGTCTACACTCACAGATTGGGAAACTGGTTTGGCCATTTGTCGTGGACAACCTCCAGATGCAAGCATGACCTTTCCAAGGGAAATAACTCCACTGACCTGCTTTCCCCTCTTAAATGTCAACTGTTGCCATTCTGTGGCTGTTTTGCAATAAATGGAGGAAATAACATCAGAATCCATCTAAAAACCAGATTTGGTCATTAAACATCAGCAACTGAAAGATGTAAAGCTCAAGTTGCTCCTCTTTGAAATGACTTCTTCATCCATACAGGCTTGCCTCCAACAGTTAAAGAGACAAGGGCAGAGTTGGTGGTCGGCCCCCTAGATCCTGCCTCGGTTTCATCGAGATGGAAAAGGCAGAAAGGAGTTGGTCTGTCTTCAAAAAATGCTGGTTGATAAGGGCATTGGCACCAAAAATGAGAGACCCAAGTCCTGTCCATAATAATATCGAGCATTATTATGAGGGGAATCTGAAAAACTTTTATAGACACAATGATTATTAATCAGATGATGGGGAGTGATGGCTAAAGTCCGGATGCCTGCTCCTCTCTTCCTCCTCCTGTGTGCGCGCACTCAGTCACATCTGACTCTTTGCGACCCCATGGACTGTACCCTCCCAGGCTCCTCTGTCCATGAAATTCTCCAGGCAAGAATACTGGAGTGGGTTCCCATCTCCTCCAGGGGATCTTCCCGACCCAACTGGCACCTCTTGCGTCTCCTGCATTGCAGGTGGATTCTTCACCACTAGCGCCACCTGGCAAGCACACACTCCTCCTGCAGAAGGTGCCGTACCCTGAGCTCTGAGCCTCAAATGACCTCGGAGGAATAGATGGAGACAGAGAATGGAGAACAGAGGGTCCTGAGATGCATATGCACTCATCTGCAAGGAATATGCCCAGGACAGGGACAGATCCTCTGCCCAATCAAAAAAGAAGGGTTACCAGGTGCTGTGTGCTGTTCAGAGTTAAGTAAGTGTAGGCTTGCTGAATCATCCGTACAACACTATAAGGTGGGTACTTTCACAATCACCAAGATTTAGAAAAATGAGACTTGAAACTAAGTTTGTAAGAAGTCAGCATTTGACCCTGGTTCTAACAGACTCCTAAATCTGCCCTCTCAACCTTTTTGCTCTGCTGCCTCCAACTGAACGCGGGGGGCTAAATGCTGAGCCCAGGTCCTCCTGCTGAAACAGACAACTGGGTAAATATGACCTTGCTTCCCAGGTGTCGCAGTGGTAAAGAATCCGCCTGCCAATGCAGGAGATGCAGGTTTGATCCCTGGGTCGGGAAGATCGCCTGGAGGAGGAAACAGCAACCCACTCCAGTATTCTTGCCCAGAAAATCCCATAGACAGAGGAGCCTGGAAGGCTGCAGTCCATGGGGTCACAAGCAGTCAGACATGACTTAGCAACTGAGCATGCACACGTACAACCTTAAGGCTGAAGGAAGGCAAGTGAGGACAGAAAAACTAAGGCTGAGGGGAAACACTGCCATTCCAGGACCCAAGCGGGCGCCGAGGGTGAAACTGCTGGCGTCAACAAGGAGGCAGCTGTGGTATCAGCCCTCAGCTGCACCGGCTTCTTCGTCTTTACTCAGACACCGTCCACCTGCCCGTTACTGACTTTTCTGTGCTCACCCGCCCGGCCTATGCATTCTTCTTTGGGCAGTGGCTTTGAGTCTTTGGGGACTGTCTGAGAATTTGTACACAAAGTCCTAAAGATACCACAACGGAGGGCATGAAACACTGCTGTTCGTCAGCGGGTTCGCCTGGCACAGCTCTACAGGCTTCACGGCGCAATCTGTCCTGTTCCATTGCTGCATCTATTTGTATTGATTGGCATCTGAGTCCTATGGGTTGTTAAACACTGAATACTACCCTGGTACCTCCTTAAAATATTGAGGAGTGGGGAAAGAGGGAAGGCCTTTCCAGATCACTTTTGGGTTGAATTCAGGTCCTGGTGGAACGCCTGTCACCACTGAGTCTCCTAGCCTTGTGCTCGCGGAGAACGTAGAGTTGGTGGCTTGTTCCCTTTGGAGCATGAGCTTCTCCTTTCTCTTCAGTGTCCACTGCAGCTCCAATGCATTTGTTGGCTCTGTGATGGCTGCTTAGGGCCTGGACAGCATCATTAGAAAGGCATTCAGCCTCATTCACAGCTTACTCTGATGGCACTGGCATCAGCCACACAGCGTGCTGTATCCACACAAAGCTACAAGCCTCCTTTGTGCCTGACCTGATTAAGCTGAGGGCCAACTGCTCAGATGCCACAGGACTTAGCACAGTGCATGGAGCAGAGGCATTGGGACAAAGGATGAACACGGGCCCCGTGGGATCTCACTTTAGCCATGAAGCTGCTCAGATTTGTCATTTCTTGAGGGATGTGAAATGCTCTAGTCAGAACTTGGCAGGTGAAAATCAGGAAACAGCTCTGCCAGCCCTGGCTGGCTATCAAGGACTGTAATAGCAAGGTTCCCTCCATCATTTATTTTAGACAGTTGAAAGTTCTTGGGAAGTCTCCACTCTCACTGGGGATGAAGAGAGAGCAACGACACCAGGAGATATCAGGCCTCGGATCTGGGATCTGACCTAGAGTTAACTACTACTCAGCTGGCTTAAAGGGTTCCTTCTCCAGCCTAGATCCTGGGAGCTTGAGTGGTTCCCATAGTAATGGTTCCTTTCCCCCAGAACTTAGGAGCACCTTCTGATCTGGTTCCCAGTGCAGAATGTTTTCAGGATCCAGAGAGGGCAATAAGGAGCAGAAATAAAGAAGAGAAAGAAGAAAGTAGTCTGTGAAAACTGGCATCACAGATAGGACCACCATTTGCATGTTAGAAAGAGACTTCAACTCTTGGGTTCCTTCAGCCCAGAATCCTTAATTCAGACACTGGGCTGCGTTATATTTATCAATAAAACATCTGATATGAAAGTAGTTATCCAGTACCAGACACAAAACTCTTCCAAGGACTGAAACTCAGTACAACGTTTGAACGGACTGGGATGAAAGTGGCAGAGGCTGAAAGATCACCATGCTTACACCAATTACCTTAGTACTTGTGCATGTGTGCTGAGTCACTCAGTCCTGTCCCACTCTCTGCAGCCCCATGGATTGTAGCCCACAGGGCTCCTTGTCTGTATAATTTTCCAGGCAAGAACACTGGAGTGGGCTGCCATTTCTTACTCCAGGGGATCTTCCTGACCCAAGGATCAAACCCACTTTGGTTCTCTTCCGTCTCCTGCATTGGCAGACGGATTCTTTACCACGAGCACCACCTGAGAAGCCACGTTAGTACTCAACATATAAGAAATTCTCTCAGGTGACGGGAGAGATGGTAAAACCTCAGGCTACGAGAATGCCTCTAAGTACTTCTTTGACCACTTCTCACATGTTATAATTATGTGCTTCTTTTGTGAAATATTAATTCTCTTCTTAATATCAATGTTATAAATGAGTTTACTGCTTTGCCTCCAAAGGTTTAGAATTTTTTGTATAATAAATCTGAATCATTCATTTTTAGGTCTACTGCTCTGTGCTCAAAGCTATTGCATTTTCTGTCCTTTACAATTGATTATTTTCTTGGGGATACATAGACACACACACACACCATGATTACTATGATCAAAAGCAAAATTCTCATCTGTGAGGTACACAATTTGGCTTATGTTTTGCAATTCTGCCTGATAAATTGTATTAGTCATTATTTCTCTATTCTATTCATTTGTTTACTGACACATCAATAAAATGAGACAAATTTTGAAAGAAAAAAATAGTAACTTGGTGCCGCTACATGGGATAGAATAGAATCATTTTCAGTACAGAGCCATGAAGCTGAATTTTAAAAAATAATAAATTATTTCAAATGGCGGAATTTTTCAGCATCTTAATTTGAGTAAAGGAAAGGTTTAAATAGATTTGAGGGCTTAAATACTTCTGAGGAAACAAGGGACTGCAAAGCCGGGATGTGTAATTCACCTAAAAGTAATTAACAAAAAGTAAGTTAGATCATTATTTCCTCCAAGATCATAATTTAAAAGGAAGCTGATTTATCTGAACTGATTGGGGCTTTCAATCCCAACAGAAATGTAGATGGTTGGTTGTTATGGGGAGAACAGAAATGAGACCCAATTAAGCAAAATTCTTTCTTATGGAAAAAAAAAAGACTTAGATAAAACGATTACTTAAATATGCTCAGAAGGGAGCTGAAAAAAGCAGGAGAACTGAGGGGGCTTTTTTTAGCCGCTGGTTGAAATCTCTACCCAATTCACCAGTAACATTCATCACAAGAAAATAAAGGAACTCCGTAGTGGTCTAGTGGCTAAGACTCTGAGCTCCCAATGCAGGGGGCCCGGGTTCCATCCCTGGTGGGGGAACTAGATCCCACACGTCACAGCTAAGACCCAGTGCAGCTAAATAAATGAAAATAAAAGTTTTAAATGGGGAACTCATTTCCACCTAAACATTTGAGTGTAACCAGCAGTTTAGAACTGGGTATTATGTTGACATTTGACGTCTGACTGCCATGAGAGGGGCAGGGAGCTGAGGACAGAAACAATATTGGAGGAATTTAGAAGCAAGATTCCTGACCCTCTGTGAAGTGAAGTGAAGTGAAAGTCACTCAGTTGTGTCCGACTCTTTGTGACCCCATGGACTATCCAGTCCATGGAACTCTCCAGGCCAAAATACTGTAGTGGGTAGCCTTTCCCTTCTCTGGGGGATCTTGACAACCAGGGACTGAACTCAGGTCTCCCACATTGCAGGCAGATTCTTTACCAGCTGAGCCACAAGGGAAGCCCGACACTCTGTGATTAGGGTCTATTATGTGCTGAGCAAATAGGGTCCCCCTAATTCGTATGTTTGTATGTTGAAGTCCTAGCCTGCGCTCCCTCCAAATGTTACCATATCTAAAGACAAGGTCTTTAAAGAGGTGGGCAAGGTAAAATGAGGTCATTAGGGCAGGCTGTCACTCAGTGTGACTGATGTCCTTGTAGGAAGAGATTAGGGCACAGACATGAACAGAGGAAAGACACAGGGAGAAGATGGCCATCTACAAGCCAAGGAGCAAGGTCTCAGAAAAACTGAGCCTGCTGACACCTTGATCTCAGACTTCTGGCCTTCAGCGTCGTGAAAAAAACAAAACATCTGTTGTTTAACCCACCTAACCCACAGTTCTTTGCTCTCGCAGTCCTAGCTGACTAACACAGGGTCTCCGATATCCCGGCTAGCCTACCAATTCTGTCTCTTCTCTTCCAATTACACTGCAACTCCACTGAGAGCAGAGTCTGTGTTTATTTCTGCATCACTGTACCAGTGGTGAATAAAGTAGATTTATTAACTCAATCATTCTCTTCTCAGAGGATAAACTGGAAGACTCGGGAAATGATAAAGTAAATTCAAACTAGTCCTCATGATTTGGTTGGTTAGAAAGGACCTCATGGTGGTTAGGTGTGCCAGTCTGGGAGGAAATGCCCAAGTTCAAATCCAACCAGACCACTGAGGAGCGGTGTGACCCATAGCCAGTTTCCTGACCTCTCTGAGAACCACAGTCAGGATCCAAACCGAGTGGCACCTGACTCGGGGGGACTCAGCTAATTCACTGCTTCATTCACCCCCACAAATACATCCTGAGCCCACACTCCATCCAGGAACTGCTCTAGATATGTGGATGCTGCCAAAAATGTCCTGCCCTGTGGGACTAAAATTCTGGTGTGTGTGTGCTAAATTGCTTCAGTCTTGTCTGACTGTTTGCGACCTATGAACTGTAGCCCACCAGGCTCCTCTGCCCATGAGATTTCCCAGGCAAGAATTCCTGAGTGGGTAGTCCCCCTCCAGGGGATCTTCCCAACCCAAGGATCAAACTTGCATCTCCCGTGGCTCTTGAACTGCAAGCGGATTCTTTACCGCTGAGCCACTGGGGAAGCCCCAATCTTCTGGTGGAGGTTAGCTAATAATTACCCTGAGGGCCCTTTAGTAAGAAAGGGAAGGATGGCATAAGTGCACAATTCTAAAGCTTGGTCCATTTCCGTGCCCTCTGTGTACTGACCCTGAATCTCGTTTTAAACATAATCTGAGTTGCCCACCATGGGTGCCATTAATACTCTCTCCTGGCAGGCTCTCTGGCACCACAGTCACCCTCCATAACCCTGCTCTGCCCCAAATCAGGGCAGAGCCCTTGCAGCTGGCTGTGCACTTTGCTGTTCGGCTGCAGATAAACCTATTCGTTGATCTCAGAAGCTCAGTCTCCTCTCCCAGAGCCAGTCAGCGAGCGACCCACCCCTGTCTCCCTGTCCCGCAACAAGAGCTCTGTGGTGCCAGCCGGTACTCAGCATACAAGGTCCCTGAAGGGTCCCTGAGGCCCTGTCACCCCTCATGGGCAGCTGTGTCCAAACCAGCCAGGCTGATGTGCATGCAAGATGGGGTTGTGCCAACCTTTCAGGGAGCAGCTGGGAGCCTGGCTCCAATACCCAGGCCATCTCCACCACCTGTCTCTGTGCCTCCCAGGTGAAGGGGTCAGGGGGAGGGACCAGAGTCTGTGCTTAAGAAACCTTGGGAGCCCAGAGATTCCACAGGTTTGTTTCTAGGGGCTCCCTGGCACTTTCAAGTGTTAAAACGGACCAAGCTTCCCCTCAACTTCTGCAAATCATTAAACCCCCCAAGGCTTTGTTTGCCCTTCTGTAAAATGGGGGTAGAAACTGCCCTGCTCTTTTCATGGGGTTCTGCAAGGATAAAATAAAATAGTCTGCAAAAGCCTTTGTAGGGGGTTTCTTCCTGGGGTGAAGAAAATGTTCTAAAGTTGGTTGCAGTGATAGTTACACGACTCTGTAAATATACTAAAAACCATTGAATTGTACAGCTAAACGGGTGGATTTTATAGTATGTGAATTATCTCACAATAAAGCTGGGTTTTTTTTAAGCTTTTATAAACTGTGAAGGAGTATGGCCATCCTATGACTTCAAGTCAGCTCTTAATCAGATGCAGTGGTGGGGGTGGTGGGCGGAGAGGGAGAAGTGGGGCACAGAGAGAGACACTAAAGGAGCTGGGGTCGGGGGCTGGGGCGGGGCGGTTACCAGCTGACTGAGAGGGACACAGGAAGAAGGAGGAGAGGATAGTGTCCCAGAGAACAGAAGACAGCGGCCATCACTCGGTGGTCCTCCAGGGCCACCTGCTCGGCACCACCAGGGAGCGTGTCAGGATGCAGACTCCACTCCCAGGCCTCCCTCCATGCAGTCTTTCTGCCTCGCCTCCCTCAGGCCTCCACGCAGATGCTGCCACAGCAGCAGGGCCTCCTCTGCAGCCCGTGTCCTGGTCTGCGCCCCAGCCTTGCTCTCCTCTCTTCAGAGACCTCGTCCCCACTCCTCCTGTGCAGGTGTGTGTGTGTGATGATGATTCTTGGTGCTCTCCCACTGAATAGGCCCTGCACGAGCTGGGACTTTGTCTGCTTGTTCCCTGGGTACATGGCCCCTAAAATAGCTCCTGGTATATAATAAGTGCTCAATATACATCTGCTGAATTAATAAAGAAGGCTAAGCGCCGAAGAACTGATGCTTTTGAACTGTGGTGTTGGAGAAGACTCTTGAGAGTCTGTTGGACAGTAAAGAGATCAAACCAGACAATCCTAAAGGAAATCCACCCTGAATATTCATTGGGAGGACTGATGCTGAAGCTGAAGCTCCAATAGTTTGGCCACCTGATGCGAAGAGTCAACTCATTGGAAAAGATCCTGATGCTGGGAAAGATTGAGGGCAGGAGGAGAAGGGGAAGACAGAAGATGAGATGGTTGGATGGCATCACTGACTCGACGGACATGAGTTTGAGCAAACTCTGGGAGATGGTGAAGGACAGGGAAGCCTGGCATGCTGCAGTCCATGGGGTCGCAAAGAGTGGGACACAACTCAGCAACTGAAAAACAACAACAAATGACTGAGTAAATTCCTGGGTCCATCCCACAGTCACCAGTAGAAGGGCCCAGAAAGATGCATTTTAAGCAACTGCTTAGGTGATTCTAACCCCCGGGACCTCAGAATGGGGCCATTATTGGAAGGTAGGTTCTTTAAAGAGGCAATTAAGTTAAAATGAGTCGTTAGGGTGGGCCCAAAATGATCGATGCTCTTATAAGAAGCAAAGATTAGAACACAGACACCCACAGAGGGTCGACGTATGAAGACACAGGAGGGAGTCAGTCGCCTGCACGCCAAGGAGAGAGGCCTCAGAAGAAACCAGGCCTGCCAACACCTTCATCTCAGGCTACAGTCCTCCTGAGCTGTAAGGAAATGTATTTCTGTTGTTTAAGCCACTCGGTCTGTGGGACCTTATTATGGTCCTACATAACGAGGCGAAGACAGCACTTGGAAGAAAAGGCCGCAGTAGATGTTACCTGCTGCCCGTCTGCAGAGCAGCAATGCAGTGAAGAGGATGAGGGATCAGGCAGACCTGAGTTCAGGCTGCGTGTGTCACGTCCCTCTGGGGCTCAGCTTCCTCGCCCATGAAATGCTGATCATGCAAGGACAACGTGAGCATCACACAAAAAAGAGCACAAAGCACTCACCCCAGAGCCTGGGCTACAGTAACTGCTCTGCAGGGTTCTGGAATCACGGCGGCCAACTCAGGCCATTGTCCAGGTAAAATCTGACTTGACCTCTCCAAGTCTGGGATGTATGGAGAGACGGAGCTGGAGCTTCCTCTCCCAGCTTGAGCCACTGCCACTCTGCCCTGGACCAGAAGAGCAGACCAGGGCAATGGGAGGGTGGGCATCAACCCAGGGGGCTGAACTCAGATCTTGAGGGAGTTTAAGAAAGAACTTTTTAGTGTAGCCCAGGAATCTACCATACTGCACAGGGATTTAATACAAAGCAGGATGGGTACGGGCGTCCAGGTGGCGCTCATGGTAAAGAACCCACCTGCCAGTGCAGGAGATGTAGGTTCCATCCCTGGGTTGGGAAGATCCCCTGAAGGAGGAAGTGGCAGCCCACTCCAGGATTCTTGCCTGGAGAATCCCATGGGCAGAGGAGCTGGACAGGCTACAGTCCACGGGGTCGCAAGTGTCCAACATGACTGAGGGATTGAGCAGCAGCAGCAGCAGAATGGGCAGAGTAAACATAACAGGTGTCTCAGCACAGGTGTGCCCCTCCCCAGCCCCCTGGGGCACCTGCAGAAGGGTTGCACCCCCATGTCCCCAGGTGACTTGCCCAGGTGTGACTGTCTTCCTGGAGACCTGTTGAGGGATGCACACAGGTAAGGGGGTGATTCCAGCACCAACAGGGGAGGTGACTTTCCCTCGTCCTGCCGCGGGTCAGGCAGCAGCCCCCCACAGGGACTCCCGTCCAAGCGTTTCTGACGGGCGCCAGACAGAGGGATGCCCTCCCCTCTGTCACCCGCTAATGGTGTGTGAAGGAAAGCAAGTCTCCCTGCCAGAGGGTCACCCACCGATGATGGAAAAGCTCTGTCCGGAGGCAGTCTGGCGAGATTTTTTCAATCCAATTTCTCTCGAGTGAAAGGCTAACAGGATAAGATCTCTCCATGTTAACAACCTGGATTGTGAGTGAAGTCTCCAGGTTGGGGTGAGAGATGAGGTCAGGAAATCAAGAGCTTACCTTGCAAAGCAATCTAGTCCGAGCCCCAGGTCCCCAAGCCACCCTCCAGAGCCTGTTAATCGCATGTTGAACATGTCCCTCATGGGTACTCCCTGTCCGGGGACTCAGGCCATCTATTCCAGGCTGGCCGTCCGCCCCGGTGTCCAGTGGGAACCTGGAAGGCTTGTCACGGGGCATCCTGCAGACTCCTCAGTGGGGAGAGAATGGGGTGAATGCTATTGTCCAAGAATGATCAGAGTCTCAGAGCTACAGCCTCGCAGGTGACCCCTCGGATGGCCTGTGAACCAGTGTCCTCCTGAGGCTCCTGCCCTGTGGCAAACGGGGCGTGAGCTGCATCCACAGTAGACACATGAGGCATTGCGTCCAGTAGAGGCTGTCTGAAGAGGCTGGTCTCCCTGAAACCACAGGGAGCAAGTATCTAGGAGGAATTAGAATCCATCAGGGGCCCAATGTCCTCCACCCATGCCAGGCTCTTAGGATCCCGCAGTCCCACCTGGCCGCCATGGGAGACTCGGTGACACATTCTACGTTCGCTGGTGCCCGGCTCAGTGAAGCCCGGGTTAAAGGCAAGAAGCAGCGAGTTTGAGCTGAAGCTAACCTGGTTCAGCCTCCTGAGATGGCTTCCACTCAAGCCACGTGAGAAGTCCAAAGCCAGAAGTTAAGTTCAATGAGCAGGTTCAGATGTATCAACCTTCTGCAGCATGGGTGGCACTCATGGATAATGCAGAATGAAAGAAGCCAGGATTCCATTTATGTGTAGTGCAAAAGCAGACGAAATGATTCTAAAGAGGGGGCGAGCACAGTGACAGAGACTCTGAGTGGGGTGGTCTGACTGGGAGGGGCACTTGGGAGCCTTCCAAGTATGTAAATGGTTTAGGTCTTGAACTGGGTGGTGGTCTCCCAGGGGTAGGCACATGTGGAAATTCATGGAGCTGCCACTTAGCCTGTGTACTTTATGATCTGTAAGCTACACCTTGAGCTTTCAAACTGCTGATGATTTATTGAGCACCTAGTATATACGCCAGAGCTTAGACACCAGCATCAGGACATTATCTTCTATTCGAATGAGACTGGTAAAACCCAAGGATGCAGAAAAACTTTTCATCTGACCATCCCATGTTGGTGCTTCAGTTTCTGGATTTCTGGAGATGCTATTGTGTATAGGGTGCCCTTAGGGAAAGAAACAAGAGTAAGCACTGGAGTGCACAGAGTCCCAGGCAGACAAAAACCAGCTTTGGGAGAGGGTGGGGGTTGAGTCAATATAAGGCTGGCTTTGACTGCTGGGAAGACCTGGACTGGGTTTGGAGGAAACAGAAGCAGTAAACTCTTAAAAAAAAAAAAAAAACCCAAAGCTAATGGGTGGGAGGAGTGATCACACACAGCCTAGTCTGCACCTCAGCTTCAAAGTGAGTAGGAGCTTTCCAGGAAGAAAAGAGAGAGAAAAATGTTCTGCTAGACATCCAGGGTCAAAGCCGGAAGTGGGGTACATGCCTGGCATGATGCTTTACATACAGCTGGCCTCAAAAATGTTTATTGAATCTGCATGCCCCTGTGAATAAGTGAATGAGTGCAAGCAGGTGCCCCTGCATGAATGAATGAGGGTGATCTCAAACCTTCAGCATCCACAGCTGGGCTCCTTGGTTAGCATCTAACTCAACAAGTGACCTGCACCTATGTTCCACTCAAATTATCAGAACCACCCAAAGTAGTTCATTAAAGGAAGGCTGGCTGAGCCAAGGGAAGAATGAGGAAGGAGGTGGGGGGCGGGGTACGGAGGCAGAGGTTGGGCAGGACTGGGAACAAGAGGACAGGACTGTGAGGGGAGTGAGGGAGTGCGGGGAGGAGGAGACTGGAGGAGGCCGGGAAGGAAGACGGGATGGGAGGACGAAAGGAGGAGGAGGCCCATGGAGGGGAGAAGAGGCAGGGTGTCACTCCTGGGAGCCCATGTTCACAGAGGCAGAGTCTCCGCGGGAGCATCAGGGGCCAGTCTGACCTGAGTCATCCTGCCCTCAGGCAGCAGCAAGATGCTCCTCTGAGCCACGCCCTCTCGGAGAGCAGCCGGGTCGGGGGACCTTGCTGATCAGCACCCCCCCCACCTCATTCCTGCCCAGAGAGACGTTTCTAAAAAAAAAAAAAAAAACCCAAAGCTAATGGGTGGGAGGAGTGATCACACACAGCCTAGTCTGCACCTCAGCTTCAAAGTGAGTAGGAGCTTTCCAGGAAGAAAAGAGAGAGAAAAATGTTCTGCTAGACATCCAGGGTCAAAGCCGGAAGTGGGGTACATGCCTGGCATGATGCTTTACATACAGCTGGCCTCAAAAATGTTTATTGAATCTGCATGCCCCTGTGAATAAGTGAATGAGTGCAAGCAGGTGCCCCTGCATGAATGAATGAGGGTGATCTCAAACCTTCAGCATCCACAGCTGGGCTCCTTGGTTAGCATCTAACTCAACAAGTGACCTGCACCTATGTTCCACTCAAATTATCAGAACCACCCAAAGTAGTTCATTAAAGGAAGGCTGGCTGAGCCAAGGGAAGAATGAGGAAGGAGGTGGGGGGCGGGGTACGGAGGCAGAGGTTGGGCAGGACTGGGAACAAGAGGACAGGACTGTGAGGGGAGTGAGGGAGTGCGGGGAGGAGGAGACTGGAGGAGGCCGGGAAGGAAGACGGGATGGGAGGACGAAAGGAGGAGGAGGCCCATGGAGGGGAGAAGAGGCAGGGTGTCACTCCTGGGAGCCCATGTTCACAGAGGCAGAGTCTCCGCGGGAGCATCAGGGGCCAGTCTGACCTGAGTCATCCTGCCCTCAGGTAGCAGCAAGATGCTCCTCTGAGCCACGCCCTCTCGGAGAGCAGCCGGGTCGGGGGACCTTGCTGATCAGCACCCCCCCACCTCATTCCTGCCCAGAGAGACGTTTCCTGTTTCCTCCCGGACAGCGCGAGCAGTGGCAGTTCCGGCAAATGGTCACTAGGTGGCGAGTGCTCCGCGTGGTCCCTTCCCCAAGTCTCAGCTGTGGGATCCCGAGGTGGAGGCCTCAGTAATGTGAACAGTCTCAGTGATGGACGCCCACAGCCAGCCCCCCGGGGGAGGGCCGGCAGAGCAGCCTGTGGGAGCCAGATTGTCTCTCCATCTGCCCGTGAAGGGGTCCACGCTGTCCCTCTCAAGGCATGGCTTGTCTTAGAGACGCCCCCCGATATACGTCCAGAGTGGGGAGAGGGGAGGAAGAGGCCCGGCTGCGTCCTGATCCACTCCAGCCCAGGGCAGTCACAGAAGTCGTTTCCTGAAGGCGCCTCCGAGCTCAGCCTGGAGACGAAGGAAAAGGGTTCCCAGACGCAGAAGCCTCATTATTGTCTGTTTTACACCCCAGGATATTCATGCAACAAATAATTTGGGAGGAAAACGAGTCCAGGGCTTAAAAAGCATTGAAAACCTTTGCATTTACCCTGGAGGATTCCACCAGAGGGCAGAAGCCCAGCCAAACATTCATAACCTGAGGTTCTTTTTCTTAAAAGTGTTAGTTACTCAGTCGTGTCTGACTCTTTGAGATCCCATGGACTGTAGCCTTGCAGGTGCCTCTGGTCCATGGGATTCTCCAGGCAAGAATACTGAAGTGGGTAGCCATTCCCTTCTCCAAGGGATCTTCCCCAAACCAGGTCTCCTTCATTGCAGGCGGATTCTTAAAGGCCCCCCAAAAAATTGATTCAGGTCCCACAAAACATGGATCTGCACCTGCCAGGCACATACTAAGTGCTCAACCCACAGCAGCTAACCAACGAGCTGGATGTGTTCCATTTTACAGATGAAGAAACTAAGGCTCAAGAACACTGAGTGGTGAGCTCAAGACCAGGAGCATGAGAATAAGCTACAACTCCCACCACGTCCTGGGGACCACAGTCAGATGCCTTGTCAAAGCAGCACACCAACGGGCCATCGCTGCAGAGACCTGGCCCCATCCGTCCCTCACTCCTCTTCTCTGCCAAGCAGCCTCAAGAGCTCTTGGACCAAACCCCTGTGGCCCCCTGTCATGTCACGTGAGTCCCTATGTGGGTTCTCCCTTTATCTGAATGGAAGTGGACTGGAATGGGTGAATTTAACTCAGATGACCATTATATCTACTACTGTGGGTAGGAATCCCTCAGAAGAAATGGAGTAGCCGTCACGGTCAACAAAAGAGTCCAAAATGCAGTGCTTGGATTCAATCTCAAAAACAACAGAATGATCTCTGTTCGTTTCCAAGGCAAACCATTCAATATCACAGTTATCCAAGTCTATGCCCCAACCAGTAATGCTGAAGAAGCTGAAGTTGAACGGCTCTACGAAGACCTACAAGACATTTTAGAACTAACACCCAAAAAAGATGTCCTTTTCATTATAGGGGACTGGAATGCAAAAGTAGGAAGTCAAGAAACACCTGGAGTAACAGGCAAATTTGGCTTGGAATATGGAATGAAGCAGGGCAGAGGCTAATAGAGTTTTGCCAAGAGAACGCACTGGTCATAGCAAACACCCTCTTCCAACAACACAAGAGAAGACTCTACACATGGACATCACCAGAAGGTCAACACCGAAATCAGATTGATTATATTTTTTGCAGCCAAAGGTGGAGAAGCTCTATACAGTCAGCAAAAACAAGACCAGGAGCATGACTGTGGCTCAGATCATGAACTACTTATTGCCAAATTCCTGTCTCTTATACACATCTAGATGTGTGTAAGAGACAGGTTATGACCAACCTAGACAGCATTTTAAAAAGCAGAGACATTACTTTGTCAACAAAGGTCCGTCTAGTCAAGCCTATGGTTT
>SJYT01020334.1:127719-166839 GCA_006410635.1 Cephalophus harveyi | reverse complement strand
TGAGGTGGCCAAAGTACTGGAGTTTCAGCTTTAGCATCATTCCTTCCAAAGAAATCCCAGGGCTGATCTCCTTCAGAATGGACTGGTTGGATCTCCTTGCAGTCCAAGGGACTCTCAAGAGTCTTCTCCAACACTACAGTTCAAAAGCATCAATTTGCCTGTTACTCCAGGTGTTTCTTGACTTCCTACTTTTGCATTCCAGTCCCCTATAATGAAAAGGACATCTTGTTTGGGTGTTATTTCTAAAAGGTCTTGTAGGTCTTCATAGAACCATTCAACTTCAGCTTCTTCAGCATTACTGGTTGGGGCATAGACTTGGATTACTGTGATATTGAATGGCTTGCCATGGAAACGAACAGAGATCATTCTGTCATTTTTGAGATTGCATCCAAGTACTGCATTTCGGACTCTTGTTGACCATGATGGCTACTCCATTTCTTCTAAGGGATTTCTACCCGCAGTAGTAGGTATAATTGTCATCTGAGTTAAATGCATCCATTCCAGTCCATTTTAGTTCGCTGATTCCTAGACTGTCGACATTCACTCTTGCCATCTCCTGTTTGACCACTTAAAATTTGCTTTGATTCATGGACCTGACATTCCAGGTTCCTGTGCAATATTGCTCTTTACAGCATCAGACCTTGCTTCTATCACCAATCACATCCACAACTGGGTATTGTTTTTGCTTTGGCTCCATCCCTTCATTCTTTCTGGAGTTATTTCTCCACTGATTTTCATTTAATCAGTGAAATGTAGCATATTGGGCACCTACTGACCTGGGGAGTTCCTCTTTCAGTATCCTATCATTTTGCCTTTTCATACGGTTCATGGGGTTCTCAAGGCAAGAATACTGAAGTGGTTTGCCATTCCCTTCTCCAGTGGACCACATTCTGTCAGGCCTCTCCACCATGACCTGCCCATCTTGGGGTTGCCCCGCGGGCATGGCTTAGTTTCATTGAGTTAGACAAGGCTGTGGTCCTAGTGTGATTAGATTGACTAGTTTTTTGTGATTATAGTTTCAGTGTGTCTGACCTCTGATTTTCTCTTGCAACACCTTCCGTCTTACTTGGGTTTCTCTTACCTTGGACGTGGGGTATCTCTTACCTTGGACGTGGGGCATCTCTTCACGGCTGCTCCAGCAAAGCACAGCCGCTGCTCCTTACCTTGGATGAGGGGTATCTCCTCACCGCCGCCCCTCCTGACCTTGAAGGTGGAATAGCTCCTCTAGGCCCTCCTGCGCCCGTGCAGCCACCATTCCTTGGACGTGGGGTTGCTCCTCCCCACTGCTGCCCCTGACCTCGGACGTGGGGTAGCTCCTCTCGGCTGCTCCTGCGCAGTCGCAGCCTGACACTCTCCGCCGCTGCCCCTGACCTCGGACGCGTGGGGAGGGATAAACTGGGAGATTGAGATTGACATTTACACGTTGCTATGTATAAAATAGATACCTAATAGGAACCCACTGTATAGCACAGAAACTCTATTCAGGGCCCTGTGGTGACCTATATAGGAGGGGAATCTAGAAAAGAATGAGTATATGTGTACGTATAACTGATTCACTTTGCTGTGTAACAGAGTCTAGCATAGCATTGTAGACCAACTATACTCCAAAAAAAAAAAAAAATTTTACAAAATAATAAAAAGTAAAATCTTGAAAATGATTTACAATGAATATTTGTCTTTATAAAATCAGAAGAGTCTGTTATATTACTTTTTGGAAGTTGTAAATATAGCACCAAAATCTGCTTGACAAAAATTACTGATTTAATGCCAATTTATCATAATAACCAAAGTACAGTCTTTCTTTAAATGACATTGCAGAAACTTTAAATTTTCATAAAATCTTCTCTATATTCTTTTGAGAATAAATCTCAGTTGCCTGACTATTGTGTGCTTCATTCAGCTTCCTGCCCTGTAACATGGAAAATTTGTAAATAGAATTGTACCTTTCATGAATTCAATATGATATCAGCTCCTGACATTATAAACCACCTGTGTACAGAGAGAGGGCAGACAAAGAAACTAGTAAATGCTGTTTTCATCATTGGCTTCTTATGGATTTGTATTATCTAATGTTCTGAAAAAGAGTCTTGGACCACCTCTAAATAACAGCTGTGAGGGGGAACTGCAGTATTTCAATCCTTGTTTTTGGCAGTAAGTATTTGTTTTTAATGTGAAAGCAAACAACCAAAGAAAACCTTTCCCATCTGCTTTTATCAGCAAGAAAGTCAAACAGAAGTCATTGTATCCTCAGCAAATAGCACTTGAATTCATTGCACAAAGACATCCCTCATTTACAGACACAGCCTCCTAAGGTGTTAGGTCAACATTAGAATGATAAATAGTCAGAGACTAGGTTGCTTGGGGAGATTTTAGCAATGTTGAGTAGGACTCTCCTTCCTACATCCTCAGTTTAGGGTTGCTTCTCTATAGAATTGAATCTCTAGGTAGAGATTCTGAAAAAGCAATCCCATTTCTCGCAAACACACATGTGTGGAGGTAATTTTCTCCTTCCTCAAAACTACTTGTACCTTAGAGATCAGTTCATAATCAACCTTTGTGAACTTGTCAAGTGTCTACTTTATACATATCAAGAGTCCAGGTGACTGCCAGGTCAATAGGGCCACATAAAAGGGATAATGAAAGTCACCAAGATACCTCAGGATGTGAAGCAGCAACACAGCTGCTAATTAAAAGTGACTTGGGAAATTGGATCAAGATAGCAAGCAGAGCAAATGTGTTTGTCTCTAAGTCCCAACCCAAATCTCCAAACCAAATGACAGAAAGCACACCCATTTTCTTTCATTGTAAGTTTATTGCAGCACTTGAAAAGCATAAGGGAGATAAATTTGGACCAGAAACGTTAGGAAATATCTGCTACATGGAGAGCATTTGAAATAAATACACACAGAAGAAAACTGCCACAAAAGGTAAACGGCGCTTCAGAGTTGCTCTGTGCCCAGAGAGCCGAGGCAAATCAGAGTGATTTATTGTACAGACATAGTTGGGGAAGTTTAGCAGATGAAGCAATTGCTCCCTGCCCCCAACCACACACATCACAAACATGTACACACATCCCAGTAGCAGCAGCAGAGATCTTTGAAAGGCTGCAGCATTGAGCATTGGAGCAGGGACCACAGACAGGATAGAATCCTCAGTCAGGAGGAAAAGGAAGTCTCAATGATGATATAATGAGCTACTACTACACACCACCAACAGATGCCTCACCATTCCCCTGCAACTAGGATGGCTCCAGTAAACAGAACCACACCAACATACAGGTAAATAGCAATTCTGATACAAAGAGACTCTGATGTCAAAGATGACATCCAACCACAATCAGAAAATATTTCAAGGAAACCAACTGCATGAAATAAATGCACCACACTAAGAAGAAGTAACACCTGACAGGACAAACTTAACAGAGAAAACAAAAGACCCTGAAAGAACATTTTCAAAATTGAGGTATAATTTACATAAATAAATACCTAGATCCTAGGAGTTTGGTGTGACAAATTTTGACAATTGTATATACTATCTAACTAACACTCCCAAATAAGATTTGAAACATATCACCTCAAAAAGTTGTCTCTTGTCCCTTGCCCCTCAATTTCCCAATCTTAGACAGCAACATTCCAATTTAAATTACCTCAGAATAATTTCATATGTTCCTAATTTCATATAAATAGAATCACAAAGATATATTCTTTAAAGAAAAATAATGCTTTTGACATTCATCTATGTTGTGCACATTTTAGTTGACAAACAATATTCTATTCTATAATTATATATCATTGATTTATTCTCCTGTTGAAGGACATTTGGTTTGTTTCCAGTTTGGGGCTTATTATGAATAGATGGGCTATGAACATTCCTATATAAGTATTTTTGGGTAAGAATGGAATTTCAGGGCCATAGGGTAGATAGACTCTATTTGAATCTAGTTTAACTCTATTTGAAAAAAAGCCAAACAGTTCTCAAAAGTTTGTACCATTTTACTCTCCAGCCTGCAACGGATTATATTTCTGTTTGTCCCACATCCCAGCCAGCATTTGGTATTGTCAATCATTTTCATTTTAGCAATTCTAGTGGGTATGCAATATATATTACTTGGTTTCTTGTTCAATAATCAATCAATTGTGTGTATATGGGTCCATTTCTGGACTTTCTATTTAAATATAAATAATGATACCACATTGTCTGTATGATTGAAGCTTTATAGTAAGTCTGAAAATATATAATGTTAGATTTTGTCACTTTTTCTTCTTTTTCAAGACTATTTGGTGTAGTCTAGGTTCTTAACATTTCCAAATAAATTTAGAAATAAATTGTTAGTTTCTAGGAAGGAAAAACTTGGAGTTTTAAGTGAGCTTACTTTAAAACTAAAGATCAATTTGAAACAAACAAAAAAATGGATATCTTAACAATACCAAGTCTTTGCATGCAGTGAAAGCATATATTCTTATGTCAATCCCAATCTTGGGAGGAGAAATTTACTATTCCAGTAGTAAGCATAAAGCTATCTGAAAGACTTTTAAAATAGGTGTTCTTTATCAGATTTAGAATGTTTTCTTATAGTCCTCATTTGCTGAGACTATGTATTATGAAAGAGTGCTGAATTGGTCAAACCTCTTCCCACTCCCCTTTGTTGAGATAATTATAATTTTTCTGTTTGTTCTTTTAATGTGATGAGTTATGTTGACTGAAAATTAAACTAAAATAAAATATAATTAAAATAAACATTTAAAAAGTGTTAAACTTTGCATTTCTGAAGTAACATTTACTCCAGCATAATATATTATCTATTTATATATCGTTGGATTCAGTTTGCTAGTATTTTGATAATAATTTTTTATGTCTATAATTATGGGGATATTAGACCTAAATTTTCTTTTCTTTAGCTTTATCAGGTTCTGGAATTAGGGTAATGCTGGCTTCATAAGATAAGGTAGTAAGTGCTCCCATCTACCACTCTATTTTCTGTCAGAGTTTGTGTAAATTTGGGATTATATATTCCAAAATTTATACATATATATATATTAATTCAAATATTTGACAGAATCAGCCAGTGAAGCTGTTTGGTCCTGGGGTTTTCTTTGAGGAAAGTTTTAAAATTATTAATTCAACTTCTTTATAGGATATTTAACTACTCATATTTTATATTTCTTCTCGATTCAACTGTACTAAATTGTAGGAACTATAGTGATGTCTCCTTTTTTTATTCCTCATACATGTATTTTGTATTTCCCCTTTTTATGATCAATCTTACCACAAGTTTACCAATTATACTGACAATAAAGAATCATATTTACTTGCCTATTTCTGTTTCATTAATTTCTGCTCTTATTTTTTATATTTTTCTTTGATTTATTTTGGATTTAATTTGTTTCTTTTTTCTAGTATCTTTAAGTTTAACAACAAATTTTTATGTGTTGAGTTTTCATTTTAATTCCATTTAAAATATTTTTGAATATTTCTATTTTCCTTTAAATTTCCTATTTAATACATAGATTACTGAATGTATATTTTCTAAATGGAAAATATTTGGCATTTGCAGGTAACTCACCATTATTGCTTTCTAACTTAATTCCATACTGGTCAAAGAATAACTATATATATAATTGCAATCCTTTGATATGTATTAAAATGTATTTTGATATTCAGCATATGTTCTTTCTTAGTGAATGTTGCATTTATGATTGTAAAGAATGGGTGTTCTGTAGTTGTTGGGTGTAGTGTCCAATAAATATCAATTAAGTTGCTGGAAATAGTTTATAAGGTATAAGCTTACTCTTTTTTCTTAACTATTCATTCTAGCAGTTATGATAGAGAGGTGTTCAAATCTCTAATTACATTGTGGTTGTAGTTGAGTCACAAAGTTGTGTCTGACTTTCACAGCTCCATGGAGTTTAGCCTCCCAAGCTCCTCTGTCCATGGGATTTTATAAGAAAAATACTTGAGTGGGTTGCAATTTCATTCTCCAGGGGATTTTCCTGACCCAGGGAAGTTGTGTCCTGCATTGCAGGTAGTTCCTTTACCAACTGAGCCACCAGGGTGGATGTGTTCTATTTGTCCTTTTAGTTTCACCAAGTTTTGCTACCTGAATTTTGTTGGAGGGAAAGCATTCCTCCTGTGTTTCTCCTCTGCTCTAATACTCTTCCTACTATTCACAGAATACTGCAATTCTGATACCTCTGATCACCAAACATGATGAGGATTTCCCACATCAAGTATTTCTCAGACATGGCTGAGTGCCCAATGATTTAACTCCATTTTGACACTATTTACTTAGAGACAGTGTCAGATCCCACAGGTTAAAAAGTCAGTTCCAAGACTGCTCCTTCCCCTACTTCAGACTTTAATTCACAAATCCAGATTGTTACATGTGTATCTAAAAAACATACCATAAACCAGAGGTTTCCATAAACCTCTGGACATTCATGTCCACAACATTTCCTTATAACAAGAAAAACTTTCTTTACTTTTCTTTTAGAGAAAATATGTTGAAAGATTTCTTTCAGCTTTTGTCTGCCTGAAAAATCTATTTATCCTATCTTTATTTTTGAAGGATTTTTTGCTGAATACACCATTTTGTGCTGACAGCTTAATTTTTAACACTTTAAAGATGTTATTTCATTTTATTCTGGTCTCCATTGTTTGAGATAGGGAACCAGCTGTCATTGGTATCATTTCTCCCCTGCATGTAGTTTGCTTTTTCTTCTCTAATTGCTCTTCACATTTTCCTTTTATTCTTGGTTTATAGCAGTTTGACTGTAGTGAGGTTGCACATAGTTTTCTTTGTATTTATTATGCTTGGGATTTGTTGAACTTTTTGGATATATGAGTTGAACTTTATTAATTATGAAAATTCTCAGCCATTATACCTTAAAATATTTCCTCTGCTCTGTTATTAATCTTTTCTCCTTCTGTGACTCTGAATACATATTTTTCTACTCCATATACACATATTAGATGCTTTGTTCCTTTTTTAAGAATTTTAATGTTTATTTAGAAATTTTCTAGTAACCTATATTCAAATTCACTGATTCTTTCCTCTCATCTGCCCAATCTGTTGGTGGCATTAATGTATGCCTCATTTCTGATAAATGTGTATGTGTATCTCTCACTTTTTATACTTTTATTCTCTAGTGATATTACCAACTCTTCTCATATGTTGTCTATTTTTTTTCCTAGACCTTAATGTCTACATTCAGCCCTTTAAATGTTTCTGTCTGATAATTACAATGGCCGGCCTATCACTGGGTATACTGCTATATATTGACTACTTCCTCTCTTTCATGGGTCTTATTTTCCTGCTTCTTTGTGTATCTTATAACTTTTGACTACATACAAGCTACTTGTGATTTAAAAAAGCACAATATAAATTAAAGAAATAAAATTACTTCCAGTATAAAGCATGTCCTTTTCTCTATCAGGCCTGTGTTGAGTGCTGACCACCTTTAGTCTGTAGTTGAAGTGAAGCTGAGTTTTGCTGCAGTTTATTTAAACACAGTTTACCTCTGGTTTCAGATGTTTTGAGGAAAAGAGTGAGTCTATCCATTTATTGAGATTTCGGATCTGAACCTTTGGTGATCTCTTTGTGCTCTATTGCTTATTTGTAAGCTTTCCAAACCATGAGAAGTCTCTTTCTACATCTTGTGAAATTGTTCTTTGCTCTACTGCCCTCCTCCCAATTTTCAGCACTTGATGAAGATACAAATTACCCTGGAGGGATTTCTCCAGCTCTCGTGTTTTACATTTACCCTTTAAGGGGACACTGCCTTGCACTTGGTAAAACTCTACATGCCCAAATGCCTCAAATGTGCTCTGCCCCTAATCTTTAGCATATAATCCATGTACCTGTTGAAGACTCAGAAAAGAGCTGGTACCTGGGTACAGACTTGCCTCTGGCTGTGGATGGTTATTAACCACCATTCATGTGACTACACAAGACTAATAACAGTTTATTAAAAGTTTAGCTGATTACTCCTTATACTCATCTATCATGGACTTCTCTCCCACAGCTTCACTAGAGATGAAAAAAGTCATGCATCACTGCCAAGAACTTCTCTGCCAAGAACTATTCATTGCTTTGTGGGATTTCATTTATTTATTTTTCTTTGCATTCTTACTCTCTTATGGCTAAACCAATCTAAAACCACTTTGATCCTATATATTATCTGACATGCTCTATTTAGGATGGGGGTAAGTAAATATCTCTTCCTATTTGTAAATGTCCAAAGAATGCTAATTATAGAATATTAATACTACTTTTTAAAAATAACCAGTTTTATACTCTGGAAATAAAATGTATTTGCTAAATTTTTTAAATAATAATAAAAATAAACCCCTCCATAGATGTAGGCACAGCAACAGAATGACAGAAAAGGCACAACTGAAGAATAAATAAATAAGTGGGATGATTTCATTGTGCCATACTTCCATAATATAGCACAAATATAGAATGATGCCAAAATTATGAGAGAAAAGGTAAGAGAAATGGAATATCAATCCAGAAATTTACCTTCCTATTATACTGAGTTATATTAAAAGGCTGGAGAAAACAGAGAGAATGGAAGAAAGGAAATAGCCAATTAAATGACAGAGGAAAATTCCCTGAGCTAAAAATATACATATATTTAAAAAACAAATCTCCAATCAATATGATATGATCTATAAAGTATAGAGTAGGCCCTTGGTTAAAGAAAAACATCCTTAAATGTTCTAGATATGATAATAAACTCTTATACTTGAGGCAATAAAAATCAAAGTAAATCAGACTTCTCATTGTCAATCCTATTGGTAAAGAGAAAAAAGAAATTTCACTAAAGTTCTAAGAAAAAAAATTTTTAATTTAAAACTGCATACTCAAACTCTGAAGATATATATTGGTTTGCTTATTTATTTACATATTTATTTTAGTTTCCTAAAATCTATTCTATTCTTTTGATACTAATTCTCCAAAGTTCCTCTTGAATACCACTCCTTCCCCATAATTTAAAATTTTGGGGGGATGAAACTGATTCTAATCCCTAGTCCAGATATGAGTATATTATTTGTTCTTGGACAACTAAATCCATAGTGAGTTTCTCTGGTGACTCAGCTGGTAAAGAATTTGCCTGCAATGCAGGAGACCTGGGTTCAATCCCTGGGTTGGGAAGATGTCCTGGAGAAGGGAATGGCAACCCACTCCAGTATTCTTGCCTGGGTAATTGAATGGACAGAGGAGCCTGGCAGGCTACAGTCCATGAGGTTACAAAGAGGTGAACACAACGAAGTGACTAACACCTTCACTAATTAAACCCATGTTAAGCTCTTATCCATAATAAATGCTTCAAAAGTAGGCACATGGCAGAACTGCAACCAACTACAGTAAGGACAAGGATTTTTGTTTTAACTTTGGGAAGAGCAAACATCTCGTCTCTGCTGATGTTATATTAGGGAAAAATTAGACCAGAAGCTAAGGGCAATCATCTTGTCACTGTGTAAAGCCTGGAAATTAAGTTAACATGGAGAAAAGCAGAAATAAAAGATGAAGAAAAATTGATAGATAACACCATCTGAGCCATTGTGTCAAGCAGGCCCTTAAGTGGGATATCCCTGGGCTTTTCATGTAAATGAGCCAATAAATTCTCCCTTTGGTTTAAGCTGCTCTTTGTCAATGCAGGATTCTAACTGATCCACAACTAAATAAGCATTAAAGGGGAAAAAGCAATGTATAAAGGAGTATGTAGCATAGTGTATTACTTTGCATTGTCTCTCTCTTCCAGACTCTTTCCCTTCTCTCATTTCTTTTAGAAGTTAAACCCACTTCCCTACAATAGATTCTCCACTTTCTCCTCACTATGTGTGGCCAGCTAGAGCACAATATTGAAAGTAGGATAATTACTTTTATCTTGTCTCACACGTTAGCAAATTTCATCAAGATGCCCCAAAGGTGACTGAAAGCACATGCAACCATTCAATTATTTATTGAGCCCTTTCTGACATGCTCAACAAATGTAAAGCAGCAGCACAAGTTATGCATTTCACATTCTTAGACCAGAATGTAATGCCTATAGAAACATATAACCCAACATGCAAGTTAAAAAATATTCTTGGGAACTTTTAATATTCTGTCACAAGCACACATAAAAAGTCAACCAGGAAAGAACCTATATGGGAAAAAAAAAACTTGAACTAGTTAAAATGAAATATGCTTCTGTTATAAAGCTCATAGTACCCTATTGTATGCCTTGGCTGCATATAATAGGATATGACATGTCCCAGTCTCACAGAAATTAAGGAAATATTTCACAGAGCACATCTTCAAATAATGTTACTTTAGAAAGGAAAGTTAACTTCCATGAGCTAGACGGTAATATGAAAATTAATTGCTGAATGTTATGACATATGTGTTATGACATATGTGCTCACAAACTTCAGCATCACCACAATCACCTGGAAGGCTTGCTAAAGTGCAGACCACTGGGCCCCACTGCAGAGTTTCTGATTCAGTGGGTCTGGGGTAGAATCACAGAATTATCTTTCAAATATGTTTCAGGTAATGCTGATGCAGCTGGTCTAGAAACTAGAGTTTGTAAACTTCTGTGTTTGAGGAGAAGGTTAAGGACAATGTGAGTGGAAAAGATGATTATGATTTTAAAAACTGAGCATTAAAATAAGAAAAATAAAATATCTATTCTTATGGGACCTGTTTTCTAGTAGTAGTAGATAAGTAATAGACACATAAACTAATCAAATGTAATATATTAAATAATAAGTGCTTGCAAATATGAAAAGATGCTGTGTACAGAGTGATTAAGCTGGGATACAGGCAGCAGATAGTGTGCACAAGGATTATCTTTCTGGGGTGATATGGTAGTTGACATGTGAAGAATGAGAATGGCCTTTTGAAGATCTCAGGGCAGGATGGTCCTAGCAGAGAAAACATCAAGTTGAAGACTTTGAGATGGGAAGAAACCTAATGCATACATATTGAAAGAAGGAAAATGTTAGTCATAAGCAAGAGGAAATACGTGTATGTGTGTGTTCATTTTTAATAAGGCTTAAATGGTAAAGGAGAAGCATACTATGTAGGTCTTGTAGACCATGAACAGTTTTTTTTTCCATTTTATTCTATAGGCAATTCAGATGCTGTGGAGGATTTGAACTATCAGAATAACCTGTTCTATTATAAATTTTAAGAAGATCACTGCAGCTGTTATTAGGAGAATGGAATGTGGTTATGAGTATGGGAGGAATGAAAGAAAAGAGATAGGGATAAAAGTTCAAAGAATATTGCAGGTCTCCAGGTAAGATGTGTTCATAGATACATTTTAAAAGATACAGAGGATATGAAGAGGACTGGAGATATCAAAACCAGTTATTTTTAAAGTTGGCTATATCAGAATCAGCTTCCTAGGCTCTATCTTGGGCCTAATGATTATATGCTCTAAATTGTGTCCCCAAGTGACACAATTGTGTCCCCAAGTGATTCTGATGGGCAGTCAGATTTAGGGTAAATTTTGCTAAAACAAATACTGTGGTAGATAGACTAAATGAAACCACCATACCTTTCTGGGCAGAGAATGTCATGATGAAAGCAAAATTTAAAGATGATTAATTTCTGTTGTAGAGGAGAGGCTGAAGACAAATGTCCTGCCAGTAAGTAGAGGAGTCAATAGGTTATCACAATAATTAAGGCATATGAGTTTGGACAGCACTGAAATATGGTAACCACTAGTTGGCCACCTCATGCGAAGAGTTGACTCATTGGAAAAGACTCTGATGCTGGGAGGGATTGGGGGCAGGAGGAGAAGGGGACAACAGAGGACGAGATGGCTGGATGGCATCACTGACTCGATGGATGTGAGTCTGAGTGAACTCCGGGAGTTGGTGATGGACAGGGAGGCCTGGCGTGCTGCAATTCATGGGGTCGCAAAGTCGGACACAACTGAGCGACTCAACTGAACTGAGCTGCATGTGGCTATTTAGATTTAAATTAATTAAAATTAAATTAAAAATTCAGTTTTCCAATCACACAAGCTACAATTTGGGTGCTTAATAGCCACACATGGCTCTTGTCTACTGCAATGGGCAGTGTAGATATAAAACATTTTCATTATCACAGAAAGTGTTTTGGACAGCAGTAGTCTCAAACATGATGTTAGGATTGGGGACAGAATCTAAAGGTCAAATCTGAGTGGGAATATGGGGTGAAAAGAGGGATTAACAGGGCACAGTGATAAGTAAAGCAGCACTACTCTATAGAGTCATGGGTATTTTATTTGAGAAATTCAAAAAAATCTGCATAAAAATACACTCAAGTCAAGGGCACTGTAAAAATCAGTACTTGCTGTGTTACACAATTCATCACAATATTTTTTTCAATATAGGAAAATACCATAACTGATAAGATAAATATTATGATAGCAAGTTTTTTTCTCCCTCCTCTCCTTTTCTGTGGGTAATTACCAATGTCTGTAATTGACAACAGTTGATCAAATCAAAATAGGAAAACTAATAATGAGCCAGATTCTCCCACCACATTCTACCCACTGAAGTCAGTGAAAGCTCTGTGCACATAGGGAGACACATGGCGAGCTAATCTGGCCCAGTATTTACACAGCACTTTCAATTTGAGGATCTTAAAATGTTGAACAAATACTTTTATAGGCCATCCCAGGAGACAGAATCATCATCTAAATTGGGCTTTATAAGTTTGAGCTAAAGACTTTATACTACCTAAAATAGTGGTATTTTAAAAGTGTGTTTCCTTCTTTCCTTATATGCATGTGTCAGAATTCACAAGATCTGAACCTTCTGTTTTAAATTAAGGTTGAGTAAACGTCATGACTCCACTCAGCTTAGCCTTTCAAACACCATCATCTTCCCAGCTACCCATCTGACTGCAGATAAGAAAGTTAATCACTCTTCCTCATATTAACACAAATTAAACAATTTCACCCACTCAGAAACACAGTCATATAGCAAGCATTCAACTTGCATAATTTCTTTATGATTTTAAACTTCTTGGAATTTTTCAGTTGAACAGTGTACAAATGTGTTAATTGAATTTTGTTCTCAATTAACTACAAGTGGATTATCCAATTGGTAGGTCATTCAGATATCCTAGACCTCTTGTCTACCCCTTAACGGCAATTTTCAGACAGCTGTTCCCATCACTCTTCAGCTAGCCCTTTACCATTAATAGCAAGACAACCTGGGGAGGGAGAACGGAACAAGCCGTTTGGCTTTAGGACACTTCATTAGAGAGATATTGCTGCCAGTTTATCCACTAGTTAAACAAATATGTATTCCAGTTCTGCAACACTCAAAGGGAAAATCAAGATACAGTTGTAGGCACAGTTTCTGCCAAGAAATAGAAATAAAAAGAAAAAAAAAGAAAATTTATCTCATTCTCACAGGTGGTACACAAAACTGATTCTGCACACAGATACTGGAAAGGCATTATCAACTCTTCTCTTCACCACTGTTTTCAGGAGCTTTCACACCCCAAATTCCCTGTAATGGCCAAGTGTGAGGCAACTTCTGTACACATGGCCTGTAGCATCCTGGAGCTTTGATTAAATCAGAAGAATATGTGGGACTGTCCAGGCTTTAAGCTTTGCAGATCCCTAAATGTCAAGTTCAGGGTTTCCCTGGTGGCTCAGAGGTTAAAGTGTCTGCCTGGAATGCAGGAGATCCAGGTTCAATCCCTGGTTGGGAAGATCCCCTGGAGAAGGAAATGACAACCCACTCCAGTACTCTTGCCTGGAGAATCCCATGGAGGGAGGAGCCTGGTGGGCTACAGTCCACAGGGTCACAAAGAGTCGGACACGACTGAACAACTTTACCACGACGACGAAACGTCAGGTTAACTCCTGGAAAGAACCTAAGACAACAACAGAGCACTAAAAATGAACAGTATGCTTTTGTTGATCCTCAAATTTGGCTTTAATTGCAGGAAGGTTTTCAAGGTGTTTCTGAAAGAGGCAGAACTGTTAGTGTCAAGATCCTTGAACTTAGGGTTAAGGAGACCCAAGTTCTAGTCTTGGATTTGCTTCTGATCATGTAAGCTCTCTGACTTCAGTTTCCTCATCTGTAAGATGAAGATAATGAGAGAGTCTACATGTCAGAGCTGATGGGGAGATTAGATGCTTTAAACTATGCCAAGCCTTAGAAGAGTGACTGGCTCAGGTTAATCACTCAACATTGTTAGCTCTGAGTACTTATTATTAGGAAAATCATTTACTCAAATTAGATTTCAAGTTCTTCCACTTCATGAGGGGAGTGAAATGCATTTTGCTGAATTTTAGATCTTCTCAAAGAGGCCACTTTAGAAAAGGAAGGATGGACAGTGAAGGGGTAGAACAATGACTGAGCTACAATAACTCTTTCTTTCTTAACCTGAGATATGGTAGCTATGCTTTTATGTGTTTTTTCTATTTGTAGCCAATTTTATTTAATTGATACATAAATTGGAGGAGAATATCGATTTTGACTTTTAAAAGTTTTTATCTTTCTAAAAACTTTTTATTTTATATTGGTTGTATAGCTGATTAACAATGTTGTAATAATTTCAGGTGAACAGGAAGGGACTCAGCCATTCATATACTTGTATCCGTTCTCCCCTACACTCCTCTCCAATCCAGACTACCACATAACATTGAGCAGAGTTCCGTGTGCTATACAGTAGGTCCTTGCTGGTTATCCATTTTAAATATAGCAGTGTGTACATGTCTGGGCTTCCCAGGTGGCTCAGTAGTAAAGAATGCATGTGTCAATGCAGGAGATGTAGGTGATGTGGACTTGATCCCTGGGTTGGGAAGATCCCCTGGGAGGAAATGGCAGCCCACTCCAGTATTCTTGCCTGGAAAATTCCATGGTCATAGGAGTCTGGTGGGCTATAGTCCATGGGGTTGAAAAGAGTCAGACATGATTGAGTACACATACTAAATTTTATGTAACCAAAAGGCAAAATCATGTCTCTCTTTCCAAAACAGACACAAGAAGAGACTTTAGTCATGTAATTAAATCTCTTTTATAGTTATTCCAAAGTTTTGGGGGTCTATTTCTTTCCTTTCTCTTTTTCTTTTTCCTAAAGGCCTGGATAGTGAGATATATTTGGTTAGCAAAGGTGTAATGTCTTCTCAAACTGACAGAATATAAAAAAAATAGGCAAAGTGGAGATGAAGGCAGGATTAAGGAAAGTAACATGAAATGTTTCACATGAAAATATGAAATAATAATTCCATTGTGAAAGTAAGCCTTGTAAATTATGGAGGATGTCATGAAAGTATTTTGTCCTTATAAATTTAAATTGTACTGTCTTAGAAAAGTAATGTATGCCTTGGAAAGTTGTGCCTATGGGTCTGTTTCAATATTTACCTGCCGGACAATCAGGAGAATAAAAAGGCAAGTGTACAACTCATAACCAGACTTGGATGAATAACTCAAACTTTGCTAAATGTATTGCTGAGGAGAGGAGAAGGAACTCCTAGCTGTTCTAGGGTTCAGGATTTTCAGAAGTTAAAATGGTAAATGTGTAGATGGAAAAAGCTTCCATATTTTTCATCACTCGTCCATCTGGAATGAGATCTGTATTTCTTTCTCTTGGCTCTGGTCCTGTGACCCGTATCACAAATAGAATAGGGCATAAGTCAGGATGTACCAGTTTCTGAGTTCAGGTCTTGAGAAACAGTAGGTTCTACTTCCTGTCCTCTAGAACAGGAAGTCTGAGGGAAGAAGCTGACTACCTTGAGACTGTCATGCTGCGAAGAAAACTGAAGATGCCACAGGTCCTGAAAAGTGAGCTGTGTGTGGAGAGAGAGGGAAAGAGACAATGGGTACAGAGGGGCCAGACATGTGAGTTAAGAAGCCATCTTGGAAGTGAATCATGTACAATCACAGATGAGCATCCCAACTGAACCCTTTCTAAAGCCCTCACCCACGAAATTGTGAACAAAATAAGTCACGTTAAGGCACAAGATTTTGGAGGACTTTTATGCAATAATAGATAACCTGAATAGCAGAGATGAGGAGGGAATTTTAGAGTGCTATGAAATCAAAGAAAGAGGAATAAGATTTGAGAAAAAGCAGATTCTCTGAGGATTTAATTTCTTAGTTTCCTTTCCTTTGAATTATGGGGGGAAAAATCTTATTTAATGTGTGCCTATCAATTTTCTCCTCAAAGTAGAAATTTCTTTGGTTATCCCAATTTTTAGTACTCTGAAAAATTAAAGCCATGCAGCTTGGATTAAGGCATCATGAAAGGTAGAAGGACAGGTGAATAGAGAGAGAAGGTATCGGCCCCGCATCTGCTCCTTTGCTGGGGCTAATTCATGGGCTTCCCAGGTGGCTCTGCTGCTGCTGCTGCTGCTGCTGCTAAGTCACTTCAGTCATGTCTGACTCTGTGCAACCCCATGGACAGAAGCCCACCAGGCTCCTGTCCCTGGGATTCTCCAGGCAAGAACACTGGAATGGGCTGCCATTTCCTTCTCCAATGCATGAAAGTGAAAAGTGAAAGTGAAGTTGCTCAGTCATGTCCGACTCTTTGCGAACACATGGACTGTAGCCTTCCAGGCTCCTCTGTCCATGGGATTTCCCAGGCAAGAGTACTGGAGTGGGGTGCCATTGCCTTCTCCCAGGTGGCTCTAGTGGTAAAGAATCTGCCTGCCAGTGCAGGAGATTTAAGAGACATGGGTTCAATCTCTGAATCAGGAAGATCCCTTGAAGAAGGATGTGGCAACCCATTCCAGTATTATTGCCTGGAGATGCCCATGGACAGAGGAGCCTGGTGGGCTACAGTCCAAAGAGTCACAAAGAGTCGGACATGACTGAAGCGACTTAGCACACTGAAGCATGACTGAAGCGACTCATGCACAAGGTGAATTCTTAGGGCTCAGCCTTCCACAGAAAGAACTATGCCCAGACTTTTTTGGGTGACAACCACCCTGCTGCTACACTGCAGAGCTGGAGCAGCATGTGGAAGCACGCAAGGCTGAGGGAGAGCCCCTTCCAAAACAAGTTAGTTGTGCATACACAGCAGGCTTTTTTGTTTCCCAATATGCTAAAAGATGATGGTGTTAAAATGCTGCACTCAGTATGGCAGCAAATTTGGAAAACTCAGCAGTGGTCACAGGACTGGAAAATGTCAGTTTTCATTCCAATCCCAAAGAAGGGCAATGCCAAGGAATGCTCAAACTACCACACAATTGCACTCATTTCACATGCTAGCAAAGTAATGCTCAAAATTCTCCAAGCTAGGTTTCAATAGTACATGAACCAAAACCTGCCAGATGTTCAAGCTGAATTTAGAAAAGGCAGAGGAACCAGACTTCAAATTGCCAATATCTGTTGAACCATAGAAAAAGCAAGAGAATTCCCGAAAACATCTATTTCTGTTTCATTAACTATGCTAAAGCCTTTGTGTGGATCACAACAAACTGTGGAAAATTCTTAAGGAAATGGGAATATCAGATCACCTTACCTGCCTCCTTGGAAACCTGAATGCAGGTCAAGAAGCAACAGTTAGAACTGGACATTAAAACGGACTGCTTCAAAACTGGGAAAGGAGTATGTCAAGGCTATATATTTTTCACCCTGTTTATTTAACGCCTATGCAGAGTACATCACATGAAATGCTCAGCTGGATGAAGCACAAACTGGAAACAAGATTGCCGGGAGAAATATCAATAACCTCAGATATGCAGATGACGCCACCCTTATAGAAGAAAGCTAAGAGGAACTAAAGAGCCTCTTGATGAGGGTGAAAGAGGAGAGTGAAAAAGCTGGCTTAAAACTCAGCATTCAAAATAATGAAGATCATGGCATCCAGTCCCATCGCTCCATGGCAAACAGATGAGGAAACAATGGAAACAGTGACAGATTTCATTTTCTTGGGCTCCAAAATCACTGCAGATGGTGATTGCAGTTATGAAATTAAAAGATGCTTGCTCCTTGGAAGAAAAGCTATGACAAACCTAGACAGCATATTAAAAAGCAGAAACATTACTTTCCTGACAAAGGTCTGTCTAGTCAAACTATGGCTTTTACAGTAGTCATGTACAGATGCAAGAGTTGGACCATAAAGAAGGCTGAGCACTGAAGAATTGATGCTTTTGAACTGTGGTAATGGAGAAGATGCATGAGAGTCCCTTGGACTGCAAGGAGATCAGACCAGTCAATTGTAAAGGAAATCAAACCTAAATATTCATTGGAAGGACTGATGCTGAATGTGAAGCTCCAATACTTTTGCCACATGATGCAAGGAGTCAACTCATAAGAAAAGGTCCTGTTGGGAAAGATTGAAGGCAGGAGAGACAGGGACAACAGAGGAGATGATTGGATGATATCACCAACTCAATGGACACGAGTTTGAGCGAGCTCCAGGAGATGATTAAGGACAGGGAAACCTGTCGTGCTAAAGTCCATGGGGTCACAAAGAGTCGGACACGAACAACAATAATGCCAAAGAGAAGTAGGCCCCAAGGAGAGGGGAGCTAACAAGTTACTCAGAAGTTTGTTTTGCTCTTAATGCATATACTTTAATCTTTAGGAAGCCCCAAGATTTTTATCTTAGTGTATTTAATGCAATAAATCTTTGGACCAGAAATCACAAAATGCCCCTGTGCCTTCCTGAATGCTGCATGTGCTCCTCTGAGCAGCAAAATGAGTCTCACCACCTGCACATGGCTTCCACACTTTACCTTCAATATCTATGTCTTCTTCCAACTGTCTCAACTAACGGCTGTGATGGTCATCTAGTCTTTTAAAGCCTCTCAGGCAGGGAATCTGACTTTCCTACTCCATCTTTCATTTAGCCACTCAATAAATATTTGAGTTTTATTAAGTGCTAGGATGTTAAGGCTGCAAACATAAATGAGGTCCACACCTTGTTCTGAACTTAGTCTTAAGAAAAAATCATAAAGAGCTCAAATAAAATGCATAAAATGATTTAGTATCTAAAGAAAGAATCTTTACAAAGCACAGATTCCTTCAATAAAGGATAAAAGCTAACATTACTGAGCAACCCCTGTGGACCCTATGTTCGAAATATATTATTCCTACTCTTCCTCAACTGTATAAGGAAGGTGTTAGGTTTTTCTTTATTTTACATAAATAAAGATTACACTTAAAAAATGTTAAATCATTTAAGTCTACAAGTAATTAAAAACCTGTAACTTGCATTGTCTGACATAAAATTCCCAATTTTTTCCTATTAGCTGTCAAGTTGTCATAATGCTATGGTTTCCAAACTGAAAACATTTTCTCTAAAATCATTTCATTTGACTTTCATCACATCATGAAAAAAAATGGCCTTACCATTCCCCTCTACATAGAGAAAAGCAAAGACTGAAAAGATAAAGTGTAAGCAGTGCTGAGATTCAAATCAAACTCTGACCTGAGTACTCCAAGATGGCTTTTTTTCCCACTCCATGGTGCTGTCTTTTCTAGACTGGGGAATTGGAAAACTTCCATGGCAAAGAATGTTTTTGAAGAATGAATAAGATTTGGACAGGTGTTTACTGGAGGGCATCCCTGGGGTCTCAGATGGTAAAGAATCTGCCTGTGATGTGGGAGATCTGAGTTTGACCCCTGAGTTGGAAAAATCCCCTGGAGAAGGGAATGGCTATCCACTCTGGTGTTCTTGCCTGGTAGGCTATAGCCCATAGGGTCACCAAGAGCCAGTTGCTACTGAACAACGAACACAATACTAACTGGAGTACAAGAGGTGTTACAGGTGGAAGATTTGCAGGTGGATGAAATATTTAACTGGTATCAAGATCAAAGCATCTTAGCACCAAGATAATTTGCTTCACAGAATCTGTTACAACCAGAGTTTAAACACACACACACACACACACACACACACACGATATAGCATGTACAGTGCAATATGCCCAGATATTCTGCAAATATGGAATGTTTCCTTTGTAGCAATATCTATTAAACATATGACTCTAATACTCCTAGAAAACAGAGTCTTGGAATTCATGTGGAGTTATATTTTCTGTGACACCCAAATTTTATTGATTCCTCTCTCTAGAAGTTGAGCACCCTCCTTTAAAATCTCCCCATCAAATATTCCTGGGAATACAGTTTTTCAATACCTGCTCACAAGCAATAACATTTATGCTGAGCATCACTTCTAATCTGTTAGGGCTCAGAGCTTCTGACCTGGTCAGTTGGGACCAGAGTCTCGCTTCATACTCACTGGGTATTGTTCTTAATTCAATAGAACCTATCTGGGATGAAAAGAGTAGAGATTGAAGCATCTCTTACTTTCAAGATGCTCACTGTTAGAAGGTCCCAAACAACGCCGCTTGCTTCCCGTCTCTTACCACAATCCTAACACCTGACAGGGTTTGAAGGAGTCTTACTGAAAATTCTTCTAGCTTTTGTTTTTCACCCTTGCCTTCAGGCATTAGTCCCAGTGTGGCAAGCAGCAAGTAATAGACACTTCTATGTATCCATAATTTCTTAATGCCCATCCTGCACAGCTAAGCCTTTCTCAGCATGTCAAGTCCAATTCAGGGATCTTTCAGATGAGTTCTCTGAAGAAAATCCTCAGTGCTCATTCAAATGGACTTCCTGACACATTGATCAGTAAATACATATCAATGGTCAAAAACTTATAGGGCAGCTGTTCATCAAACTTGGTCGTAAACATTTAATTCTCACCTTAATTCAAATATGGTACCCTCTTACCTACCTCATATTGTGCTTTTCTTCTTTGTGAAAGTTTGTGGGATAACAGGAATTCCCTATTCTTGAAATATTTTCTAGTGCATTTCCCAAATCACAAGTACATATCTGAGCCACTAATAGAAACCATCTTAAAAGATGGACCAGCAGCATAGTGTGGGGAAGATCTAAGTGGATGGAGTTCAGGTTTCAAGCCCTGAAGACAGGGCTGTGTTTGAATCAAGGCATTACCTTTTAGAAACTGTGTAGCTTTAAGTGTCCTTTTTTTTTTTTTTTTTAATGCATTAAATCTTAGAATCTACCTTGTCAAATGTGAATAATTATAGTATTGTCCATAGTGCTTAGCTAACAGCATTAGTGTATTAAATATGAAAGTGATTTGCTTATACCTTTAGTGCCAAGCACTGGTGGTTGGCCCTTGACATCCATTACTGATCGTTCTAATTTGTACCCTGCAAAGGAGGTATTCTCCAAGCCAAGCTTCAGCAATACGTGAACCCTGAACTTCCCGATGTTCAAGCTGGCTTTCGAAAAGACAGAGGAACCAGAGATCAAATTGCCAACATCCACTGGATCATCAAAAAAGCAAGAGAGTTCCAGAAAAACATCTATTTCTGCTTTATTGACTATGCCAAAGCCTTTGACTGTGTGGATCACAAGAAACTGTGGAAAATTCTGAAAGAGATGGGAATACCAGACCACCTGACCTGCTTCTTGAGAAACCTATATGCAGGTAAGGAAGCAACAGTTAGAACTGGACATGGAACAACAGACTGGTTCCAAATAGGAAAAGGAGTATGTCAGGCTGTATATTGTCACCCTGCTTATTTAATTTATATGCAGAGTACATCATGAGAAACACTGGGCTGGAAGAACCACAAGCTGGAATGAAGATTGCCGGGAGAAATATCAATCACCTCAGATATGCAGATGACACCACCCTTATGGCAGAAAGTGAAGAGGAACTAAAAAGCCTCTTGATGAAAGTGAAAGAAGAGAGCGAAAAAGTTGGCTTAAAGCTCAACATTCAGAAAACGAAGATCATGGCATCTGGTCCCATCACTTCATGGGTAATAGATGGGGAAACAGTGGAAACAATGTCAGACTTTATTTTTTTGGCCTCCAAAATCACTGCAGATGGTGACTGCAGCCATGAAATTAAAAGATGCTTGCTCCTTAGAAGAAAAGTTATGACCAACCTAGATAGTATATTCAAAAGCAGAGACATTACTTTGCCGACAAAGGTCTGTCTAGTCAAGGCTATAGTTTTTCCAGTGGTCATGTATGGATGTGAGAGTTGGACTGTGAAGAAAGCTGAGCGCTGAAGAATTAATGCTTTTGAACTGTGGTGTTGGAGAAGACTCTTGAGAGTCCCTTGGACTGCAAGAAGATCCAACGAGTCCATCCTAAAGGAGATGAGCCCTGGGTGTTCTTTGGAAGGAATGATGCTAAAGCTGAAACTCCAAAACTTTGGCCACCTCATGCAAAGAGTTGACTCATTGGAAAAGACCCTGATGCTGGGAGGGATTGAGGGGAGGAGGAGAAGGGGACGACAGAGGATGAGATGGCTGGATGGCATCACTGGCTCGATGGACGTGAGTCTGAGTGAACTCCGAGAGATGGTGATGGACAGGGAGGCCTGGCATGCTGTGATTCATGGGGTCGCAAAGAGTCGGACAGGACTGAGCGACTGAACTGAACTGAACTGAAAGGAGGTATTATTAACTACTGAGACTTATTCCGTGCTCAAGAGCATATAGCTATGACATGGCGGTTTTTAAGACAGGTTTGTCTAATGATAGAGTCATCCTCTTTTTCCTATTCATTGCTGCTTCTATATAAATATCATTTTGCTTGTTATTGGTGTTTGTCTGCTGGACTAAGGTCTTGAAAGCAGTATCTAGGTCTTCCTTGTCAGTAGCTACAGTGCTTAGAAGCACAAGACCTGGCCAAAAAACAAGCAAAAATTTTAATAAAAATCTGCTGGCTTTATGAACAAGTTAAAAAACAAACAATGAATTATTTCTGCTCTATGGGCAACTCTAGGATGCATACATGACACCATCAATAACTTAGAAATGTGAAAAAAAAAAAAAACACTCTTAACCTAGAAAAAAAAGTATTACAGTAACCACAGACATACCTCTTAAAATATAGCAATTCCAGCACTCTTTTGCCAACTAAAGTTGATTCCATTAATCATAAAGGGGGAAAAAGCTTTTACATTCTACTGCCTGAGAAACAAATTGATTTAATACCTTTTGAAATTTGTAAGCTATACAAAATCTCAGGTAAAAAAAAAGTCATGCATTGGTATTTTAAACTAAAGTAAGAAATAACATATATGTTCATGCAGTGTTAAGACTGTGATTTTCCAATAGTTCTGCATTCCTCTAAGTAAAATGCTATCTACATCTAACAACTGGTGGGTGTAAAGATTGTGAAACAAAGTTGGGCATAATCCATCAAACTCACAACCCATGCCAACTTTACTCACTGGAAAACAGGAACAAGGTAAAATTTATGGGAAAATGTTTAAATCAAAGCCGACTGCAACTGATGCATAACTCCTAGAACAGGTAGCTCTTTCCCCTGTTCAGCATAAGGCATTTGTATTCCTCTCTCTCTCCAAGGTTAGGGTTTTTTGAGTAGCTACTATACGTAGGCATAAAATGAAGTATGTCATCCAATCACCACAAGAACCATAAGATACCTATTCTCATTTTAAAGATGACTAACCCTGAAACTGGGAGAAGCTAAGTAACCTGATCAAGGTTGTATGTTTAGTAAATTAAGAAACTGGGATTTGAACTCAGTCTAACTGATTCTAAGCCTCAGCTACTACTCCAGAAGGAAAAAGGATGGCTTAGCAATACTAGAGATTTTTAAAACATTAAATTAAAAGTAAAACAGAAGGTGGAGTAAGAGAAAACAGTTGTTTGAATATTGTTTAGGATATTTTAGAAAGAGAATGAGAAACAGCATGGGTGGAGGTGGGAGCGACAATTTTTCTTGAGATCGTTTCAAATAGGTCCACTGATTTGGTTTTATGTGTTAACTTTTGAAGGGGATAGGGGATAAAGGTGCTTTTAAAATGCTTTTTTCCCAAGTACAACAGGTTTAAATGCATCCTTGGCTCTATATACTCTGCAGTATTATAGTCTTTAATCTTCTAAAGTTCAAGTGACTGCCAGTGGCATTCAACCTGCCTGTAACTTTGTTGCCTGCACAAAATTCAGTAGAAACACTGGGAAAGAGAAAACACACTCACAGCTTAATGCTAAACTCAGTCCTGAGAATCTCTCTTAGACATTCTCCACACGTGATAACCTATTGGCTTCTCTCTTGGGTACTTAGCTTGCTCCGCTTTCTTCCATTTTTGCCCCAGCTTAATGTTTAGACTTGATGTTTGTATACTTTTCCTAGCTACAGGCTTGGTTTCTCTTGATAGCACCTGTAGATTTTTATTACCCCAGTTATTTGACTTCAAGATACCTCCCACTTCCTTGTCTCAGGTGTAAGAATCTTCCACCCTAGAATCACCTGTTTGGGCAACTATCCAACTTTATTCACATCAGGCACATGAGCAAGAAGCATATGTGTATTACTGACTTAGATCAAGAGTTTCCAAACTTGACTGTACAATCATGTGGGGGAACTTACAGAAAATACTGATGCGTGGGTCCTACCCCAGACTGATTAAACCACAAACTCTAAGGATGGTGTCTCGGCAGAAATAAATTCAGATCTTTCAATGACAGGGCAGTGATTATACTATGATGACTCTCTTAAAAACTGCCTTGAATCCTAGAGAAACCTCTGTCAACAAATGAACCCAAGTTTTCATCTGAATTGAACTCCTGCCTTAGGTTATTTCTCTGGTATGCCAACACCATGAATGGCAAGTTTACTTGATAACATGGAAACTTTATGGCAGTTGCTGTGTACCATTCTAAATAACCAGTCAGGTGACTGGCATTTTCCTGGGTGAAGGGAGTGATTGATGCCCACTGACAGAGAGGCATGATGACTTAGCCTCTTGGTCAGTATACATGTTGGAAGGACTAACAGTATTTGAAGGTCACCTGTCATCTGCACAAATAAGTGCTGCTAGTGCCAAATTTTCCCCCTTTCCACTGTAATTCCTAAGGGCATGAGTTGCAAACTCAGATGCCCACAGGAGCTAGTTAGTGACTAAAAGAGTCTAAATGATGACCCTGGCTGGCTAGAGGGCTCCAGTTCCTGCTGATTGTTTGCATGTAGGAACCAGGCTCTATGCTGCCTCTGGATTTGCTTCACTGTTTTCTGCAGTGATACATACAGATTCTTGCAATAGCAACTTACGGTGACCACATCATCCATTAAAAAACTTTTAAATCTAGAATTCAAAGTTCTTCATCAAATGACTCATACATCTATAACCTCACTTGTACTCTCCAATTTGGGTTTCTGACTTTTCTCACATGCAACTTTCTGACTCTGCACATGACCTGCTAATTTCCATCACATCCTCTACTCATGTCAGTCTCCCCAGCTGAAATGAGTTCCCCAAACCTTCTATTCCACTGATCCAATCCTCACATCTTCCCTTACTTTCCACTTGTGTCACTGGTTCTTCAACCACCCACACTCTATCGCTGTCCCCAGAGACTTTTCAAATGTTCTGCTCCTTTTCCTCAAGTGTAAAGTTCCATCCCCTTGAAAAACACAAAGCCATTACCAAAACTACCAAATGATCATCTCTGCCCTCTAAATTCATAAGGAACACCATTAACATTGTTTTGTAGAAAAATTATTGGAATAAGCACAGCACAGATCTATTACAACAGCTCTTTATTCAGTAATGATACAAATTTACTCCTATCCCTGTAATATATACCACATATTTTATGATGTGAATGTCATGCATAATGCATTTATATCCTGATCCCCAAACAACAGTGACCAAGGAAAAGTTTGACTCTTTCTGCATTAACATACAGCTCACAGACTTTTTTTTAAAGCCATAATCCTAACAATATAACAGAGGTATCAAAACATTGCTTTCCTGATTTTTACAACTTATATTTTTGGGAATATCTTCCCTCAGCAAGACCTGTAGCAAAGACTTTAAGAGAAAATGTTTTCAGAATACTACCTAGACAAAATTAAAATTAAGGGTTGACATTTGGATTGCCCTATTCTTCAAATCATAAGTCATCATTAACATTGCAGTAGTTTGTCTAGCTATTCATTGAAGAAATATGGCCATTTAGGCTAGATGCTAAATCAAATAAATTTTAACATCTTTTGAAATCACCGTAATTTCAGAGAAACATAAATGGAAAACCATAAGTTACACTGATTAATTTGATCATGAGCACATTTTTCTCTTTCTTTTTTAAATTATGAAAGTATAATAACACATTTACAGGAGACTTAGAAACAACAGAACAAAGTTACATATAGTTCCATCATATATTACAATTATTTTAGTAGATAAATTAAGATTTTAGTTTGAAGTTCAATATCAAACTCTCAAAAACTAATATATATACAGAAAAGTAGAAGGATATAGTAGAACTGAAAATCACCATAAACTAATTCAACATAATTAAGATTTATACAATTTTCACACAACAGTAGAATACAAATTTTATTTACTAGGAGACTAGTTTTACAATTTTATAAACTAAGGGACACTGGAAAATATCCAGGACATAACACAAGGTGCAAAAATGTCATGGTCTAAAAGAATTGAAATCATACAGAGTCTATTTTCTTATCACTGTGGAATTATGTTAGAAATCAATATCAAAAGATATGTGAAAAATAACCCACATATTTCCAAGACTTGTGCACATTTTATAGGAAGCTTTTACTTATCAAACACTCAAAAATTTTATCTTAGAGTCATGAGTCAATATGTATAGCATTAAGCTGAATCTAAAAAATTTTTATTGTTTTAAATATAGATCGATATCAGGTAGAACACAAATAAACATGGAAATTTTATTTTTGTCTTAAGACACTATTCTTAAAGCTCACAAAACATCTTATTTTCTCATTTTCTGTCTGTATATTTAAGACACAAATTTTCATGTCAAATTTCACTTAGAAGCAAGAGCACTGAACTTTTCTCAAAATTTTCCCTGCTAAGAAATAAGATATAGTCAATGAAATAATCTATTTTTTTAAAAGACCCAAATGAGCTTGACCATATATTAGGGGCTCCCCAAATTATTTATCAAAATATTTTACTTTTATTTTTTCAGACTAGTAGATCAAGCTATACAAGTAATTATTTAGCTTTATTTTTGAAGGTCTCAAATAACTTTTGTAGACTTTACATAGTGCAGTAGGACATTGTCTCTTTACAAACAGGAAAAAGCATGATTAACCCAGAGTACTGAAATAAGTCACTGGATCAACTGAGTTGATCTGTTTTACCACAGGACTTCGAAGCAAGCCTGATGCAAAAAAATTTATCCAAATACTTTAAATATCAACATATTTTAGATCACTGGGACCTTCCAAGATAGTGAACAGGTTTCAGGGACCTCAAAATAGAGCAGGCTAGGGGCTCTATGGCAAATAAAAGGCTTGTAGAATAGAAGAGATTAAAAAAGGGCTTGAAAGTGAAAGTGTTAGGTCCACTCAGTCGTGTCCAACTCTGCGATCCCATGGACTGTAGCCTCTGTCCATGGAATTCTCCAGTCAAGAATACTGGAGTGGGTTACCATTCCCTTCTTCAGGGGATCTTCCCAACCCAGGGATCGAACCCAGGTCTCCCACATTGCAGGTAGATCCTTTACCATCCGAGCCAATAGGGAAGCCTTAGGAATAGTGTGAAGGAAAGTCAGTGCAACACCACAGAATAAACTGGGGCTAAGGCTTCTGGATCTCACTACAAGCAATTTGGGAGTTTAAAAAAGAAAAAGAAAAAGCACCCTACTCCAACACACACATGTACACAACTTGGGTACAATTAAGAGAGCAAAGAGGCTGGAGGCTGGCCCCTAGCCAGCTGAAACATAATCACCTGTGACACTTGTACCAAGCCTACGAAATTGGAATTTTTTTCCATGGAAAGCAGGTATCCACATTTCTGAAAGCTCCCTTGAGGATTTCTAAGTAAAAAAAACTTTGAAAAGCACTACAAGATACCCATGAGGATGAAATTCCATAAAAATGGCCAACAGGTACATGAAAAACAAGTTCAACATCACTAGTCATCAGGGAAATGCAAATCAAAGTCACAATAAGATACCACCGCACACCTTATCAGAATGGCTATCATAAAAACATAGGCTATAAGTGTTGGTGAGGATGTGAAGAAAAGGGAACCCTTATGCACATGCTGATGGGAATGTAAATTGGTATAGCCACTATGGAAAACATTATGGAGGTTCCTCAAAATATTAAAAATAGAATGATCAACCTAACAATCCCATTTCTGAGTATATATAGAGAGCAAATGAAAACTGAATATCAAAGAGATATCTGCACTCCCACATTCACTGCAGCATTATTGAGAATAACTAAGATATGGAGGCAACCGAATTGTCTGTCAATTGATGAATGGATAAAAAAGGCATGGTCTGAAATTAAAAGACGCTTACTCCTTGGAAGAAAAGTTATGACCAACCTAGATAGCATATTCAAAAGCAGAGACATTACTTTGCTGACTAAGGTCCATCTAGTCAAGGATATGGTTTTTCCTGTGGTCATGTATGGATGTGAGAATTGGACTGTGAAGAAGTCTGAGCACCAAAGAATTGATGCTTTTGAACTGTGGTGTTGGAGAAGACTCTTGAGAGTCCCTTGAACTGCAAGGAGACCCAACCAGTCCATTCTGAAGGAGATCAGCCCTGGGATTTCTTTGGAAGGCATGATGCTAAAGCTGAAACTCCAGTACTTTGGCCACCTCATGCGAAGAGTTGACTCATTGGAAAAGACTCTGATGCTGGGAGGGATTGGGGGCAGGAAGACAAGGGGACAACAGAGGATGAGATGGCTGGATGGCATCACGGACTCGATGGACGTGAGTCTGAGTGAACTCCGGGAGTTGGTGATGGACAGGGAGGCCTGGCGTGCTGCAATTCATGGGGTCGCAAAGAGTCAGACACGGCTGAGCGACTGAACTGAACTGAACTGATATACACAATGGAGTATTATTCTAACATAAGTAAGAAAGAAATCCTGTGATGTGCCACAACATGAATGAAACTTAAGGGTATTATGCAAAGTGTATTAAGCCAGACAAAAGACAAATACTACACAATATAACTTATATTTGGAATCCAAAAAAATAATTGATAACCAACAAGGATCTACTGTATAGCACAGGGAACTCTGGTTAATATTCTATAATAACCTAAATGGGAAAAGAATCTGTAAAAGAATGTGCTCAGGGGCTTCCCAGGTGGCACTAGTGGTAAAGAATCCCCCTGTCAATGCAGGAGATGTAAGAAACTCAGGTTCAATCCCTGGGTCAGGACGATGCCCTGGAGGAGGAAATGGCACCCTACTCCAGTATTCTTTTTATTTTTTGATGTGTTTAATACCATTACTGAATTTTATTTCAAAATAAAAAGTAATACACAAACAATAAAGATGACTTGGAAAATAAAATTAATACTTATTAGGGTATTACACAGTGAGTCACTTATTTTGCTATAGAATTGTTTTACTTAAAAACTGTAAAATGTATTGATTCACACTTAAAAGAAAGGTTTTCCATATAACTCTATACATTTTTCACTTAGCAACACATCCTTATAGTAACATTCTCCTATATGATTATTTCTTTAGCTTTTAAAAAAGTAATATAACACGTGGTTCAAAGATATACAATTGGTCCAAAGATACACAGTTAATGCTCATCATCTGCAGTAGTTCATGTACTATAAATCCAACATAAATTTTGAATTAACAAATACTGAACCATTCTGTTCCTCAAGGACCCAGGGACTGAACCTAAGTCTCCTGCATTGCAGGCAGATTCTTCACCCACTAAGCCACCGGGGAAGCCCCATCTAATGGGCTTCCCTCATCAAAAACATGCACACGTATTGCTGCATTTACAATAGTTCTTCTATGAACAATGGGATACATGTGTCTTTTCAATTTTGGTTTCCTCAGGGTATATGCCTAGGAGTGGGGTTTCTGGGTCATATGGTGCTTTTATTCCTAGCTTTTTAAGGAATCCCCATACCGTCTTCCATAGTGGCTGTATCAGTTTACATTCCCACCAAGAGTGCAAGAGCATTTCCTTTTCTCCATACTCTCTCCAGCATTTATTGTTTTTAAACTTTTTAATGATGGCCATTCTAACCAGTGTGAGGTGATATCTCACATTTCTCTAATAATGAGCTATGTTGAGCATTTTTCGTGTGCTTGTTAGCTATCTGTATGTCTTTAAAGAAATGTCTGTTTAGGTCTTTTTCCCACTTTTTTGTTGGCATGTTTGTTTTTCTGGTATTGAGTTGTATGAACTGCTTGTATGTTTTGGAAATGAATCCTTTGTCAGTTGTTTCATTTACTATTATTTTCTCCCATTCTAAGAGTTGTCTTTCATTTTACTTACAGTTTCCATTGCTATGCAAAAGATTTGAAGTTTAATCAGGTCCCACTTGTTTATTTTTGTTTTTATTTCCATTACTCTAGGAGGTGGGGCATAGAGGATCTTGCTTTGATTTATGTCATCGACTGTTCTGCCTATGTTTTCCTCTAAGAGTTTTATAGTTTCTGGTCTTACATTTAGGCCTTTAATCCATTTTGAGTTTATCTTTATGTATGCTGTTAAGAAGTGTTCTAATTTTATTCTTTTACATGTAGCTGTCCAGTTTTCCCAGCATCATTTAATGAAGAGGCTGTTTTTGCCCCATTGTATATTCTTGCCTCCTTTGTCAAAAATAAGCTACCCATAGGTTCATGGGTTTATTTCTGGGCTTTCTATCTTGCTCCATTAGTCTATATTTTTGTTTTTGTGCCAGTACCACACTGTATTGAAGGCTATAGCTTTGTAGTATAACCTAAAGTCAGGAAGGTTGATTCCTCTAGCTCCATTCTTTCTTAAGACTTCTTTGGCTATTCAAGGTCTTTTGTGTTTCCATATGAATTGTGAAATTTTTTGTTCTAGTTCTGTGAAAAATGCTATTGGTAATTTGATAGGGATCACATTGAATCTGTAGATTGCATCTGGTAGTATAGTTATTTTCACAATATTGATTCTTCCTACCCAGGAACATGGAATATCTCTATATCTATTTATTTCATCTTTGATTTCTTTCATCATTTCCTTCTTATAATTTTCTGTGTACATTTATTTTGTCTCCTTATATAAGTTTATTCCTAGATATTTGACTTTTTTGTTGCAATGGTGAATGGAATTGATTCCTTAATTTCTATTTTGATTTTTTCATTATTAGTATGTAGAAATGCAAGTGATTTCTATGTATTGATTTTGTTTCCTGAGATTTTGCTAAATTCATTGATTAGCTCTAGTAATTTTATGGTACTGTCTTTAGGGTTTTCTATGTACAATATCATGTCATCTGCACAATACTTCTTTTCTGATATGGATTCTTTTCATTTCTTTTTCTTCTCTGCTGTAGCTGGGACTTCCAGAACTATGTTGAATAACAGTGGTGAAAGAGGACACCCTTGTCTTGTTCCTGATCTTAGGGGGAATGCTTTCAGTTTTTTACCACTGAGAAAAATATTCTCTGTTAGCCAATCATATATGGCCCTCACCAAGTTGAGATGGATTCCTTCTACACCCACTTTTTGAAGAGTTTAATCATAAATAGGTGCTGAATTTTGTCAAAGGCTTTTTCTGCATCTATTGAGATGATCATATGGCTTTTATCTTTCAAATTGTTAATAAGGTGTATCACATTGATTGATTTGGGTATATTGAAGAATCCTTGCATCCTTGGAATAAATCCAACTTAATCATGGTGCATGAGCTTTTTAATGTGTTGCTGAATTCTATTTGCTAAAATTTTGTTGAGGATATTTGCATCCATGTTCATCACTGTTATTGGCCTGTAATTTCCTTTTTTTGTATTGTCTTTGTCTGGTTTTGGTATCGGGGTATTGGTGGCCTAGTAGAATTGAGTTTGGAAGTGTTCCTTCCTCTGCAATTTTTTGAAAGAGTTTTCGAAGGATAGGCATTAAGTCTTCTTCAAATGTTTCCTGCTTCAATTTCAGTGTTTATAATTGGGTTGCTTATAATTTCTATTTCTTCCCGGTTCAGTCTTAGAAGATTGAACTTTTCTAAGAATCTATCCATTTCTTTCAGGTTATCCATATTATTGTCATACAGTTATTCATAAAATTCTCTTATAATCCTTTGTATTCCTCATTGTTGTAATCTCTCCTTTTTCATTTCATTAATTTTGTTGATTTGATTCTTCTCTCTTTTTTTCTTGATGAGTCTGGCTAAAGGTTTGTCAATTTTGTTTATTTTCTCAAAGAACCAGCTTTTAGTGTTATTTATCTTTACCATTGTCTCTTTCATAGCTTTTTCAGTTATTTCTGCTCTGATCTTTATAATTTCTTTCCTTCCACTAATTTTGGGGAGTTTTTGTTCTTTTTCCACTTGACATAGGTGTGAAGTTAGGTTTTCTATTCGATGTTTTTCTTGCTTCTTGAGGTAGGATTGTTTTGCTATAAACTTCCCTCTTAGAACTGCTTTTGCTGCATGCAATAGGTTTTGAGTTGTCGTGTTTTCATTGTCATTTGTTTCTAGATATTTTTCTATTTCTTCAGTAACCTGTTGATTATTATCCAGCTTTCTTTTGCTTCCCATTTGCATGGAATATATTTTTCCATGCTCTCACTTTCAGTCTTTAGGTCTGAAGTGGGTTTCTTGTAGACAGCTTATATATGGGTCTTGTTTTTGTATCCATTTAGCCAGTCTGTTTCTTTTGGTTGAAGCATTTAATCCATATACATTAAAGTAATTATTGATATCTTTGTTCCCATTGCATTTTCTTAATTTTGGGGGGGTTGATTTTGTAGATATTTTTTCTTCTCTTATATTTCTTGACTATATAAGTCCCTTAAATATTTGTTGTAAAGCTGGTTTGGTGGTACTGAAATCTCTTAACTTTTTCTTGTCTTAAAAGCTTTTTATTTCTCCATCAATTTTGAATGAGATCCTTGCCAGGTACAGTAATCTTGGATGTAGATTTTTTTCCCTTTCATACTTTAACTATATCCTGCCATTCATTTCTGGCCTGCAGAGTTTCTGCTGAAAGATCAGCTGTGAAGCATATGGGGTTTCCTTTGTATGTTACTTGTTGCTTTTCTCTTGCTGCTTTTAATATTCTTTCTTTCTGTTTAGTCTTTCTAAGTTTAATTAGTATGTGTCTGCCTGTCTCTCTTTGGGTTTATCCTGTATGGGACACTTTGTGCCTTTTGGACTTGATTGATTACTTCCTTTTCCATGTTGGGGGAATTTTCAACTATAATCTCTTCAAGAATTTTCTCATACCCTTTCTTTTTCCCTTTTTCTTCTTCTTCTGCTGCTGCTAAGTTGCTTCAGTCGTGTCAGACTCTGTGTGACCCCATAGAAACAGCCCAACAGGATCCCCTGTCCCTGGGATTCTCCAGGCAAGAACATGAGTAGGTTACCATTTCCTTCTCCAATGCATGAAAGTGAAAAGTGAAAGTGAAGTCACTCAGTCGTGTCCGACTCTTAGTGAATCCATGGACTGCAGCCTACCAGGCTCCTCCATCCATGGGATTTTCCAGGCAAGAGTACTGGAGTGGGGTGCCGTTGCCTTCTCTGCTTTTCTTCTGTGACCTCTATAATTCACATGTTGGTGTGTTTGATGTTGTCCTAGAGGTCTCTGAGACTATCCTCAGATCTTTTCATTCTTTTTACTTTATTTGCTTTTTAGAAGTTATTTCCACCATTCTATCTTCCAGCTCACTGATTCATTCTTCTCTTTCAAATAGTTTGCTATTGATTCCTTCAAGGGTATTTAGTTTTGGGGCTCCAAAATCACTGCAGATGGTGACTGCAGCTATGAAAGTAAAAGATGCTTGCTCCTTGGAGGAAAAGTTATGACCAACCTAGACAGCATATTAAAAAGCTGAGACATTACTTTGCCAACAAAGTTCTGTCTAGTCAAAGCGATGGTTTTTCCAGTAGTCATGTATAGATATGATAGTTGGACTATAAAGAAAGCTGAGCATCAAAGAATTGATGCTTTTGAATGGTATTGGAGAGATGTGGTACTGATGTGGTATTGGAAAAGACTCTTGAGAGTCCCTTGGACAGCAAGAGCATCTAACCAGTCCATCCTAAAGGAAATTATTCTTGATATTCATTGGAAGGACTGATGCTGAAGCTGAAAGTTCAATACTTTGGCCACCTGATGTGAAGAGCTGATTCATTGGAAAAGACCCTGCTGCTGGGAAAGATTGATGGTGGGAGGAGAAGGGGACGACAGAGGATGAGATGGTTGGATGGCATCACCGACTCAATGGATCTGAGTTTGAGTAAACTCCGGGAGTTTGTGATGGACAGGAAGGCCTGGCATGCTGCAGTCCATGGGGTGCTGCAGTTGCAAAGAGTCACACATGACTGAGTGACTGAAATGAACTGAATTAAAGAGCATTTTTAATTTCAATAATTGTGTTGCTTGTCTCTGCATGTTTATTCTTTAATTCTTCTAAGTCTTTGTTAATTTATCTTTGCATTTTCTCCACTCTGTTTTCAAGGCTTTTTTAAATCATCTTTACTATCATTTTCCTGAATTCTTTTTCAGGTAGCTTGCCTATGTCCTCTTCATTTGTTTGGACTTATGTGTTTCTAGTTTGTTCATTTATTTGTGCAGTATTTCTCTGCCTTTTCATAAAAAAAAAAAAAAAAATTACCGTGTTTGAAGTCTCCTTTACCCAGGCTTCAAGGCTGAATTCTTCCTTCATTTTGTTTTCTGCCCTCCTAAGGTTGGTGAAGTGGTTTGTGTAAGTTTCGTGTAGGGTTTACATGCTGAGTTTTTTGTGTTTTTCCTCTGATGGACAAGGCTGACTGAAGTGGTAATCCTGTCTGTTGTGACTGGGTTTGTATTTTGGGGTTTTGTTGTTGTTGTTGTTTGGATGAGATGTCTTGCACAGGGTGCTACTGGTGGTTGGGTAATGCCAGGTCTTGTATTCAAGTGGTTTCCATTGTGGGAGTTCTCACTATTTGATACTCACTAGGACTGCAAGGAGATCCAACCAGTCCATTCTGAAGGAGATCAGCCCTGGGATTTCTTTGGAAGGAATGATGCTAAAGCTGAAACTCCAGTACTTTGGCCACCTCATGCGAAGAGTTGACTCATTGGAAAAGACTCTGATGCTGGGAGGGATTGGAGGCAGGAGGAGAAGGGGATGACAGGGGATGAGATGGCTGGATGGCATCACTGACTCGATGGACGTGAGTCTGAGTGAACTCTGGGAGTTGGTGATGGACAGGGAGGCCTGGTGTGCTGCAATTCATGGGGTCACAAAGAATCGGACACAACTGAGCGACTGAACTGACTGAGGGTTAGTTCTCTGGTAGTCTAAGGTCTTTGAGTCAGTGCTTCCACTCCAAAGGTTTAGGACTTTATCTCTAAGATATCCAAGGAAGTCTAACTCAAAGTGGCAGGAACAGATGGTTGTTTGTCTCTTCACCTTGACCAGCAAGCATCCTTCCACCTTCCTCCTCAACCTCCACTCCAGTATTCTTGCAGAGAGAATCCCATGGGCAGAGGAGCCTGGCAGGCATTGAAAAAAGAATTTGAAAAACAATAGACAGATGTATGTTTATATCTGAATCACTTTGTTGTACACCTGAAACTAACACAACATTGTTGATAATTATATAGTTTAATAGAAAATATTTTTTAAAAAAGAAAAGAAAATGTCAAACTCTCATAGTAACAGAGAGTATAAAAGTATTGCCAGGAGCTTTGAAGAGAGGTTGGTAAAGGATATAAAGTTTTAGCTCTAAGAAGAGTAAAGACTGAGGATCTAGTGTATAACATGGTGGCTATAGTTGATAACACTTACTGAACAGTTGATCCTTGAAAAAAGCTGGGGTTAAGGGCACCCACCCTTCAAGCATTCAGAAATCTGAGTCTAATTTATAGTTGGCTCTTCAAATCCATAATTCCTTGTATCTGAAGTTCCACATCCACAGATCAATAGGTACTGTACTATTTACTATTGAAAAAAGTAAAGTTCTTATACAAGAAGAACTGTGCAGCCACAACATGTGTTGTTCAAGGATCAACTATATAACTGAACTTTGCTGGAAGAGTGGAACTTAAATGGTCTCACAAGGGGAAAAAAAATGTAAGATGATGGATGTGTTAAAAGTAAATAATTAACTAGATAGGGAAAATCCTTTCACAATATACCTCAATCAAGGTAAAATTTATATATATATATATATATATATATATACACACACACACACACATATATTAGAAGCTCCAGCATTTGGGAAACCTGAATTAAACCTCAGCTTTACAAGATAAAAGTAGGAACAACAGAGTGCCTGCCTCACAAGACCTTTGTGAGGATTACCCTAAATGAGATTAGGCACTCCATAAATGGCACTGTTTATATTCCACATCAGCTTCCTCAAATCACAAACACCCATAGACTGGCAGCTCCCAGACCATGGCAAGGATGTAACCAGAATCCACCTGAGAAGGAATTTAAGATACCTGAGTTTCCTGCCCGCTGCCATGGGTGCTGAAGCACCGTAGCAGCATCGTTTGATTTCCTCTTTGCAAACCAAGGTTCAGTTTGACATGAGTCAGGGCACTCCTATATTTACAGATGTACCACAAGTGATGGACCTCTGTGCTCTTGTGAATTAGAAATTAAGGCTGATTTACATAATGTTTAGAAAGGTCACAAACTTCGTATTTTGTCTAAAATAATTGTGAAACTCCAAGGTTTTCCCCACTGTGCCAGTTTGGCTGGAGCTGCTGCTCAGATTGCCAGCATGCATCCAGATTTCTCAGTCTAATCTTTGGCAGGATCCTACTCACTCCAGTTTCAGGACCAAGCAATGGCAGCATCCCAGCAGCCCAAGAGCACACTCCTGCCAAATCAGCACTGGCCAGGAAAAGCCTTCAAGAATGCGAAACAAAAAAAAAAAGCTCAGATCCTCCCCTCAGGGCAGAACTTGACTGAGTTGGCCATCGTGAGTTGGTCAAAGGACATCCTGCCTCCTCCAATCCAGAGGAAGCCATGACTAGAAATGCCCTTACAGGCATCATGGAGGCACACTGAAAAACATTCCATCATGTCATATAGCTCAGATATTCAGTAGAAAGGGGAAAACTTAAGTCAAATTTGTTCATGCTATATAAAATGACACTCTTATGTATCTAAGACATATATGGAGGGATTATGTACATAGCAGAAAGTGAAGTGTGGACTTTTGATCATCTGAATAATTGATTACTAGTTACAGTCCAACTAATAAGCTCACCTTAAGCCCTAAATTATCTTTCTGTGCTATCTACCTTGATCAATACATCATAAAAATCCCCACTTCATGTTATAATCTATGCTAATAAATATAACCTGCTAATAAATACCACAGTGACAGCAGAGCCAGTAAACTCCACATTTCTGAGCATAATTATTTTATATTGTTACTTTCAAACATCAGAATACTAAAGATGTAAATATCTAGTCATGGAGTTGTATTAGGGAATATCTTGATTCAGATACTAGCAATATATTCAGGAAAAGTAAAACCCAGAAAAAGCACCACCAAACCTAGAACTCACCTAAAATTAGAATACTTAAGTTAATATTTGCTCTTTTTCCAAAATGTTTAAGCTTTTTAACCATAAATAAAGTGGCGCTAGTGGTAAAGAATTCGCTTGCTAATGCAGGAGACTCCAGTTCAATCCCTGAGTTGGGAAGATCCCCTGGAGGAAAAAATGGCAACCCATTTTGGTATTCTTGCTTGGAAAATTCCATGGGCAGAGGAGCCTGGCAGGTTACAATCCATGGGGTAGTAAAAGTCAGACACAATTGAGCACCATCATCATCATCAAGAAATAATGATATTTCTTTCTGTTTCATCACAATTCAAGTAATTTGGCTATTTATTAACAATTTCTTTCCAAAAGCTTTTGTTCCAGGGCTGTTTTCAACATTTGCCCTGAAAGGTAACATTTGATCTGTTAGCTTCAATATTCTCAGATCGGACAAGTTAGGTTATCTTATTACGGGCTTAATAATGTTTTCTGCTTTATCTTAAGATCCCAACTAATGCAAAAAAAGTTTTCTGAAACTCAGCAAGGAAAAGAAGTATGAATAAATGGTTATATCATATATGTAGCAAATTAAATCCACAAAGTAAGTGAAAATATAACAGGTAGATGTGCATAATTTAAATGCATGCACACAGGTTTATTAAAAAAGAAGACCTATAGAAGGTAGTAAAATTTGATTTGTATCTTAGGGATTCAAGGAATGAAATACCCTCTACCTCTACACAGTCAGAAAAACAAACAGGGTCAAACCAGACAGACTACATCAAAGTGCTGTTGAGAACTCATGATGCTTATTATCCTAGGGTACATCAAAAGAACTACATAGCAAATGCAAAATTTTGTCATTTTTGTTTTGTTTTGTTTTCCACAATGCCAAGTGACTACTTGGATTCGTTCTAGCACAGATCTGACCAGATAATGACATGCATTAAACACCTGAAATGCCCTAAGGAACAAGGTGCCCAGTTGCTTTGATGTCATCTAAACTCAAACACATTATGTATATTTTCAATCAATTTACTTTGGATTCATTTTTATATATGAAACATGGTCAGTGTTCCATGAACACATTTTCAGAGGAAAGATTGCTATAAATACAATGTGATAATGACTGGAATGTTTCAGAGAAGGACAGGAGGAGAAAAGAAGACAAGTGCAAACTCTTATAAAATTTAAAATAAACTGTGAACTAAGACTTGGCATTTCATCATTTTTTAACTGAAATCTAATTTGTAAGTTATGTCCTTTAAAAGAATGTTGCAAGCTTTTTCTTAAATAAATATTCAATTTGAGCTTTGAAAGAGTAATACTTAAGACTTGCTATAACAATAAATCAGTTAAAAAAATTTTTTTAATGTGGGGTAATAACATAGATAGGTAGGAAGATAGATGAGAGACAGTTTTGAGAAGTCTCATTTTAAAAATATATATTTTGACTCTGAATCTATATTAATTATAGATGTGTATAAGAGACAGCAACATGTGTTGTTCAAGGATCAACTATATAACTGAACTTTGCTGGAAGAGTGGAACTTAAATGGTCTCACAAGGGGAAAAAAAATGTAAGATGATGGATGTGTTAAAAGTAAATAATTAACTAGATAGGGAAAATCCTTTCACAATATACCTCAATCAAGGTAAAATTTATATATATATATATATA
>SJYT01020334.1:66007-127689 GCA_006410635.1 Cephalophus harveyi | reverse complement strand
TAAGGCACAATTAAAAGATAACAGAAAAAATTTCACTGATAATTTTATAATCAAGTGATCAATATCCTGTATATTATCACTTCTTATATGGAGCCTCAATAAAACAGAGAACATAACAATTACACCTCACTCATGATTTTAATTCAATGTAACAGCACTTGAGTATTAGGAATACATATGTCTCCATTATTTACTATCTGAATAATATTATAAAAATTGTTTTAACTTTTCAGAGTCTGTTGCAGCATTTGAAAATGTGATGTGAGTATAATATAATTATTTATTTTATAATTAAATAAATGATATAAAAATCTAGTCTTTGGCCTGGTAGGAAATATAAACTTCCTATAAACTTTCTGGTCAAAGTACAGCAAAAGGTAAAACTTGGACTATATTAAAAGAAAGATGACTTTGACTCTTCTTGAATATCATTTCATTCTATAAGAAGCTATAAAATTGTTAGTTCAGATTAAATCCTGAAAATTACCTAAAGCATCAATATTCTGTTTGGCTAGTTGAAGGCGAAAGATTTGAGCTTTGTTTATCTAATAAATAAACAAGTCCAGAGATTTCTGGTTGAGTTCAGAGGCAACATTTTAAGCCTTTAATCTGCAAAAAGGAGTCTCTTGAAAATTCGCTCAGTTTTCTATAATTACGTCAAAGCTGCACATAATAGTAAATTGGTCCCTTACTTCCTCTGTGTGATGATTCTTGGGGAGTTCTTGTAGTATGGCAGGAGGGCCTTGCCCAAGTGATCAAGGTAGGTTTTGGGTAATCTTAACATCATCCCAATTCTTAGGAATGGAGACAAGGACAAAAGTTCAATTCTGTGAACATGGGCTATGAAAAAAAGAAGTTTGGTAACTATGACTTGACAAGAAATTGATGTAAGGATGAGACATTATGTTTTATTAATTCCAGAGTCAATAAGTTAGTGACCACTGACAGTTTAAGTGTAAGCCAGGCACAGACTATCTATAGTAGAAATAAAATGCTCTCGATTATCAAAAAAATATAAAATCCAATAGAGAAAACTAGCCAATAAACAGTATCACTTGCAGTTTTTAGGTAAAAACAAGTTATAGTGAGAAGAATTTTAACTATAAAGAAAAGAAAACTGTACTCTAAACCCAATGTAACTGTTTTCTAGGATTCGGTCCAATGTGGTCAAATCTCTGGACCTCAATTTCTTTTGTATCTTTTAGCTCATTGCTAAAGTTAAAGATTATATCTACAAAACACCTAGTGCAGCCTGACATATGAATGATACTCATATTACTATCTGAAAGATGCTAAAAGAAGGGGATTTTTTGTCAAGAATTGAAAGATACAGTTACACAAATAAACAGGATTTAGAATCCTGTTTCTATTTTTAGTAAATAAGTGAACTCAGTTATGGGAATCCATCCTCTAACACCCCCACTAGAGTGTAGGAAGAGGTGATTTGACAGTATGTGAAGAAGCAGGAATCAATTATCAAAAAAGAATCAATAGAAGTAAATGCCTACGTAAGAGCCTTGAGTAACAGAAATGGGCTAAGCAAGCAGGCAGTAGCCTCTCTTCATAGCCTGGGTTGTGGCAAAGTAAGTAAGAGCTTCTGGCAAGACGGATTTTTCTAAACCTTTAATTTTTTTAATCCAGAAAGCTCTCAGCCACCTAAGAACCTATGTAATTAATTTCTTACATTCAGAAAACCATTTCTATACCTTCTGTGAAAACATGATGAGTGCAGTCGACTGAGGAGTCTTTCATTAAAAACACAGTTTCAGAGATTCTCAATACTCGTTTAACCAAGAGTAGTGGAAAAAATAATCAGTGTCAATGCTGACTATATATCTTAATCTCATCCTTTCTTACTTGGCTTTAATCTCAATAGATTTCTCTGAAGCTTCAAACCAGGGTGGCAGTGGGGTTGGGGATGGGAGCAACTGACATGGACTCACACACCACAGAACAAACCTGGCAGGCCTCTAAGGTACAGCAGCCTTAAAATATCCCTGTGCCAGCAAGTCACGTGTAAGTTTGATTGCCAGGGGATTTGCCCCTGTTGGCATTCACATCCAGTGACCTACCGGTGAGAACACAGTGACAGTAGCTTGATGGCCTGCCTGTAGCTAAAGAGGTGATTTCCAACCAGGGCATCTGTGCATTGTTAAGCAAAACCATATGGAGAAGTATGTTTAGAAGGACTGAGGTTATTTATATTCACAATGGAATGTCCATATTGGGGTCTTAACATAGCATAGGAAATCCTCTTGTGATGCTATGCCTAAAGTCCCATTTGTTCACATAGATGAGTGAAGAGTCATTTTTACCAAAAAAAGTTATACTCAAATTCAGAACACCATGATAAATTGGATCCTAAAGAAAAAAGTGTAAGCTATTTTGTGACAGCGGCACTTTCCATGTGTTTTATGTTAATATCCCATGCTGGCAAAGTACTTTGTCCTATTTTTTATGATTTTTTAAAAAGAAAAGTGCCCACTTTCTCCATAAGCTTTATATAAAAAAGGTCTCCTTAGACTCTCTTGTCTAAGAAATTAGGTCAGTGATGGAGAATGAAATATTAAAAGCACTTTAAGAGGAAAGGGATCATAGTTATAGAAATTGATGTCATGATCATTTTATCTATTATTGGTTACAGTAAATGCAGAGACCTTATAATAAATATAACTGAAAGAAAGACACCTAAATCTTACCTGAAACTTTATTATAGATGGGTTAATAATGTATTTTTCCAGTTATTAGAAAAGATATTGATACTTCCTCACTGACTTGCTTTTCTTTTTATGAATGGTAATGAGTATATATTATTGATGATGAGCATATATTACTGCATTTTATCTATATGTGCTATCCATGCTAACCATTATCATAACTACTCCATACAGTAAGACTTATAGGGAAGGAGATCAGAAGATACTTCTTCACTTGGTTCTTTTATTATAGAAGTGGAATTTCAACTACAAAGAGAGTTCCTGAGAGTGGCTCTCTATCTGGATAGAATATTCCCTAATTTTCTTCACCTTAGAAGTTTTAAGTTTGTCTAAGAGGTGAGTAGAAGAGAAATAAAATATTCAAGCAATAATTCCCAAAGATAGGGGTTTCCTAGCACTTTGTCTTTATCATGTTCTTAATTATTTTCATTAGGGATGATTTCCAGACTTTTTTCTACTCATTGAAGTCATTCATATCCTTCAAGACTATTCCTCTTTAGAATTATAATCTGTTTCATAGTATGGCTACATGTACATAGACCTATCTCACCCAACTGGATTATAAACTCTCACATCAAGAAACATATATTAATCATCTTTGTCTGGGTGTTGAATGAATCTTGTGAGGGAAGCCACAGACTGGCAGAGAGAAGAGCAAATGTTTTGTGTGAGAAGAGTCAGATTTGCATTTGCTTGGGCTTTCTTGGGTTATAATACCAATGAGATAGTTTCTACTGATTCTATAGTGTTTCTTATACTGCTTTATTCTTTAGGAACTCTCAGTAGTTAAAGCTGTAGATAACAAAATAAATGTGTTTTGGGTATTGTTGTTGTTCAGTCTAAGTAGTGTCTCTTTTTGACTCCATGGACTGAAGTACAACAGGCTTCCCTATACTTCACTCTCTCCCAGAGTTTGCTCACACTCAAAGGCATTGTGTTGATGATGCCATCCAGCCATCTCATCCTCTACCATCCCTTGCTCTTCTACTTTCAATATTTCCCAGCATCAGGGTCTTTTCCAATGAGTCGGCTCTTCACATTAGGTGGCCAAAGCATTGGAGATTCAGTGTCAGTCCTTCCAATGAATATTCAGGGTTGATTTCTTTTAGAACAGATTGATCTCCTTGCAGTCCAAGGGGCTCTCAAGAGTCTTCTCCAGCACCACAATTCAAAAGCATTTTTGGAAGTAAAGCTATGACAAAACTAGACAGCATATTACAAGCAGAGACATCACTTTGCTGACAAAGGTTTGTGTAGTTAAAGCTGTGATTTTTCAAGCAGTCATGTACAAATGTGAGAGTTGGACCATAAAGAAGGCTGAGTGTGCAAGAACTGATGCTTTCATATTGTGGTGTCTGGGGTGCAAATTATCTAATTATCAACCTCCCTTTATGTCAGTTGCAGTATAATATATAACAGTCAGCATTTATTGAGTACTAGCTATATACATATGAAACAGTTTCTGTGTTGGATATAGGCTATCATCTGTCTCCCCACCTCTGTCTCTTATATACACAGACACAAAACACCCACCTGAATGGTCACTATTATTATCCCCTCTTACAAATTAGGAAACTGAGCATAAAAAATATAAAGCGTAAAACTGGTAGAGGAAGGATTAGAATTCAGGTCTGTTGACTCCAAAATCCTATACATCAAAATAAGAATAAAAAGAATAGCAATGTGATAGTTTCTAAAACTACAATAATAAATTTCAATTTAAATATTTAACTGACCGGTTTACAATCTACCAGATAATATAAGAAACTTTATTTATTGAAAATAATAGAATTTTTAAAAAATATTTGGGAGGTAGGGAAATTCTTTTTGAATGGATGAATCAGAGAAGACTTTTTGGGAGAGGTGGAGATTGTAAAGGGTAAGCAACAGATGCTTGGAAAGTGGGAATCTGGACATTCTAGGAAAATGGAACATAAATATACATAGATGCAACATTGTGTGTATATATTTTTCAAAGTCCCTGTTTTGTTTGAGGGCTTCTATTTTGTTTATTTTTATTTTCATTGGTTTGTTTGTTTGTTTTGCAGGAATTTAAAGTATTTATATGCAGAGTACATCATGAGAAGTGCTGGGCTGAAAGAAGCACAAGTTGGAATCAAGATTGCCGGGAGAAATGTCAATAACCTCAGATATGCAGATGACACCACCCTTATGGCAGAAAGTGAAGAGGAACTCAAAAGCCTCTTGATGAAAGTGAAAGAGGAGAGTGAAAAAGTTGGCTTAAAGCTCAACATTCAGAAATCAAAGATCATGGCATCTGGTCCTATCGCTTCATGGAAAATAGATGGGGAAGCAGTGGAAACAGTGTCAGACTTTATTTTTGGGGGGTTCCAAAATCACTGCAGATGGTGACTGCAGCCATGAAATTAAAAAATGTTTACTCCTTGGAAGAAAAGTTATGACCAACCTAAATAGCATATTGAAAAGCAGAGACATTACTTTGGCAACAAAGGTCCATCTAGTCAAGGCTATGGTTTTTCCAGTGGTCATGTATGGATGTGAGAGTTGGACTGTGAAGAAAGCTGAGCACTAATAAATTGATGCTTTTGAACTGTGGTGTTGGAGAAGACTCTTGAGAGTCCATTGGACTGCAAGGATTTCCAACCAGTCCACTCTGAAGGAGATCAGTCCTGGGTGTTCATTGGAAGGACTGATGCTAAAGCTGAAACTCCAGTACTTTGGCTGCCTCATGTGAAGAGTTGACTCATTGGAAAAGACCCTGATGCTGGGAGGGGATTGGGGGCAGGAGGAGAAGGGGACAACAGAGGATGAGATGGCTGGATGGCATCACTGACTCGATGGACGTGAGTTTTGGTGAACTCCGGGAGTTGGTGATAGACAGGGAGGCCTGGTGTGCTGCAGTTCATGGGGTTGCAAAGAGTCGGACATGACTGAGTGACCGAACTGAACTGAAAGTACTTATAGGGCTTTCCTGGTGGCTCAGATGGTGAAGAATCTGCCTGCAATGCAGGAGACCCAGGTTTGATCCCTGAGTTGGGAAGATCCCTTGGAGAAGGTAATGGCTACGCACTCCAGTATCCTTAATTATACGGATAGGAAGGTCTTAAACACCATGCTAAAGAATACAAATTGTATTCTATTGGTAATGAAAGAAAGAAAGACCTTGTGGGGCCCTCTTGAGATGCAAATCCACTCTGTGTCCCCCATTTCTTGTTTATAGGAAATAGATTTCATTCAACTTCCATGACCTTCCCTGCATTCCACAGGGCAGAATCAAACAGTTTCTAGTCAGGGAAGGGAAGGGAATGTATGCAGAAAAAAAAAGAGAGGAGCAGTTAAGAAACAATAGTGTAGCTTTGGACAGGGTCCTGGTTCCTCCTCAAGGAATTCTGCAGGGAACTAAGGACCCACTGCAGATGGTGACTGCAGCCATGAAATTAAATGATGTTTGCTCCTTGGAAGAAAAGCTATGACCAACCTAGACAGCATATTAAAAAGCAAAGACGTTACTTTGCCAACAAAGGTCTATCTAGTCAAAGCTATGGTTTTTCCAGTAGTTATGTATGGATGTGAGAGTTGGGCCATAAAAAAGGCTGAGCATTGAAGAAGTGATGTTTTTAACTGTAGTATTGGAGAAGACTCTTGAGAGTCCCTTGGACTGCAAAGAGATCAAACCAGTCAATCTGAAAGAAATTCCATCCTGAATATTCACTGGAAGGACTGATGCTGAAGCTGAAGCTCCAATCCTTTGGCCAGCTAATGCAAAGAGGTGATTCGTTATATAAGATGCTAATGCTGGGAAAGACTGAAGGCAGGAGGAGAAGGGGACAATACCGGACAAGACGATTGGATGGCATCACCGATCCAACGGACTTGAGTTTGAGCAAGCTACAGAAGATGTTGAAGGACAGGGAAGCCTGGTGTGCTGAAGTCCATGGGGTCACAAAGAGTTGGACATGACTGAGCAACTGAACAACAAAGGGCCCCACCCAAGTAGAGGATGGTAACTTCAGGCTAAGCACAAGATTCCTAGAATACTGCCCTGTTACCTCACCACCAATCAATCAGAAGACAGTCACACACTCTGTAGTTCTCACTCCAAATTTCACCTATAAAAGCTTTTTCCCCAAAACCACTGGGAGCTCTGGTTTTTCAGCTCAAGTCACCCATTCTCCCTGTTTGGCCCACAGTAAATCTTTCTCTGCTCCCAGCTCTGACATTTCAGTTTGTTTGATTTCACTGTGCATTGGGCTTAGGATTTTTTTAGTAGGTAACAGTAAAAGGGATTCATCAAGGTCAAGTTGTCCTTTAAAAGAAACTGATCTGGTGGTTGCGTTGAGTCAACACTAGGAGTGGCTGAAAGAGTGTAGCTCGTTAATTCAACTCTCTAAATAAAAATAATGAGAGCCTGGTTTGTAACACAGGAATGAAAAGGATCATGCCTTGCAAAAATGAATTCTCTAAGGCTAGTTTTGTAGGAAATGGAGAAGGCAATGGCAACCCACTCCAGTATTCTTGCCTGGAAAGTCCCATGGACGGAGGAGCCTGGTGGGCTGAAGTCCATGGGGTCGCGAAGAGTCAGACACGACTGAGCGACTTCCCTTTACTTTTCACTTTCATGCATTGGAGAAGAAAATGGCAACCCACTCCAGTGTTCTTGCCTGGAGAATCCCAGGGACAGTGGAGCCTGGTGGGCTGCCGTCTATGGGGTCACAGAGTCAGACACAACTGAAGTGACTTAGCAGCAGTTATGTAGGAAAAGAGTCAATTCAAAGATAATACTAAAGTTTTGCCCTGAATAACTGACAAATAAAATATACAGTTTGAGGAAAAGATATTAAATTTATTTGGTTATCTATTGAATCTAAAATGCCAACCAGACATTCAGGACTATCTGACCAATCATTGGAATTTAATCATTAGTAGGTGGTTAGATGATTTGATAATAAGAATTGTGGAAGTTATCTGGGGAGATACATCATCTTTGAAATCCAGGGAATGGATTAAATTGTGACTTATACCAACATGCCTTTCCTTTCTTCATATTATTTCTATATTATTGTGTATTGTGTTTCAAAAAGCTAAGTAGGGGTCGTTTTGTTTAAAAAAAAAACTTTCACTCATTTTAATTTAGAAAAGAAAGAAATATATAGTCTGTTTGGATAATAAAACACGAATACATTCTACATTCTCAATATTTAGAAAAGAAAACAAAATGGAAGCTAGCCCTATGAACTTCAAAGTTCATGAAAACGTATTGAAAATCATGTCTGGAGGCAATAGGAGAAAGCGTGTTAATTGATAATTTGCAGAACTCCCAGCATCAACCCACAAGCGAGGAACACAAGAGAAACAATGTGCTCTTCCACATTAATTGACTTCAATCCTTTGAGTATACGGTCTAACTGTCTAATGAATAGATCAGGGTGAAACAGTGGACAGCTGGATATCAGAGAAGCATGTGATACAACTGCATGAAACAAGGATTGATTTACAAGATCAAAAACATAGCTTGGGGGAAGAACTCTTGGAATGGATTACAAATTGGCTTGGGAACAGGAAAGTAGTGTCAGCCAGAGGGAGGGGACTTAGTGGCAGACAGCTAATAAATAGGGCCCAAACATTTGGTCTTCCCATGTATGTCCATGAAAGTTGTATGCAGGATTTTTGGAGAATATAAACTTCACTTGTCCCAGAAATTGCACTAACATAGTAACTGTTGCTAGGTAGAAGAGAAATGGTTAGAGTTGTTCAGCTAGGAAGAAAAATCCCAAAGGAGGCCCTCCATTACAGCCCCATTTCCCAATGAGATTAACACAGAAACTCAGAGTAAGTATTTAGAAACTTGTATAGCAGTTTTACAGAGTATCTTATATCTGTTGAACTTAATAATTTTTAAAAAATGATGGGTATTGTTTTGTATATCTTTTAAATTCATTTTTCTATTAATTCAATTGTATAGGTATTTTGTACTTAAAAAATTGGTCTGTGACAGTTTGGAACTTAAAAACAAAAAACAAAAAAATGGTCCTTCAATACAGATAATTTAAGAAACACTGGCATAAAAGTACATTTTTTGGCCAATAATTGGGATTGGAGCACTTGGTTTGGACTAAGATAACTGGGTTGAGATTTTGAAGCAAGATATTTTTGCAGGGAAATTCCTATGGACAGTAAAAAGAGACTGATGTATTTTGAAAACTTTATGAACAGATGACAATGATTCCATAGTTTTTGAGCCTAGGAACCTGTATTTTTTAAATCTCTTGGGTAACTTTTATGATCATAAAGCTTTGGAAATACATCACAAGCAATCAACAGTGCTCTCTATATGGTAATTTTTGTTTGTTAGAATCTGACCAAAAAAGGTCTCAAAATTCTGAATCACACAAATAAATTTTTTTTTCTAATTTTCTGTTTGAGGATAAAGTCATAGAAATTATAGGCACTGTATAAAAAAACATGTCCCAACAACGGTGTGGTAGCTGCCATCAGGATGAAAGAGTAGGAGCCTGATGTAGCACCCAAACTGAGTTGCCTCTCATAGCCACATCCAGAACACAGGCTCCAGCCTCACCTTCCAGCTCATGGTCCAATACAGCAGCACCATACACTATCTCCCTTTCTCTTTTTTTCCCTCCTTTCCCCTTCTGATTTCCCCTTTCACCTTGTCTCTTTTCCTTTTCCTCTTTCTCTCTTCCATTTTTCTTCTCACCTTAATTTCCTTACACTTACCCCATCTTTTCCCCTTTCCATCTCCTTTTCTGCTTCTTTACTCCCCTCTCTTTAATTTACTCATTGACTATTTCCATATATATATATATGTATTGATACTTTCTGGTGCAAAATACTGTGTAAGAGCTGGAGATAAGAGGGCAAGTGAGGCACCAGCCATGGCTTCAGGGTATTAGGATGACCATCAAGGAACAGATGGATTGATAAAACAGTAAACTCTTTTTCCAAAACCAGGACAACTGATTCCTGCTTTTCCTTTCTTCTTCTTTCCCTTCCCTGGCCAGCTCAACAAAAGTAAACTTCTCACTTATGAAGGCCACATTTGGTACCACAGGATGCTGAGATTTAGCCCCAGATCTACTTTATATATATATAAATTCCCAACAGTCATTTGCTTTACTAGGAGAAAGAAGATTTTTCTCTCTCTTTAGCTGAGATCCTTCCCTTCTTGTTACTTCATAATAATCTGAACTGCTTCACACATTTGTTCTTCTACCTATATCCATAGTAATTATATCTTGAAACTGCTCTGATGTGGAGGCACTCACACTATTCAAATATAAGCCCATAGATTTGTATTTCTTCCTGTTTATCTACTGCTGTGATTCAAATTACCCTAAAATTTAGCAGCTTAAAACATTAAACGTGCATTATCTTACACAGATTTCTGTGGCCAGAAATCTAGGAACATCTTAGCTAGGTGGTTCTGGCTCAGGGGCTCTCATAAGGCTGCAGTCAGGTTGTCAGCTGAGGCTACAATCATCTGAAAGATTGACAAGGTATAAAGAATCCATTCTCAACATGGCTCAGATGTATGACTGGTGTTAGTTGGAGGCCTCAGTTTACTATAGATTGTTGATGTGTACCTTCATACATACCTACATGGACCTCTCATACAGCTGCATAAACATTCTCACCAAATGCCAGGTAGCTGCCCCCAGAGAAAGCATGAGTACTGAGTTGCTTCAGTCATCTCTTTTTGACCCAATGGATCATAGCCCTCCAGGCTCCTCTGTCCATGGGGTTCTCCAAGCAAGAATGCTGAAAAGTAGGAGATCCAAAAAAAGAGAAAACAGGGAGGAATGCACAGTGACTTTGTGAATAAGTATTGACTGGAAGTTGCACAGCATCACTTCCACTTTATTTAATGTATTAAATGTAAGTCACTAAATCCAACTACATTCAAAGATTCAGAGAGAGGGAAATTAGGCTATGCTACCTGAAGGGAGAAATATTGAAACAGTGAAGAACAAATGAGATTTTAGTACACTTGACTCCTTCATATCATTATATCCTATATCCAAATCACTGTCAGATTCCTTTTTTTAATCTTCTTTTCAGAATTCATTCAGTTCATATGTAAATCTAAGATAAAAATCTCATTTATTTTCTTAATAATTTAACATCTTTCCTTTATGATCTCATTAACTCTGATATAATTCCTCTTCAATAAACCTTGAATAAAATAATCTCAGTGCCTCTACTCACTAAGAAACCACAACATTCTGCCCACCCAGTTTTCTCATTTGCTCACAGAGCTTCACAAATCAAGTCTATACTGATGCTTCTAGAATCAAGCTTTGTCCTTAAACTGAAACTATTTCCTTTTTCTCTCTCATTCAAACAAAGGAATAGTTAGCCTTTGCTTCTTAACCATAAAAACAAGTAAAACTGAATGAGTGGATAAATGAGCTGCATGAAATATCCTCTGAGGGGTTCACCCTAAAAAATTGTCAGTAACAAATATGATGCCCTAATGCCCCCACATTTCCCAGGTCACAATACTGCAACATATCTTTCCTATACATATTCCTCTTAAGGCAAATATCTGTTGATTCATTTTCACTTATTCATTACTTATTTAAGCTTTAAAGCAAGGATACAAATCTGTGGACTTATTTTAGAGCCATTTTATTCTCAGTGGAAAAAAAAAAGTTCTTATAATTTTAATTGTGGTACCCAAGACTATATATATATAACTGGAAATATTGAATTTGTGGTGGAAAACACTGAAGGTATTATGAAAATCAAACACATCAATACTTGTATCACAAACTCACTTGGTAATATAAACCAAATTGCAGCCCCTAGACCTTTTTCATTTTATTCAAATAATTAGTTTAATTCACTTGCTCAACAAAAATTTATTGTATTATTGTTTTCTACGGGTGTATATCAATTTAGTTCAGTTCAGTCGCTCAGTCATGTCCGACATTTTGTGGACTATTTCCCATGAATTGCAGCACGCCAGGCCTCCCTGTCTATCACCAACTCCCAGAGTTCACCCAAACTCACGTCCATTGAGTCCGTGATGCCATCCAGCCATCTCATCCTCTGTCGTCCCCTTCTCCTCCTGCCCCCAATCCTTCCCAGCATCAGAGTCTTTTCCAATGAGCCAACTCTTCGCATGAGGTGGCCAAAGTACTGGAGTTTCAGCTTTAGCATCAGTCCTTCCAATGAACACCCAGGACTGGTCTCCTTTAGGATGGACTGGTTGGATCTCCTTGCAGTCCAAGGAACTTGTAAGAGTCTTCTCCAACACCACAGTTCAAAAGCATCAATTCTTTGGTGCTCAGCTTTCTTCACAGTCCAACTCTCACATCTATACATGACTATAGGAAAAACCATAGCCTTGACTAGACGGACTTTGTTGCCAAAGCAATGTCTCTGCTTTTTAATATGTTATTTAGTTTGATCATAATTTTCCTTCCAAGGAGTAAGCGTTTTTTAATTTCATGGCTGCAATCACCATCTGTAGTGATTTTGGAGCCCAAAAAAATAAAGTCTGACACTGTTTCCTGTTTCCCTATCTATTTGCCATGAAGAGATATGACCAGATGTCATGATCTTAGTTAGTTTCCTGAGTGTTGAGCTTTAAGCCAGCTTTTTCAATCTTTTTCACTTTCATCAAGAGGCTTTTTAGTTCCTCTTCACTTTCTGCCATAAGGGTGGTGTCATCTGTATATCTGAGGTTATTAATATTTCTCCCAACAATCTTGATTCCAGCTTGTGCTTCTTCTAGCCATATATAGATATAAGCAAAATAGATATGATTACTATTCTCTCAGGAAAGTCAATCTAGTTTTGTAGCAAGTCACAAATAAATATGTAATTACAACTCATTTCCTAACCAAAATAAAATTTTGGATTTAAGAACAACAAAAATACATGACTGACGAAAAAAACATATATAGAAAACTTGTTACCCCTCGCCCCCTTACAATTGACATCTGAAGATGAAATATATTAACATAAAGTGAAAACGTCTGCTTAGCAGAATGTGTAAAATCATTCAATGCACACCAAATAGGACTCATCTCTGCTGTCTGTGTGCTCTTGGTGTTAGAGGCTCTCCACGTCTTTCAACCTACTGAAAACTAGCTTCATACAACTTAATTCATGCCAAAATAATAGAATGTTTAAAAGGATAACTTCTACACAACTGAATATTATCTGGAATAATTTGAAAGTAGAAGTTAACTATTCTGCAGCCACAAAAGGAATTACTAGGATCTAAATCTTTTTCACTGTAGGGCAGAGGCTGCCAAAACTCAGCCAAGAATCAAAAATAGTCCTGATAGGACTTATATTTCACTCTCAAAATGGATGATTTGAGGAGAGTTTAGCAAAGGAATAGTTACAAATGCAGTAGGGAAGGCATTAAAAAATGCAAGGTAGCATGCGGGATTCCAGAGCTAGGAGGAGTGGGTGGGTGTCATTACCACCTGGGACTGCAGGTTCAGGGAGAAAACAAGAAGGCAGGGAAAGTGGTGTGGAAAGGGCCATCTCACAGAGGCTTTCAGCTTATGGAAGCGGTCAGTACCCAGCAAGCCCACAGGAAACCCAGAAACCAGCTTCCCTAAATGTGTTGTCCTCTCTCAGAACTCATGCTGGTGCCCCCCCACCCCACCCCCTTATTCAAACAAACAGAAAGCAGAAGGGAAGGAAGATGGTTATGTTCATCCCAGTCGCTGGCGCAGAGGTGGGAGCAGTGTGAAGTTGACCTGGAGTAGTAAGCAGAAGATAACCAGCAAAAGTCAATCACTCTCATTCCTTAATGTTCACTTTGGTCACTTGTCCAGGCAAGAGATTTATTCCTCCAACTAAATCCATCAGATACTCATCATGACCATGCTCCTACCTGAAACCTAAATCATGAGCCATCATTGGTTCTTTTTTCCATAAAGGGTAGTAGAGAAGGAGTAAAGGAAGAGGAACAGAAGCAATTAACTAACATAAAATAGAATAACTACAGTTCCTCTTCTAAAGCTGGTCACAAGGTCTCTGTTAGTAATCAGAGCTGACACTATCCGTTCTTGCCCTAGGTCAATACCTCAGTTAGATGGGGCTTTTCAGATAGTAAGGTGACTCAAATCATCACTCCGGGGTGGAGGGACATGAGCCCTTAGTTACCTTCTCTTTATTGGGTTTCCATTGACCAGGACTACTGAGCAAGAGAAAATATTAAGAGATACCTTAGTGAGTCCTCTGGGTTCCAAATATAATTTTCTTTGTCTTTATTGTGTAGCAGCAACCCAATTTAACCCTAGTAATTGGCACATCTGTCTCAATCAGAATAATGACTCATTTCTCTGTCTTCTGGTTCAGAAGCATGAAGAGTCAGGCAGCAGACACAGCTCTCACCAGAATACACGGTCATTCTTTTGGATAATGGGTACATCAGATATTAGGTAATGTAAAATGTGTTCTCTAGATGGAGGCCATGATGGGATACTAATGGTGGCCAGGGTGTCCAGGCAAGAAAGGCAAAACTGTTCCTGTAATTTGAGAATCTTCCTATGGAAACAAAGCACTGATTTAGCCTTGAGGGGAGGGACTAAGTGTAATAAACTGGCTACCAGGTAGCCAGATTAGTCCTCCAGGAATTGTTCCCATATCAGGGCTTAACTTTAGGTTTTCTGGTAGACGGGCACTCAACAATGGCAGGAGCAAATAAAGCCTTGTGAGGGCATATTGTTGAGTTAATAGGGTTTATTTTCTGATTGAGGGGTAGTCTTGTAAGACTGAACTGATTCAAAGAAAAAGTTAAGGAACTGTCTACTGAGCATGTATGGATCACTTCAAGCTTTAAGGAAAATCCAACTTTTCTCTGAAAATACCCAAATACCCCAAAGTTTTCCAAGAAAAGTGACGTGGATTTCTTAGTCAAGTAAAGGCAGTTGACAAGAAAAATACATGAAGACCTGGCAGACTTCCCTCCGTGAGAAAGGTGTCTTTCTCTTGCAAATTTTAAAGGTTATAATTTTTTATTGAAAAGGAGAGTAAATAGAAGATATGGCATGTTGGATTAATCATAATTCCCCTGCCTGCCTTTCCAGCACATATTTCTGTACCACAGACTTTTCTACTTAAATCGTGGTTCATGGAGCAGAACCATCATCTATGGTCTTGTTGGCAGTGACTACTGGACCTACTAAATTCCCTAGTGGCTTACATGGTAAAGAATTTGCCTGCAGTGTAGGAGTCCTGAGTTTGATCCCTGGGTTGGGAAGATCCTCTGCCTGGAGAATTCTATGGACAAAGGAACTTGGCAGGCCCCAGTCCATGGGGTTGCAAAGAGTTGGACATGACTGAGTGACTAACACACTAGATTAGAACCTGCATTTTAACAAGATCTCCAGTTGATTCATATGTATATGTATATACATATGTATATCTTGAATTTTGAGAAATATTGTTGTAGACTCCTTTAGTATCCTTTGTAGCCAATTTTTCATATGACCTACATTCTGCCAAGCAGATGTATCTACATGTGTACAAGATTTATAGTAATAAAGTGAACCATCTCATATAGCAGTAGTTTTCAAACTTTGGCATGCATCACAAACACAAATCAGCAGGCCTCACTCCCATAGCATTAATTCAATAGCTTTGGGATAGGCTCTGAGAACTGGCATTTTTAACCAAGTTACCAGGTGATGGCAATCCTGTTGCCAGGTACCACACTTTGAAAACCACTCTCAAACAGCATAGTGGCAGGGGTGTCTGGTTCCTTGGAGGCCAGCAGCAATGGGAGAACTTGTCCAATGGAACATCTTCGTGATGATGGCAAAGGCATTAGGTTCCAAGGCCAATGGCAATAACAGCTTCTTTAGTAAGCCAGTTTTCAGTGTGGTTCTGGGCATTGTTCCCAGAAACTCAGCCTAGAGTCTGTACTCTTAGCTCTCCCAATAATTCTGTGAACTATCATAAATCCCTTGCCAAGTAAACTTGCTAGGTCAGATTCTGTTGCTTACAACTAAGAACACTAGCCAATGGAGACCTTACGTATGTTTATGAAAGGAATTTTAGGGATTGTATTTATTATTCAGCTGAGGTCATCTCTTAGTCCATTCAGGCTACAATAACAAAGTACCACAGATTGGGTGGCTTATAAACAAAATAAATTTATTTCTCATAGGTCTGAAGTTGAAAGTCCAAGATCAGAGTGCCATCGCAGACTTCCAGGTCATACTTTGCATTATATCCTCACACGGCAGAGGTGCAAGCAAGCAACCTGAGCCTCTTTAGTAAAGGCACTAATCCCATTCATGTGGGCTCTGCTCTCAGGACCTAATCACCTCCTAAGGGACCATCCTCATAATACCGTCAACTTGTGGAAGTTGCTAAGTTGTGCCCAACTGTTTGTGGCCCCATGGACTGTAGCCTGCCAGGCTCCTCTGTCCACAGAATTCTCCAGGCCAGAATACTTGAATGGGTAGCTATTCCCTTCTTCAAGGGTTCTTCTCAACCCAGGGATCGAACCCAGATCTTCCACATTGCAGGCAGATTTTTTACCATCTGAGCCATCAGGGAAGCCCAAGAATACTGTAGTGGGTAGCCTATCCCTTCTCTAGCAGATCTTCCTGACCCAAGAATCAAACTGGGGTATCTTGCATTGCAGGCAGATTTTTTACCAGCTGAGCTTCCTTCACCTTGGGGGTTAGGATTTCAACATATGATTTTTAGGGAAATACATTCGGATCATAAAACCTAGGTTAGGATTTTATGAAGGGACAATGTAGATAGAAGTGACTATGCTTAGTCAAAAATAAAGAATGTTTTAAAATAGCACCTCCTGTGTCAGACAGTTTATGAACCTAATCACAGTAGCAGGTGAGTGAAGTTCAGCATGAATCTAGGGCAGGTGAGGGATACTCAGCATTTGGGATTATCAAGAGGACTTAACCTCAATACCTGAGGTAGTAGCAGAGCCTACATTATGTAAACCCTATCATGTTGGTGAACAAAGAACAATGGATGTTTTTTAACATCCATTGAGAAGTAGCTTCTATTGGGTACCCAACCATATTGCAAAGCAGCAATGAAAGGCCTAACTTTGGATCATGCATAAATATACATTTAAAATAATTCTTCACAGAAAGTTGAGCTAATTATATGTACTAAATATGCCTTCTCTTAAAAACAGGGCTAACTACTAGTTATGATGATAACACTGTCAAGTGCTGGCTCCCTGCATACCAACAACACAGCCTGTTGATGGCTTGTTGAGGCAAAGCTGAGTTTGTCACTTATCATGGAAGACAAGATACTACCATGACGGTGCTCCGGCAGTATCTCAGCGAGGCAAGCTTATAGTCTGTTGAGAATTGGAAGCTTCGTTTAAGGTGGTCTTTTAATTTGGAGGGGTGAGGTTGGAGATGGGGGATTGGTTACGACTGGGTCAGGACCATGAGACAGTAAGATAAGATTTTTTGAGGCAAGAGGTTCAAAGAACTTGAGGATTCAAACTGTTTATTGAAGCTTTCCTTTGAAGAGTTAAAGCCATAAATCTGGGCAAAGGTTTCATGAAATAATAAAGTTATGTTCATATAGACAGAACATTTTGAGTGAAAGTAAATTTCCAAGCTTCCAGTATCCAAGCTTCATGTGTATGTTGGGGATGGTGTGGAAGTAGGAGGGAAATTATTTTGGTTCTCACATCCTACTAGAAAGTAAAATTCCTGCTTTTTACTGGAAAAAAAAATTCTTCAGAGAAGGAATCTTCTACTACCAGTGCCTGGTAAGTACCTGGCACTCAATCAACATTGGATAGAAGGAAGGAAGGAAGCAAGGGAGGGAAGGAAGAAGAATGAATTCACAACAGGTTTTCTGCCTTCTCACAGAAGTCCTCAAGGGTATTGTTGGAATCAGACTACCAAGTATTTTCTCATGTGGCAAAGAAAATCCTAAATGTAATACAAAATTAATAGACAGAGAAGATTCTGGTACTTATTGGAAGAGTAAGTTGCTAAAGTATAGATTATACAATTTCAGTTTGAAAAGGGGATGCTGCTCCCTCCTAAAATAACAGTTTGGGGGGGTTCTCATGTTCCAGACATTCAGACAATCAAAGCCTATGATGTCAACACAGGGCAAACCAATATGGAGGAATGGATGCCCTCTTTCCGAAAATAATGCATCCTACTACATTCATGATTAACATCAACCCCAAGGAGAATTAGCATGCAGTGGGGAGGAATTCTTGGAGGTGACTGGATTTAAATTTGAAATCACTGAGAAACCACTCTAAGTATGAGTAACTAAATGACATTTTCTGCTTCAGACTGAAAAGGGGACTGAAGATTAAAATTAAGTCTAGTTATGGAAAGATAAAGTAATATTTTTGCATATCTGTAGTTCATGCAATTTTTACATTAGTACACAAACATATATATTTTCCCTCTCCAATCAAAGGATTAGGCTCCAAAAATTCCTGTGCAAGAAGAATCCATATTTCCAGAAAAAGTAAGTCTTTAAAGGAAAAATAAGCCTGGGCTAACAAGGTTGAATGAAGCTATGTTATTATAAGTATATTTTTGTGGGTTCTTGAAAGCCAAACATTGAAGATGGTGTCCTAAAATCTCTTCTGAGGGTTTTCAACAACATACCTGTATATTTGTCATACTTTGTGGCAGATAGTATATTTCTTCCCTCCCCAATACATATTATATTATAGGCCTTTCTGGGCAGATGGATGACTATGTGGCTCCTTCCTTCTGGGTCACAGGGCAACCCAAAAATACTACAGTAACTTGGCTGGATAAAAGCTCTAAGCAACTTTCATTTAAGCAGCTAGGCACATCAAATAGGCACCTCTCAGGCCTCTGTCCTACCCACTCACAGAACTTAAGCTCTCTGCCTGATGATTCTATACTAGAACACATGCACCTTTCCTCCTTCCAGCCAATGTGAGGCTGTTCTAACTTGGCCTCAGCTACCTTAACTCTCCTAAACTGCATTTTAAAAATCTCCCCTCTGGTCTGCCACCTGTTTTACCTCTTTATCTTCTTCTTCTTATTATTTTTTTTTTTTTTTCAAATTCCCAACTTCTTACTGCCTCTTTTTCAAACTATCCCCAACAGGTGTGCATCTAATCAAAGTAAGATTCTCCTGATTGTAGAAAAGTGTACAAAAGTAAATCCACATATGTACAATTTCATGAAAGGGAATTGCATTTGGTAAGGGCTTTTTGCAAAGGTAATTATGTGTGAAAACAGCTATAGCAGTTCTATGGACAAAATGCTCGAGAAGCACTCAAAATAACTTTGAAACTTCAGCATCAGGAAGCTGGAGTCAAGAAGATTTTGTTGCAGTAGAAACCCATGCCAGGAGAATTCACATTTCCAAATAATATGTCTTTGAGGAATAAATAAGTTCAGACAGCCAAGGTTGTGAGTGAAACTATGAAATTTATTATAACTAACTTTCAGTAGAAACTGGCTTGGTGCCTACAAATCTGCTGATAATGAAACCATAGTCAGATTAACATGTTTCATTTATTGATCCATTTATTCAACAAATATTATTAGAAACCTAATATGTTTTAACATCTGTGTGGAGTACTGGGAATACAGAGGCAAGCAAATACACCTTCTGACTCTGTATTCATGAACTTGGAGTCTCGTTTCCCCATGCAGTGGCTGACTTTTGCCAACAGAAAGCAGCAGGCCCCCAAGGAGAGGGAAAAGCTGTTTTTTTTTTCTTCTATTTGTTGTGTTTTTAAAGCTAAATAGTCAGTCTAAAATGTAGTCCAAATTTTTGTTCTCATGATCATTTAACACTTCAAAAGTTTTCCATAACTTTTTTTGTTGATGTTTTAAAATCCAATCTTCAGTAGTATCCCTCTTTAAGAAAGTTTAATCCTAGAGGAATATCCCTGGACTGCATTTTTCCCATCAATAAAATTTAAATTCATTACTGCAATAGGAAAGTCACAATCCTACCATTTCTATAGGATTCATGATCTACTCTACCCATGATGCAGAGGAAACCATAATTCACCCTTCATTGAAACTGGTTCATTCTCGGATGCAGGGATTCATTTGAATGAACATTTGATGAGCAATTACTACAAGCCTGATAATGAATTGAGCCATAAGGATACATAAAAAGACATACACTCTGCCAAATAACTTCTAGACTACCGGTACAACTATTAATACTACTGGTTCTACCATCACTGCTAATACTAATAGTAATAACTCACTATCAATGAACAAATTACTTTTAGAGAAAGAATTGACCGGTTCTGGCAAAGTAAACTGATCAAAATTTTGCAGAAGAGGAAATATTTGATCTAGTTCTCAATAAATACATAGCTGCTACTGCTGCTAAGTCGCTTCAGTTGTGTCCAACTCTGTGCAACCCCATAGACGGCAGCCCACCAGGCTCCCCCGTCCCTGGGATTCTCCAGGCAAGAACACTGGAGTGGGTTGCCATTTCCTTCTCCAATGCATGAAAGTGAAAAGTGAAAGTGAAGTTGCTCAGTCGTGTCCGACTCTTCACAACCCCATGGACTGTAGCCGACCAGGCTCCTCTGTCTATGGGATTTTCCAGGCAAGAGTACTGGAGCGGGGTGCCATTGCCTTCTCCATAAATACATAGCATTTTGCCCTAAATTATAACTTGTCTTTGAAACAGAGTTTTATGAGATGTGTTTCTGAATTCTGAAGCACTGTGTTTGTTTGTTAGTAGTCTACTTTGACATTTATTTTGACCCAAGCATCCCAACAAGTAATAATATGATCTTTTAATTTGATTAGCCAATTGCAAGGCACACTCTTAACCATTCAACTTTTTCCTTAAGAATGATCAATCTATAGGAGTTACTTATTGACTGAATTGTTCTGATGAATGCTTTGATGTGAGAAGGTTCTACAAAAGTTAACACAGTTTTGACAAGAGAATGCACTGGTCATAGTAAACACCTTATTCCAACACAAGAGACAATTCTACACATGAATATCACAAGATGGTCAATACCAAAATCAGATTGACTATATTCTTTGAATTGAAGATGGAGAAGCTCCATACAGTCAGCAGAAACAAGACTTAGAGCTGACTGTGGCTCAGATCATGAGCTCCTTATTGCAAAATTCAGGCTTAAGTTGAAGAAAGTAGGCAAAAACACTAAACCATTCGAGTATGACGTAAATAAAATCCCTTATGATTACACAGTGCTGGTGACTAATAGATTCAAGGGATTAGATCTGGTAGACAGAGTGCCTGAAGAATGATGCATGAGGGTTTATAACACTGTACAAGAAGTGACCAAAACCATCCCCAAGAGAAAGAAATGCAAGAAGGCAAAGGAATTGTCTGAAGGGGTCTTACAAATATGTGAGGAAAGAGGAGAAGCAAAAGGCAAAGGAGAAAGGGAAAGATATACCCAATGGAACACAGAGTTCCAGAGAAAGAAAGACAAGACAAGAAAGCCTTCTTAAGTGAAAAATGCAAAGAAATAGAGGAAAACAGTAGAATGGGAAAGACTGGAGATCTCTTCAAGAAAATCAGAGATAGCAATGGAATATTTCATGCAAAGATGGGCACAATAAAGGACAGAAACAGCAAGGACCTAACAGAAGCAGAAGAGATTAAGAAGAAGTGGCAAGAATACACAGAGTAACTGTACAAAAAAAGGTCTCAGTGACCCAGATAAGCACAATGGTGTGGTCACCCACCTAGAGCCAGACATCCTGGAGTGTGAAGTCAAGTGGGCCTTAGGAAGAATTATTACAAACAAAGCTAGTGGAGGTGATGGAATTCCAGCTGAGCTATTTCAAGTCCTAAAAGATGATGCTGTTAAAGTGTTGCACTCAATATGCCAGCAAATTTGGAAAGCTCAGCAGTAGCCACAGGACTAGAAAAGTATGGTTTTCATTCCAATCCAAAGAAAGATAATGCCAAAAGATGTTCAAACTACCACACAATTGCACTCATTTCACATGTTAGCAGAGTAATGCTGGAAATCCTTCAAGCTAGGCTTCAGCAGTACGTGAACCAAGAACTTCCAGATGTACAAGCTATATTTAGAAAAGGCAGAGGGACCCAGAGATCAAATTGCCAACATCCATTGGATAATAGAAAAAGCAAGGGAATTCCAGAAAAGCATATACTCTGCTTCATTAACTATGCTAAACCTTTTGACTCTGTGGATCACAACAATCTGTACAAAAATTTTAAGGAGATGGCAATACCACACTACCTTGCCTGTCTCCTGAGAAACTTGCATGCATGTCAAGAAACATCGGTTAGAACCAGACACAGAACAACAGACTGGTTCAGAACTGGGAAAGTAGTACATCAAAGCTGTATATTGTTACCCTGCTGATTTAATTTCTATGCAGAGTACTTCATGTGAAATGCTGGGCTGGATGAATCACAAGCTGGTATCAAGATTAACAAGAGAAATATCAACAACCGCAAATAGGCAGCAGATACCACTCTAATGGCAGAAAGTGAAGAGGAACTAAAGAGTCTCTTGATGAGGGTGAATGAGGAGAATGAAAAAGCTGATGTAAAACTCACATTCATCCATTGACATGAATCTGCCACGGGTGTACTTGGGTTCTCCATCCTGAACCCCCTCCCTCCCCATCCCATCCCATCCTTCTGGCTCATCCAGTGCACCAGCCCCAAGCACCCTGAGGAGTGGAGAATGACCAGGAGGGTGAAAAAATCATAATAAGGATGGTAAGGAGAGCTTACCCCCACAGTGACAGTGTCTTTATCCTAGTCGGGTAGTCTCATTGGGTCATCATTGTGGGAACTTGAAGTCCACTGAAGTTTTCCCAATCAAAAGGCAACATGCTTTTTCATCTTCTTTGTCTGTGTATCATTAAATGTGTCTTTACCTACAACAAAGCACTTACAATGTTTTCTTCTGTCCATTACCATTTCTCCATGGATCACCATCAGCCTGTGACAACTATACAGGCTATTATCTGGTATGTAAATAAATACCATTGCTCTTGATTTTAGAATGTTCCACACCATTAGCTTCCAATATAGTCATTCTCAAAATCTCTAAAATACATATGAAAACATTCCCTTCCCAAGGGCAAAAACTTCAATACTGAAAATAGTGTCTTATGGGAAACTAAATGCCAAAATCTCAAAGAAATACAAAGTATAAGGAAAACAGACTTGAACTGAGAAACATTACTCCAAATTCATCTTACAAAAAGAGATTATCTGTAAAAAAGGAAGAAAATGAATTATATCTTACTTTTTACACCATTACTCTAAGTGTGACCCAGCTTAAGAAAGGGTTAGTTGCTCAGTCGTGTCCGACTCTTTGCAACCCCATGGACTACAGACCACCAGGCTCCTCTGTCCATGGAATTCCCCAGACAAGAATACTGGAGTGGGTTACCATTCTCTTCCCTAGAAGATCTTCCTGACCCAAGGATCAAACATGGGTCTCCTGAATTGGAGAAGGCAGATTCTTTGCCTTCTGAGCCACCAGGGAAGCCCCCAATTTTAAGTAAGAGTTGAAAACAAAACAATAAAATAAACATAAGGAGTCATCACTCCTATCCTACTGCTTCCATTGGTACTCATCACGTCCTTCTACCTTAAAGCCTTTCTAAATTCTTTAATGAGAGCAAATAGGAAAGGATGGAAGGAGGAAAATGTCAACGCACACTGTTCCTTAGAAGGAATGACCCCCTGAACTAAGTTTTATACACAGACGAAAAGAACTCTGAAAATGTGTATGCAGAAATATCTTTTTTCCAATTTCTTCTACACTTAATGACAAACATAATATGGAATGTGGTCTACCTAATGAAGAGCAGAAGTTTTGGCAAATGGCTAATTATCTCTGCCGTATGTGTGGCTCTACCAGACTAATTTCAGATAGATGTTAAAATTGTTCAGGAGGTGGTATACCACCCTGCTCTCCTTCTACAGATCTACCAGAGAAATTTGCTCATTGTTCAAGACTATAGCAAATGGAACTAGCATTTTGAAAAGCCGGGATGGTATCCAGATTAAAGTTTTAGAGCAGTGTTCTCAATTCAGTTAGCTCCAGAGTCTTCTTTTTAGGACAAATAGTTCCTTTACTCCTGAAGGCAGATTCATATATGTTATAAACTATTTACACAAATAATATCCAAAAATATTACTGTAATTCCATAACTATACTATAAAGTAAAAAGAATGGAAAGGTAATTTATAATAAAATGATATGCATTTCTAGAAGAAAATGCTCAGGTATAATAACAAGAAGCCATATGAAGTAGTCAGATGTTTGTGTCTATACTTAGAATCAGCATGAATGCAACAACTACAAATGGACTCAGGTACAGGTGTGTTGCATTGGCAACTCATATGCCACAAATGGCGTTGCCATTGGTGACATGATTTTCTGAAACAGTGAGCAAGTCTTGATAGAGCTCTAACAAAACAAATTACAATCTTTTCTCAATTTACAATGTGGATGCATTCCTAGAAATTTCAGGGTATAATAAATTATGTGTTTATATATAAAGTGGAATTAGGCTTTAGGTTCAAATAATTTTAAGAACACTTGTTTCACCTACATGAATGTCTGGTAGGATATTTGAAAGTCATGTGGGAAGCAGAACTGTACTCATTTCACGGGCTATCCAGCACACTGCAGGACATCTTAAATCACTGACCTCCACACACTACCAAATATCACAATGAGCAAAGATGCAACCACAAATTTAAAAATGCCCCAAGATGTAGTACTTTCCTGTTAAGAATGACTAAGAAAAGAAGAAAGCAAGTTGTTAGTGTGCAGAAATCAGAGGAAAGAAGTAGGAAATGACTCAGAGTGGTAAGAAAGGACAAGATTATCGTGCTGTTTTTATGTTCAACTATTGTGGGAAACTGTCAGAGATTTTAAGAAGGAAGCAAGATGATTTTAAAATGTCACTTAGTTTACTGTGTATAGAATGGATTATAAAGGTTCTTAGGAAGCCATTGCAAGTAAATTTGGAAAAATGATAATGTCTTGTGCTAAGATGACAGAGATGGATAGGAGAAACTGGTGTATTTACAGTTTTTATATTTGTGATGAAGACAAGAGAACTTACTGATAAAGTCAGATGTGGAAGGTGAGGGAAAGGGAATCAAGAATCGTTCATAAATGTTTTGGCAAAGAGAGAAAGGGTGGACATTTTATGAAATGTAAAACATAGGTAAATGAAGAAGGTTTGACGAAAAAACAAGAGTTCACTTTTGTTTTAAACATTTTGAGATGCCTAGTAGATATGCCAGTGAAGTGTGAGGTAAGCAAGTGTATTTATTGGTCTGGAGTTCAATGAAGCAGTAAAAGGAATTAAATAAGTGAGAAAAAGTATATAGATTATTCAACCTGGGAGACTTAGAAAGAGTAACCAGTGAGGAAGGAAAATATGGTATTGCTAAATTTTTTTAGAACGTGGTGCATTCTTATTTTATACTGAATTGTTGAATTATACTGAAAGGCTGAGTAAGATGAGAGTGAGAAATGATCATTGATGTTGGCACAGCCTTTACACCCACCTGCACTCACTAAGAGCACATTACCAGGGAATACCTGCAACTTTGACTGGGGACTATATTTCTGGACACAGGATCACAGTTAATTCACATGGAGGACAAACTAAAAGTACAAGAGAGGTAATGCCCCAAAGTAGTTTTCAACCAATGATGAGTAAGGAATTGTTAGATAAATACCCCAGCTTCTTCACCACTAAGGGAGGAAGACACTGAAGTATGTTCTATACTATTTCACATAGATTACTCACCAAGGATTAAGCCCCATGTGCCTACACTGGTAACTATTTTGTAACATACATCTTATTGCATTCCTTCCCTTGCTATCTTCTCCCCTGCTAGTGTTTCTTGGGATATCTTAAATCAATTCAACATACATTTATGATTTCAACTTTGTTAAAATACATCATTTGATGCAAGGCTGATATAAAACAACTAAATTGTTGGTATTGGTTTCTTTTGGGTGGTGAGTATATCAGGGGGGATTCTTTGCATTGCTAATGGCAGGAAACCCATCCCATAGCTATTCAGTCGCAAAGTCATGTCCAACTCTTTTGCAACTCCATGGACTGTAGCCAGCCAGGCTCTTCTGTCCATGGAATTCTCCAGGCAAGAATATTGGAGTGGGTTGCCATTTCCTCCTCCAGGGGATCTTCCCAACCCAGGAATCAAGCCCATATCTCCTGCTAGGAGGCAGATTCTTTACCACTGAGCCACCAGGGAAGCCTAATATTTTTTCTGTGTATTCAAAAAGTGCACTCTGCCCATCTTATGATCTCACAATATTCTGTGTTTCTTTCTAATACCTCTCACACTTAAGATTGTTTAGTCTCTTCTCCAACTAGACTGCAAATTTAAGGAGGACAGGGAATGTATCCCCAGCTTCTAATACTTAGGAAATTTATATTAGCAAGAAAGAAAACCCCTGCTGCTTTATCCTTAGTTGAAACTGAGATCCCAGAATTTCTATGTCTAGAAAACTAAAAGTATGTTATATATAATATATGTTTACAAGTACTTTAAAAAATTATAGTAAAGCAAAACAAAAAGAGTGGAAAGGAATATTTCAAAATGTTGAATGGCTTTCTTATATTGTACCAGAGGCAGAAAAAGTAAGGAGATAATGGTTTTCCATTTTCCATATTTTGCTAACAATATAAAAGAATCATGTATTTCATTTATAATAAAAACATCTTTAATAACAAAATTATCCACTTCTCAGATTCATGAAGAAAAGATGTACACTTAAGTAAAAACTACAAAGGTTAATTCTTATAACTCCTAGCTGACATTCTCAGAGAGATCATCTAACTCTGATTTTCAAACATTTTTATCATTTGAATTTTTTTTCAGCTGGAGTCTTATGTGAAACCTGATACATAGAACAGTTGCAAACAGAATTTTCTGGTTGAAGTAGGATGGGAAACAAAGTCAAGCCACTGAAACACCACACTTCTCCTGCCTTCCCTCCCAAAGCAGCCCAGAGATGTATCCAAAGAACCTAAGCCTACAGAGAACATAGTTTGAAAACTGTGGATCTCACTCAAACACGGCAAGGACGACAAATCCAAGCCCCATAATCTACCAGTTGAAACCCCAAACAGATTGGCAATCCTCAAATCCTGATGAGATTGTGAGTCTCTATATTTAAATATATAAATTGGTTCAAAAGTATGTAATGGATATTTTGGCCACCTGATGCGAAAAGCTGACTCACTGGAAAAGATCCTGATGCTGGGAAAGACTGAGGGCAGGAGGAGAAGAGGGCAGCAGAGGATGAGATGGTTAAATAGCATCACCAACTCAAAGGACATGAATTTGAGCAAACTCCAGGAGATAATGAAGAACAGGGAAGCCTGATGTGCTGCAGTCCACGGGGTCAGAAAGAGTCAGATATGACTGAGCGACTGAACAACAACAAGGACCTTTTGCTCATAGGAAAGGTAATTTATTTGTTTTAACATAAACTCTGTATCTCCTCTCTTCTCTTCTCTCTCCTCCTTTTTTACCTCTTCCTCCTTTTCTCCCCCTTCCTTCCTCTCTCTCTATCTCATTCTCTCTCTACACTCCTTCTCTCTTCTCTTACATTCCCTCCTAGAACAATTCAGCTTTAAAGCCATGAAGTGGAATTGAGTACAGTAAATTTCCTAACCAGGATAGAGGAGATATGGCCCAGAGCGGGATGCAAAAGCCAAGCAAGTTATAATGACAACCATCCAAGGCAATGGCTGCAGCAGTCTGGCATCAGGAGTCAGAACTCAGTTCAGTGAGAAGAACATCTACATTTGGGCTGAAAGGCAGGAGCTGTCAAAGCTGGAAGAATTAGGGAGTAGACAGATAAATAGACTGACAGACATATAAATATGAATATATAGAGAAATAAATACAAACGAGAAGGCATGGGAGCAGGGACATCCCAATAACTATGCACATAGAAGTTGTCTTCTAAATACCACTAAGTGGAACTTGGCTCCGTGGAGAAATGGCTCATCTCCATGACTAGGGCAAAAAAAGTTCCCTGTAAGGTTGGAACACCTTTTGGTACCAGAAAAAGCAAGAGCATTCAAAACAGATGGTAATATGTCAAAAAAGGACATAGAAGCTGGCTTAAGGGGCTCCCACTGAACAAATCTGTAACAATTCAAACATCAAAATAAATAATAGTGATTACAAATTATAGCCAGTTGAATAGAAAACAATGAATTCATACTGATATAAGTAAATAAATGAATAAACTGAAAGTGTGATGGATAAATTAATAAATAGGAAGCCTTACAAATACTAGAATATTTACATAGTTGTAAAGTATCATCTCTAACAAATAATTACTAATAATTACAAAGGGGAAAAGAGTAACATTACTGTAGAGAAGCCTGGTGGATACTATCTTTATCAAACAAAGTAATAGCATCAGTAGCTAGACAAATCAAAATTTACCTAATAAGATACAGTGAAAGAACACAGCATCACTGTTATGATATTCCTGCCAAATTTGCGTAACTTGAATCCATTTGTGAGCAAACATCAGACAAACTTGAACAGAGGGACATTCTACAAATTAAGAGGCCTGTAATCTTCAAAACTGTTAAGGTCACGAAAACCAAGGAAAGAGGTAACTCTTTTGGATCTCAGGGGACTAAAGATTCATGACAACTAAATGTAAGATGTGCTTCTGAAACGACATTACTGAGAAAACCTATAAAACTTGAATGAGATCTGAGGATTATTTGGTAGTCACATATAAAGGTCAAGTTTCTGATTTTGATGATTTTATTGTGGTTATTGTAGGGAAATATTCTGGTGGTAGGAAATACGCACTAAAATATTCACAATTGATGGGTCATGAGATTAGCAACTTAGCCCTTGAATAGTGCAAGAATACCAAAGTCCTTCATACAGTACTTGAAACTTTTCTGTAAGTTTGAGATTGACTCAAAACTTTAAAAAATTACTGTCTAGGGTAGACTTTTCACTTAGGAATATCTTGTAAACCAAGTCCTAACCTTATATGATGGTAAGCCCCAACTCGTCTTGTTCTAAACTTGAGTGAGGTGTTTAATTCTCCCAGTTGCTAGGTTCAGTACTACCCTGTATATAAACTATATTTGTCCCTTGGCAAGGAAAATATAAGAAATTCTATTTTCCACTTTAAACATTCTCCACTTTAAACATTCCACCTTACTGGTGTCAAAACTTTGCATCCTTGCCTCTTGACCTGCCATCTAGAAACTGGGTTACAGACTGGTTTCCCCTGGCTTCTTTAACTAAGTCCTAGGCATTCAGTCAATGTTTTGTTTTATTTTTCACTATCTTTCAACAAAAAGATAGAAAGATATTTAATGGGCACCAACTATGTGCCAGACACTGTGCTAGACACAGGAAAAGATATATCCAAGGCAATGTCACCCCACTCCAGTACTCTTGCCTGGAAAATCCCATGGACGGAGGAGCCTGGTGGGCTGCAGTCCACAGGGTCGCTAAGAGTCGGGCACGACTGAGCGACTTCACTTTCACTTTTCACTTTCATGCATTGGAGAAGGAAATGGCAACCCCCTCCAGTGTTCTTGCCTGGAGAATCCCAGGGACGGGGGAGCCTGGTGGGCTGCATCTACGGGGTCTCACAGAGTTGGACACGACTGAAACGACTTAGCAGCAGCAGCAGCAAGACCCTTCTTATGAACACCCAGGATTGAAACTGACAGGGATGATAATTTCCAAGAAAAGCTCATTTCCAAGGTAATATGTGTTAGTCTTCACACACACACACACACATTAGAAGGGAGAAAATGATAAAGAAGAGGACTTACGAATTGTTATTCTCTGAGGCACTTTCCATTGAAATGGACAGCCCAGTTCTGGAAAATAAATGACCAGTACCTGAGTCTATTAAATTGCTGTGACTCATCCCTAAGTATCTCATTTGGCTTATAATGCTTCTGAATCAATTCTATTAAAAATACCATTAACACTTGCTTACATCATTTACATAATGCAAAGGGACTAAATTAAAAGAGTTGGGAACAAATGGTCTCTCTCAAAGCCTGGAGTAGTGCTATCGTATGCCCAGGGATTTCTAGTTCTTATTGCAACATGCTCCCTGGCACCAGTGAATGGGGAGGAAGAGCTGTCACCTTAAGGCTCCTTAAAGTGTCTCAAGCTAATTTGTAATGACTTGTCTCATCCTTAAATGTTGCTGTTTGTAAGCAACATATCCACACTTGTGAATAACTTATAAGCATACACACCTTGCCCCAGACTGAACTGCTCTTAAAGAATCCTGGGAGGATGATTCTAGTGCAGAGTCATTCACTGGGTTCCAAACTTCTCAAGATAATCGCACAGTTAGAGTCTTGTCTAAAGCTGTTTATACATTGCACATGATATATTTTAATTAAAAAATAAATTTTAGCTTTATTTTAAAAATTACTTCATAGGTGATTAAAATACAATATCTGGACCATCTTGTCTAGAAAAGCTACACAATTATTCCACCCAGATCTCACTTCTATCCTACATTCTCTCTCACCACGTGTAGGGATAGCTGCATAAATACCTTATGTATTATGGTCATTATAAATGACCTTATGTATTTATGCAACTATCCCTACACGTGGTGAGAGAGAATGTATTGTAGGACCCACAGCACCATAGGAGAAGGAAACACAGATAGGCTGTTGTCAATCCTTATGGTCTCTAGACTCCATATATTGTAATCATTTCATACTGCACTGTGAATGGGGTTGGGAAAGAATATTTTAACCAGATGTAGACAAAGAGATAATTTACATTTAATCGTAAAACTTCATAAAGGACACTCAACAAGGAGCAAGTTTATCCTACTGCCTTCAGATTAGTGTATCATCATTGCCAACACTAAGAAACCCATGAAGTTACGTGCCTCCAAATCCCCCATTTTTCAGAGCTCATATTCTTTTTGACCCTTGGAATGTTAGAAAATTGTTAGACATGTGTATATTATTTCTTGATTACACTCAGTGTGTCTGCTTCCCCAATAGACTGTGAACTCGTCAAGGACAGAGAATAGCTCTGTCTGCCTTTTCTGCTGTACCCCCTGTACGTGACTAGTGCCGAAACTGACTAGTAACATTCAATAAATACTTTCTGAGTTATTGAATGAACTTTTTTTTAAGTTCATAAAAGGCATAGGTTAAGTTTTGCTGCTGCTGTTTAGTCGCTTCAGTCATGTCCCTATGTAACCCTATGGACTGTAGCCCACCAGGCTCCTCTGTCTATGGAATTCTCTAGGCAAGAGTACTGGGGTGGGTTGCCATGCCCACCTCCAGGGGATCTTTCCAACCCAGGGATCCAACTGGGGGCACCTGCATTGCAGACAGATTCTTTGCCCCTGAGCCACCAGGGAAGCCCTAGGTTAAGCTTTAGCACCCTGGAAATCTAGAGATTCATCTGTATGCCCAACAAAAATAATCTTTTACTATTTAAATTGAACACTCTTGTTTTTCTAAAAATCAAAAGGAAATGGTAAAACTATTCTACATAAAGAAAAGCTGTACACATTTGGAGATGCCAGTTAGGAGGTAGGTACAGATCCCTGAAACCCAAGCAGGGGCTAAGTCAAGGCTGGTTACAGATTTTGTAAACCTTTAGGTAAGTCTGGTTTATCACTCCTAGTGTGTATCTTCCAGAGGTCGCTACTGAGAGACTAGTATGCTATTCCTGCTTGACAATTTTTGCCTCTTTATCTCCATTTGTGGTTGTTTAATCATTAAGTCATATCCAAATCTTCATGACCCCATGGACTATAGCCTGCCAAGCTCCTGTATCCATGGGATTTCCCAGACAAGAATACTGGAGTAGGTTGCCATTCCCTTCTCCAGGGGATCTTCCTGAGCCAGGGATCAAGCCCGGGTCTCCTGCATTGCAGGCAGATCTTTACTGTCTGAGCCACCAGGGAAAATCATGTCCAAATGACTCAGGGAATCACCTTTATCTCTATGATTGTCAAAAGCCCCGAACCACTTTTCAGAGACTTTCTATTTGTTTTTTAAACTCGTTCTCTTCGCAGCTTAAGAATATTACACACACACACACAATGCCAATGAAAAATCTTAAAAGGTTGAATTTATCTCCCTCTCTCCAGGATCTTGGTTCCTAAAGTCCTGACAGCCTCCATAACCCTGCACCTCAATTTTGACCCCTATTGCACTGTGACATGCTCAGAAGTTCTGCTGGGTTCTTCCTTAGCTACAGCCCTTTGCTGGATTCTGAACCTCCCTGCAAAGGCCAAGAATTGGTAAATATCCCTGGGAGGAGAACAACTCACAGAATATCAGCTCATCTCTCAGTAATTATCTTCTTTTCCAGTTAACTTTGGCCACTCAGTCATCTCAGCTGTTCTCTAAACTCCTCAGACAGATCATTTTTATGTTTTGTCCAACTTTTCTGTTATTCTCAGTGGGAGTACTGTTCTACCATCAACTACTACCTCATGTACTTTTTGGGATCTTTTTTTATTTGCTTTCTTTCTGAATATTCATCTTGGTTTAAAAGAATATAACTTAAAGGCAAGTTCATAAAGAAAGTTTGTAACTTCTACCCCATGTTTCTGTAGCATGGATATGATTTGAATAATGTAGAAAGGGAGTGCCTGCCTCAAAGTGTTTTAGCCATATAAACCTGTTACTTAAGATCCAGCTATAAAAAAGACGTTTAGGGCATTGTCTCTGTTGATATACAGATATCTCTAGAAGAAGATTGGTGTCATTAACATTGATGATGATGGACATCAGGCCTTTATAAAGGGAGAAAGACAGAGGGAAAATATGAGTCTGAATCCTGCTAAGGAGAGAATTCCAAGACCAGACTGAAGCTACAAGGCACCTAGGAAAAAAGAAAGGACAATGTGACGAAAATATAGTGAGAGTATTAAGCTTTCCTACATTATGTCTATCCCAGGACTGATTCTAATTTGTAATGTTACTGTACATCTATTCAGATTAATAAATATTAGAAGTATCATGTCTGCCGAGGCTAGACACTCTTCCCAGGGGTTGATATAGAAGAACTTTGTCTGCCTGCTTTTCAGAGGGTGTGTAACCCAACTAGCCCTAAACTAGTCTCTATCTTTCTATTTTTCTCTTTAGTAGAGGAAAGTTTTCCTTGACCCAGTATGTTAACATTTGTTGTCTATATTTTGCTTTAACAATCATAAAACCTATGACAGAGCCTTGTGATTGCACACAAAAAAAGTAACAAATAGGACTGAAATGAGATTTTTGATCCTTAAGTCTTAGTGCTATGAGTAACATATGCTAACTCAATTTCTCTATGTCCAAACTTTGGACTTAGGTTTGGTTTGAACTAATAGCAAATTCTGTTACTCACTATGAAATATGTGTATTTACTGTTACCAAGGAGCTGGTGTGCATCAAGATGCTTCATACAGAGACAGAAAAACCACAAATCAGAGTTTGTGATCAATGTTAGATCTCCTACTAGCATGTTGCAGCTGCTTGCAGCTCTGCTGGGATAAAACACTGACACCTGTTATTTGATGAGGTATACATGGGGTGGACCAAGCCATGAGAGGAAAGCCACAAGGCTGAACTGCTACAGATGGTGTTCTTTGTTTTGTTTTTTCAAAATTAAGAAAAGTGGTTACAACCCCTGTCAATCTTGGACCCTCATGGCCAAATCTGTCATAAGACCAAGAGATAGCACCTATATCTCAAAAATTGATGAGCAGAAAGAAATGGAAAAGTACTCTGACCAGTAATGACAGATTTCAAATTGGGGTGGAGTGGGGAGGCAGAAAATAATTTTTATTAATCTCCTACCATATACCTATTAGACTTATTTACATGCTAACATTTAACTTTCATATCATTCCTGTTAGTTAGAGTAACATTTTTAAAAAGTAATATTAGAGACTCTGAAAAATTAGATCACTTATCTAAGATGATCCCCACTAAGGAGTGGTAAATTTGAGATTTAAACCTTGGAAGTTCCAATTTCAAAGCTCATATGTCTTCCATTACCCCATGGTGTTGAAATATCCACTTTGTATCATCATTTCATTCAAACCTTACAAAGACCATACAACTGTGTTGGCCAAATTCAACACTTTCTTAAATAGCATGGCGGCAGAGGTCTAAGATGGTTGGGTAGGAAGGAAGATCCTGAGCTCATCTCCCGTGGACACACCAGCTCTACAGCTACATATGAAACAATTCCCTTTGAAACAGAAGTGAAAACTAGTTGCACTGCTTCTCAACAACAAGGGATAAAAGAACCGCATCAAGATGCGTAGGAGAGGCAGGGACACAGTCTCATGAAAAACTCAACCTCAGTGTGGTGCTTCACAATAGGAGGGGTGCCCACAGGTCTGGAGCTTCTCCCAGAGGAACAAGGGGGTTGTTCTTGACAACAGCTACCCCAACCCTTGGGACTTGCATCAAAGAGACAAGGCCTCAAAATATCTGGCTTAGAAAACCAGCAGACCTGTGTCCAAGGGACACAAAGGGCTATGGAGAACTGAGATTCTCCTTTTGAAGGACTTATGTGAAGTCTCACTTACCCTGGGGCCCAGCACAAAAGCAGCAGTTTGAAAGTGTCTAGACTATATGAGAAGGAGATTCACTTGCTAATTTTAAAGCATCTGCTAGAGGGGTAGTGGATAAACAGGACTCTCTCCTGAGACAGAGGAGCTGGTAGATGCCATCTTTGCACTCTCCTTCCAGTCTGCTAGCACACACACATGGCATCTTCCCACTGTCTTGCTAAGACCTGTCCTGTTGAAACTGGTGAGTGGGGCTCCCACTCCCTTACTAAAGCTGGTGGGCACATGCAATCCACACAGAAGATGTCGTTATTACCTTGCCCTGGTGGCCAAGAAGGCCTGCATTGCTCTCCATAGGATTGTAACAATTGAAAACTCTCCTAGCAGGGAACCACCCCAGGTTGTTGCACAGTCAGCAAACTGAAACACACCCCAAAAAGGCCTATGTACTTGTCCTTGAATTTCAGCCTGAGCTTCAGGCTTGTCACACAACTAGAAGCTAGGAAGCCTCTCTCACGGAATGTAGATGGAGGACACTATCTGTGTGCACTCTTTTGGCCTCACAACAGCTCAACAATACCTTCCAGAAAAGAGGTAATATACACTCCTCTGGAGACCAGATTTGTGCAACTGTCACCCAGGAAAAAAATCTAGATTTCGTGGTCTGGATCCCAGCAGGGTTTACAGTTGCAGCCCCACAGGACTATATATATTCACATATTTTAAAAGCTGATGCCTGAGGATTTGGCTTCCAATCTGTCTGAAGCTGGGTGTTAAATGATATTCCTCCCCGTGGAACACTGACAGGTCTTGGCACACGCTCAACAACAGGGACCTATCAAGAACAAATCAACCTGCTTAGACAATCACAAAGGTTCAAGAAACAACCAAGAGCTAGGTTGAATGATAAGATTTATCACTTACACAAGGCCAGTTCTTCAAGACTGGGAGAGGTAGGTGTTTCACCTAATAAATAGAAACAAACACATGGAGTTCAGTAAAGAGAGGAATATGTTTTCTGAAAAAATGAATAAGATAAACCTCAGAAAAAGACCTTAATGAAACAAAGATAATTAATCTACCTGATAAAGAATTAAAAGTAACGGTCATAGAGGGAGAAAGTAGGTCAAGATGACATAGGAGGCAGACTCTCACCTCCTTCCACAAGCACACCAAAACTACAACTACATATAGAGCAGCTCTCTTTGAGAATGACCTAATGTCTAGGAGAATGGCTCTGATCTAGTTGGGACCCACACCTCTGGCGAGTGACCCACAAGAGGAGGAAGATGTCACAGTTTGGGGGATCCTTCTTAAGGCGCAAGAAGTTTGAGCTCCTGGCATTAGGAAGATAAGCACCCTTGGCTGGTTTGAGTGCCAGTGGGGCTTAATAGCAACCCACTCCAGTATTCTTGCCTGGAAAACCCCCATCCCTGGCAGGCTACAGTCCATAGGGCCTCACAAAGTCAGACATAACTGAAGCAACTTAGCAGGCAAGCAGGCAGGGGCTTAACAGAAGGTCATAGACAATTACTCTTGAAGAGAATATGTACAGACTTGCATCCCCAGTCATAGCAGAAAGGCAGCAGATTGAAAACCACCTGGTACTCTGATCAGCCTGCCAGAACCACCCCAGTGAACCCTTCCGCCTACACTGGGCTCCTGCTCCAGCCCTGCTCTCCACTAAGGCAGACACTGTCATTGTACCATGCAGAAGCAGAGCTCACTCAGAAGAGCAACGCTAGCCCCTCAGGCCCTGCACCTACCCCTCGACTTGGGGGAGACCACCATCAAGCCTCAAAGAAACAGAACTAACTCAGAACTGCCTTTCTAGTCCTTCAGGCTCCTCCCACTCCATGCTCACCCCTGCACCCTTGGCCAAAGTGAAGGTGAAAGTCGCTCAGTCATGTCCAACTCTTTGTGACCCCGTGGGCTATACAGTCCAAGGAATTCTATAGGCCACAATACTGGAGTTGGCAGCCGTTCCCCTTTCCAGGGGATCTTTACAACCCAGGGATTGAACTCAGGTCTGCTACATTGCAGGCAGATTCTTTACCAACTGTTCCACAAGGGAAACCTGTACCCTTGACCAAGGCAGTCAATAGCAGACTGGATAAAACAGAAGGATGAATTAGGGCAATGGAACTCACCAAAACAGTGCAGAAACAAATTTTAAGACAATAGCTTGAGGGACCAATAGAATGACATCAGCCAGAATAGCATTTGTACTATAGGGGTCTCAGGAGGCAAATACAGAGAGAAAGAAGAAGAAAACTTATTTTAAAAAATAATGACTAAAAACTTCCCTAACCTGGGAAGGGAAACAGACATCAAAGTTCTAGAAGTCCAGAGTTCCAAACAACATGAATTCCTAGAGAACCACACCAAGACATAATTAAAATGTCAAAAGTGAAAGATAAAGAATCTTAAAAGCAGAAGAAAAGAGAAAAATAACTTACTATGTATATAGGAAACCTTATGAGACTATGAGCAGATTTTTCAGCAGAAACTTTGCAGAATAGAAGACTGTGGTGTGATATAGTCAAAGTACTGAAAGGGAAGAAAAATCCAACCTGGCAAGGTTATCATTCAAAATTGAAGGCGAGATAAACAGTTTTCCAGATAATCAAAGGGTAATTGAGTTTATCATGATTAAACCAGTCAAGAAATAATTAAGGAACTTCTTTAAGCTGAAAAGAAATGGCCATAATTAATAACAGGAAGACATACAAAAGTAAAAATCACACTGGTAAATGCAAATATAGTAAATGTAGTGGATTATAATCACTTATTTAGTGATTTTTAGCAGATGAGATTGCACTCATCTCACACACTAGCAAAGTAATGCTCAAAATTCTCCAAGCCAGGCAACAATAGCACATGAACTGTGAATTTCCAGATGTTCAAGCTGGATTTTAAAAAGGCAGAAGAACCAGAGATCAAATTGCCAACATCCATTGGATCAAAGAAAAATCAAGAGTTCCAAAAAAACATCTACTTCTGGTTTACTGATTACATCGAAGTAATCACAACAAACTGTGTATATCACAACAAACTGTGGAAAACTCTTCAAGAGATGTGAATATCAGACCACCCTACCTGCCACCTGAGAAATCTGTATGCAGGTCAAGAGGCAACAGCTAGAACTGGACATGGAACAACAGACCGGTTCCAAATTGGGAAAGGAGTACGTGAAGGATATATATTGTCACCCTGCTGATTTAACTTATATGAAGAGTACATCATATGAAATGCCGGGCTGGATGAAGCAAAAGCTGGAATCAAGATTGCCAGGAGGAATATCAATAACTTCAGATACACAGATGACACCACCCTTATGGCAGAAAGTGAAGAGGAACTAAGGAGCCTCTTGATAAAATGAAAGAGGGAAGTGAAAAAGATGGCTTAAAACTCAATATTCAAAAACCTAAGATCATGGCATCCAGTCCCATCACTCTATGGCAAATAGATGGAGAAAAAATGGAAACAGCAGCAGACTTTATTTTGGGGGGCTCCAAAATCACTGCAGATGGTGACTGCAGCCATGAAATTAAAAGATGCTTGCTCCTTGGAAGAAAACTATGACCAATCTAGACAGCATATTAAAAAGCAGAGACATTACTTTTCCAACAAAAGTCTGTCTAGTCAAGGCTATATTTTTTCCAGTAGTCATGCATGGATGTGACAGTTGGACTATAAAGAATGCTGAGTGCTGAAGAATTGATACTTTTGAACTGTGGTGTTGGAGAACACCCCTGAGAGTCCTTTGGACTGCAAGGAGATCCAACCAGTCCATTCTGAAGGAAATCAATCCTGAATATTCACTGTAAGGACTGATGTTGAAGCTGAAACTCCAATACTTTTTGGCCACCTGATAGGAAGAACTGACTCATTGGAAAAGACCCTGATGCTGGGAAAGATTGAAAGCAGGATGAGAAGGGGATGACAGAGGGTGAGATGGCTGGATGGCACCACCAACTCAATGAATATGAGTTTGAGCAAGCTCTGGGAGTTGGTGATGGACAAGGAAGCCTGGAGAGCTGCAGTCCATGGGGACACAGAGAGTTGGACGTGACTGAGTGACTAAACTGATAATCATTTATAAAGCTAGTATGAAGGTTAAAAGACAAAAGTAGTAAAACTAACTAAAACTATACTGATGAGGTTAGTGATACATAAAATAAAAATAAAACATGGCATCAAAAGTATAAAACATGGGCAGGGGAATAAAAATGGAGAGTTTTGGAATGAGCTCAAATTTAAGTTGCTATCAACTTAAAATAGACTGTTATAAACCTATGATGTTGTATGTAAACCTCATGGTAACCACAAAACAAAAGCCCATATCAAATACACCAAAAAGAGAGAGAGAAGAGAGTGAGAGAAAGGAAACTAAACATAAGTCAAACCACAAGAAATGAGCAAGAGGAGAAGAAAGGAACACAGTGAAGTCACAAAAACAGCCAGAAAACAGCTAACAAAATGGCATTAATACACACCTATCAATAACTGTGTTAAATACAAATAGATAAAATGCTCCAGTGACATCCATATGCTGCTTACAAGAGACTCACTTCAGATGTAAGGACACAGAGACTGAAAGTGAAGGGATGAAAAAAGGTCTTTCATGCTAACAGAAACAGAAAGCTGATACAGCTATATTCATATCAGACACAAGAGACTTCAAAACAAAGCTTTAAAGTCAAAGACAGGACAAAGAGCATCACATAACAATAAATAGATAAATCCAACAAGAAGATATAACACTGTAAATACTTATATACACACCAAAAGAGCACTAAGATATATAAAACAAATATTAACAGACCTAGGGGAGAAATTGATAACAATACACCAATTGTAGGGGACTTCACTTACCTCAATGGATAGATCTTCCAGACAGAAAATCAGTTAGGAAACACTGGCCTTAAACAACACCTTAGATTGGATAACTTTTATATATACACACACACACACACACATATATATACACACACACACACATATATATATTATATATAATATATGTACAGAACATTCCATCTAATTACAGCTGAATGCACATTCTTCTTAGGCAGATATGGAATAGTCTCCAGATAGATCACATGTTATATCACAAAACAAGTCTCAACAAACTTAAGAAGGCTGAAATCATATCAAGCATCTTTGCCAACCACAATCGTATGAAGCTAGAAATCAATTACAAAAAGAAAACTAGAAAAATTATAAATATGTGGAGATTAATCATGCTACTGAACAACCACTGGGTTAATGAAAAAATACAAAAGAGAAATTAAAAATAAAAAAATCTAGAAACAAATGTAAATTGAATACAACCAACAAAATCTATGGGATATTGCAAAAGTATTTTTAGAAGGAAGTTTGTAGCAATGTTGACTTACCTCAAGAAACAAGTGAAATCTCAAATTAAAATATCTAACTTTACAAATGAAGAATAAATAAACAAATAAAGCCCAGAGTTAGTAGAAGGAAGGAAATCATAAAGGCCAGAGCAGAAATAAATAAAATAAAGAATAAAAAGACAATAGAAAACTTAATGAAACTAGAAACTTGATCTTTGAAATGATAAAATTGAAAAAAATCTTAGCTAGATTAACCAAGAAAAGAATAAAAAGCAAGAGGGCTCAAATAAAACAGAAATGAAAAGGGTAAAGTTACAATTGATATTGCAGAAATACACATGATTTTACTGCAAACAATTATATACTAACACATAGAACAACCCAGAAGAAATGATAAATTCTTAGAATCATATAATCTTCTAAGCCTGAATCAGGAAGAAATAGAAAATCTAAATAGACTGACTACTAGTGAGGAGATTGAATCAGTATTCAAAAACCTCACAAGAAACAAAAATCCAAATGACATATGTTGAGACAGTTATGTTAGAACTAAAATTTTAAATTCAGTAAAGTGACAAGTTACAAAAGGGTAAATAAATATCAGATGTTTTTCTGTACACTGGTTTTTCCTGTGGTCATGTATGGATGTGAGAGTTGGACTATGAAGAAGGCTGAGCGCCGAAGAATTGATGCTTCTGAACTGTGGTGTTGGAGAAGACTCTTGAGCGTCCCTTGGACTGCAAGGAGATCCAACCAGTCCATTCTGAAGCAGATCAGCCCTGGGATTTCTTTGGAAGGAATGATGCTGAAGCCGAAACTCCAGTACTTTGGCCACCTCATGCGAAGAGTTGACTCACTGGAAAAGACTCTGATGCTGGGAGGGATTGGGGGCAGGAGGAGAAGGGGATGACCGAGGATGAGATGGCTGGATGGCATCACTGACTCAATGGATGTGAGTCTGAGTGAACTCCGGGAGATGGTGATGGACAGGGAGGCCTGGCGTGCTGCGATTCATGGGGTCGCAAAGAGTCGGAGACGACTGAGCGACTGAACTGAACTGAACTGATAACAAACTATTAGATATAGGAATTAAGGAACAATCCCATTTACAATTGCATCAAAAAGAATACCTAGGAATAAATTTAACCAAGGTGGCTAAAGATCTGTACACTGAAAACTATTAAGTCAATGATGAATGAAATTGAAGAAGACACAATGAAATGAAAAGATATTCCATGCTCAGAGATTAGAATAATTAATATTATTAAAATGTTCATATTAACCAAAGCAATATACAGATTTCAATGCAATTCCTATCAAAATTCCCCAACATTTTTCACATAAATAGAATAACTCTAAAATTTATATGGAACCATGAAAGACCCCAAATGGCCAAAGCAATCTTGAGAAAGAAGAACCAATCTGTAGGCATCACATGTGCTGATTTCAAACTATATTACAAAGGTATGGTAATCAAAATAGTATGGTATTGACATAAAAACAAATAAAATGGAACAGAATATAGACTCCAGAAATAAACCCACACATACATTGTCAGTTAATTTATGACAAAGTAGGCAAGGATATATAATGGGGAAAGGATGGTCTCTTCAATAATTGATGTTGGGAAAAATAGACTGCCACATGCAAAGTAATGAAATTATACTGGTCTTACCTCACACAGAAAAATTAACTCAAAATGCATTGAATACTACAATGGAAGACCAAAACCATAAAACTACTAGAAGAAAACAGAGGTGACCAGCTATGACATTGGTGTTAGTGGATATTTCAATCTGACTCCAAAAGCAAAGGTAGCAAGACCAAAACTGAATAAGCAGGACTATATCAAAATAAAAGGCTTTTGCACAGAAAAATAAATAATCCACAAAGTGGATACAATCTACTGAATGGGAGAAAATATTTCAAATCATATATCCAATCAGGGGTTAATATCCAAAATATATGAAGAACCCATAAAACTCAAGAGCAAAAAGTTGAACAATCAAGTTTTTAGCAGAGGATCTAAATAGACCTTTTTTTCACATAAAACCTATAGACCACCACCAGGCACATGAAAAGGTGCTCAGATTCATGAATCATTAGAAAAATGCAAATCATTTTTGCACAGAGCAGAAATAAATAAAATAAAGACTAAATCTCTTCCCACATGTGAGAATGCTATTATCAAAAAGACTAGAAATAACAAGTATTGGTGAGGATATGGAGAAAATAAGATCCTCATACACTGTTGGTGGGAATGTAAATTTTTGCAGCCACTTAAGAAAATAGTATGAAGGTTTCTCAAAAAATTAAGAATATATACATTACTATGCAAAAAATAGATAACTAATGAGACCCTACTGGATAGCACAGGGAACTCTACTCATTGCTATGTGGTGACCTAAATGGAAAGGAAATCCAGAAAAGAGGGGATATATTTAAATGTATGACTGTTTCATTTTGCTATACAGCTGAAATTGACATGGCAGTGTAAAGCAACTATACTCCAATGGAAAATAAATAAATACGAATAGAACCACCATATGATCCAACAATTCTACTTCTGAGTACTTATCCAAAGAAAATAAAAATTCATTTGAAAAGATGTATGTAGCCCTATATTCACTGCAGCATTACTTAACAACAGCCAAGTTATAGAAGCAACCTAATTGTACATCGATAGATGGATAGATAATGAAGATGTGGTGTTACACACACACACTGGAATACAAACCAGCCATAACAAAAGAACAGAATCTTGTCACTTGCAACATGAATGTACCTTGAAGTCCTCAGCTAAATAAGTCAGACAAATACCACATGATTTCACCACATGAACAAATAAAGTCAAAATCATAGATACAGAGAACAGAGAATGGTGGTTGTCAGATAAGAGGGGTTGAAGAGTGGGTGAAACAGATGAAGGGGGTCAAAAGGTACAAACTTCTAGTTATAAAATAAATAGGTTATGGGGTATAATATACAGCATGATGACTATAGCTATTAATATTGTAGAGCTTACTTGAAAGTAGCCCAAAAAGTAATAATCCTGAATGTTAACTTCTTATGGTGATGGATGGTAGGTAACTAGATCTATTGTGGTGATCATTTTGCAGTGTATATAAATATCAATTCATTAAGTTGTACACCTTAAACCAATGTTATATTTCTACCTCAATTTAAAAATTAAAAAAAAAATCACACGGAGGCATGTGTTCCTTATGTTTCACAGTGAGACAACGCTTAAGACATAAATTAAGTTCCAAGCATGTACTTGCCAGGCCCTGATAATATCATCCTGGCATAAACTGACATAGTGGGTCTCCTCAATTCAAGTTCTGTCATATCCAATCATTTAATTAAAGCCCTGGGTATGATGGGAATTTCAATAGCAGGGCACTCTAGGAGTATTCTATAGTCTAAAGCAAATACAGAAATAAAAATACTAGAGAGAACCTATCAAAGCCATAATACATCTATTACCACAGCTGTTTCTCCCCAGACATTAGGCTCCCTCCTGAGCCTATTATTAAGTGCAAATGACCAGGCTCAGTGACTGTTATTTTTAAAAACATTACTTATCATGCATTGTGTTCTGAAACTTGTTGACTTATTTTAATTTGCATAATTATAGTAATTTTCTCCAATGTCAATGCTGTAGGATTATATTAGGATTTTGCCTTCTCTTTAAAGAAACACACAGGTTCAAAAGAAAGTTGTTATATCATTTTGACCCTTTCAGGCAGTTGAGATGCAGGATGATGGAAGGATATATTTTGATAAGTTCACCCATGTTTTATGATTAGAAGAGCTGGCCTAGGTATGAGAGATCAAAAACAGAGAGAGAAACGAAGAGGACTAGATAGTAGAAGAATGCAGAAACAAAGGAAAGAACTCCTTCTTCACAGAGATTCTTTGGTGTGTACTTCAGTCTTTATTATAAAATTTGCTTTTTTAGCAATTCAGGGAATTTAGCCATATGTCATCCTTATTTTACAAATTAATGTACTTATGAATAATCACTCACCTAGTTTACTTATCTCTGTGTCTAAAGCCTAGATCTCTTGATTTTTAGTCTGCTCATATTCTACTCCTTGGAATAAGAACTTTATCCAAGAAGATTTGGTCAGTAAAATAGTAACATTCCCAGGCTATTAGTTGTCACTCCTTAGGCTGTACAGTTCCTCAGGAAGCTTTATATTGTGTAGTCAATTATTTTTATTTTTTAAGGAAAATTGTCTATATTTATATACCATATATTATTTCTATTTTAATTCTAATTCCCCAGTTATTCCCACAGGCAACCCCAGGTCATCTGGTACATCTTGAAACCAAAAAGATAACACACCTTACATATAATCAAGAAAGTAGGATTCAGGACTTGGCTCCCACCCATCAATCCCATGTCCAAAGTTCCCCAAGGAAAGTACAGAGAGGCTGGCATAAAATCCAAGACATCCACACCCTCCACCCAAAGGGTGGATGAAGATAGAAGCACATGGGCCTGGAATATGCATTTTGGCATACTGTCCTCCTATTTCTCTCTCTTCCTTCTAAAGTTCTGTGTCCAATTATTAAGAGGACGAACAAGACAGTGGAAATAGCCAGAAGGATATGGCAGAAGAAGAGGCAGCATAAGGACACAGATGAAGCTTACTAGATTTGGAGGTCAGGAGAGATCCTTCAGCATATGTCATCTGAGTGGATTAGTCATTATCCCTGTATATGACAAAGGACCTATATCATCAAACTTATCTTCTTCTCCTTCTAAGCCAGTTTCTCTTTATAACTCTAAACCCCCACTCAGATCAGAAACCACAGAAATATCTTCAAAGCTCCCCTCTCTCTGCTTCCCTCATCCAAACAGCAAATATTAAATAATGTAATATAGGAACACTGAACTTAGAGCCCAAATACATCTCTGCTTCACCCTACCACCTGTCTTCAGCCTCTGTCAACTTCCCTTCCCGCATCTATTCATTGGAGATGATACCTACCATGAGTAGGTTGTGAGAACTTCTGTGTATTTGTTCATAGTATCCCCTTTCCGTGGAAAGTTCTACCTTCCCTTCTCCTCTTGACCCATCCAAAATTTCTCCATTTCTATACAATTTTGCTCTGCTTCACCAAAATATATGTGATTTGTGTCATATTCTAGTTCATCCCACTCCAAAAGTTTAGTTTTTACCTTCCTTGTAACACAATGCAACTCCTTGTATGTTAATCGCCTGTCCATGTTCAAACTTAGAAATTTTGTTCTGCCTCCCAGTTTGTAATTTCTTAAGATCAAGGTCTTACTTATCTTTATATGCCAAGGATCTAACCTAATGGCTTCCAACCATTTAAATTCTCTTCAATAAATTATTTTAATGAATTATTAGTTTCAATTGAAAATAACATAAGATACTATCATATTTAATTACACTCACTTAGTAGAGAAAACTACACAGTCAGTCTTGAGTTGACTAATATTTCTTAGGGTGTCACCAAACCATGACTGATTGAAAATCACAAATCTGAACTTCAGTGACTCTAAAAAAAATCTATTTTTGTAATTGTAACAATAGTATGTATTGACTTTAAATATGATATTTTCAATACACACACATGAGATAGATTATATGTGTTACCATCAATTAAAAAAAATTTAGGCTTAGCAAGGATGAATAACTTGCCTAACATAACAGGTAGAAATGGCTAAATCAAGAATGAAGTCAAGCCTTTTTGTTTTCAAAAAGAAGCTGTCCTCTGCTCACTATCCAGCACCAACTGTCAGAATTTTATCAACTCTTCTGATGAGAATGTCAAATTCTTCCTGGGTTTTAGAACAGGCAAAGAAAAATTAAAATATGACATTTCCTGAACCATGATGTTATAATCCAGGACTCAGCAAACTTTTGTTACAGAGGACTAGATAGTAAATATTTTAAGCTTTGTGGGCCATATGGTCTACTCAAATCTGCCATTAGAGTGTCAAAGCGGCCACAGAAAATATGTGATGGAATGAGCATGGCTGTGTTCCAATGACACTTTGGAAACTTTATAAAAATCAGACCATAAGTCTGATTAAGCCCTTCAGCTATAGCTTTCAACCCCTGTTCAAATCCCCAATAAAGGTCCATCTTCTGTCATTGCAAACAGACAAACAATGTGCTAGTTTAAAATCATTAATTCATCATTCATACTACACTTGTATTAGATATTTGGGGCACAAAGCAGCATAAAACATGGAAACTGACAAAACTATATATAATTACGACTCCAAATCACATGCTGTTCCCTCAAAAGATACTGAGATAATCTACTAAAACACAAAATTTTAAAGTGTAAAACATTTTCCCTGGAGTTGCTTGGATATAGGATATGTAATTAATAGATTTTCAGTCTAGAAAATAAATGAAGCCAAGTGTCTTGTGACCTTTGGTTTCCACATTCGTGCTCCAGAAATAAATTGATTTGTTCCAGTGAATGTGTGCATATAGCACCTTGGACTGAAGATGATTCAATAATGAGCTGATCTTTCATGAGAAAAGGCCTTCTGTTAGAGAATAGGGAGTAAGATGACAGAAGTCACAGCACAGATAAAACTTGCACTTAATAGAGATGAATTTTGTTTCACATAAGCTAGAGGAAATATTTGGCCAAACACTGAATATGATGTATTTACAATGTATTTATAAATACAATGTATTTATATATAAAACCTCCTTCCCCCTGGTAAACTGGGTGAAATTATTCACTGAGAGCTTCAGATTGGCCATACTCATTGTGGAAAGCTCACACAACATGAGGTTCTGACTGTATAAAAGCACAGTATGCAGAGTGTTTTGCTGCCCCTCTGGGAAGCCTAGCCTAACGTCCATAATAGGAGATCTGTGTCCTTCTTCTCTTTGCTCATGGTTCATTTGTTCTTATGCATCACCTAGTATTGCTGCCTATATTTTTAAATATGTATCTTATTTTTTTGAATTAGATTTTAACATTTGGAATGAGATACATATGAGTATAAACCTCAATTTCAGTTTTTATTAGATTTACTAGTATTGCTAAATTCTTCCTCTTCTCTGAATCTGTGTCAGATGATAATAGTATCTATATGATAGGTGCGTTGTTGGATCACATTTAGAAACCTGCATAACCATCATGACCACTATCATTATCAGCATTTTCCTGCCTCCTTCTCTGAAGAGTTTTCCTCAACCACACAATCAGAATTCACTGTTTACTGTTTCTCAGAATTTTCAAATACTTTTATCATATTTTTACTGCTTTTAAATTGTTTGCCTATCTACTTCCCTTACTAGATCTATCCCCTAATGATGTCCTCCTGATGTCAACTTTCAAATACATATTAATTGAATACTTTTCTAATGATCAAGAAAATTACTCTTTGCTTACCTTCTAAACTTGGTGCTTCAGACATAGTGCACAGCAGAATGAATAAAGATGACAAGCATGAATTTAATGCATCTGCCTATGGTTGTGGTGGTGGTGGTTTAGTCACTAAGTCATGTCCAACTCTTGTGACCCCATGGACTGTAACTTGCCAGGCTCCTCTGTCCATATGTTTCTCTAGGTGAGAATACTGGAGTGGGTTGCCATTTCCTAATCCAGGGGATTTCCCTGACCCAGGGATCAAGCATGAGTTTCTTGTATCTCTTGCATTGGAAGGTGGATTCTTTATCACTGTGCCACCTGGGAAGCCCATGACACCATGCTAAAAATAAATCCCCACAAGAGCCTCCTGAAAGTTTTATACTGTGATCCCTCTTTTAATCCTTGCTGTGTACCACTGCATAATTTGCTCATCCCAATACTACTTTCCAGTACTCTTGCCTGGAAAATCCCATGGATGGAGGAGCCTGGTAGGCTGCAGTCCATGGGGTCGCTAAGAGTTGGACACGCATGAGCAACTTCACTTTCACTTTTCACTTCCATGCATTGGAGAAGGAAATGGCAACCCAGCCCAGTGTTCTTGCCTGGAGAATCCCAGGGACTGGGGAGCCTGATGGGCTGCCGTCTATGGGGTCGCACAGAGTCGGACACAACTGAAGTGACTTAGCAGCAGCAGCAGCAGCAATACTACTTTCACATGACACTACCTGATCAAGACCTTCAGGGACCTTTTGCTATATTTTTCAAATCAGAGAACATCACCACTATAAAAATAATCCCCCAAATTTCAGGTTGCTGGACACAACAGAAGCCTAGTTCACGCAACTATCCAATGTGGAGGTTCCTTATCAAATGTCCTCTTCTAGGGGGCTTTCCATCAAAGTGATGACTTAGAGACTGAAGCTCTTTCTATCTTTTGCCTCCACTTTCTAAATCTTTAGAGTCTTCTTCATCGTGAAAATGAAAGGACAAAAGAGAAAGCAGGAGGTTGTGTGAGAGGTTTTTATGGGGCAGTTTGGAAGTGGCATACATTAATTTCATCCACATTCCATTGGCTGAAACTGTTATATTGGCCCCAAGTAACTGAAAGGAGGCTGGGAAATAGTGTATTGTAGTGTGGCTGTGTACCTAGAAGGAAGAGGCAAGTTACTAAGAATCAATAAATAACACTCTCAGCCATCCAGGTGAAGTATAAGCAGTGTAACTGAATATGAAGGCATCTCTTCTAAAACAGCAGCATCTTAAATGAGAGATCATAAAATAGCTTACAGGGTTCTTCCCCGTGTATAGTATTTTTTCTCTCTTCACAATGGGTCTGACATACAAACATTGTTATCCACATTCTACAGATCAAGAAATAAAGTTCAGAGAGTTAATAAATTAGGCAAGATTACATAACTGGAGAGTATACAACAGAGTTGGAATTTGAACACAGGGCATTTGAATCTTGCTGTAATAAAATTTATCACTGTACTGAGGTTAAAATTACTTATGTGGATCCACTTTACATATAGATCCTTATCTCAGGCATCAAAAATCAGTCAAAAGCACATATGTGTTAGTCATAGGCACCGTCCTAGGTACTGAGAAAACAAGCCAGATACAAACTGCCTTGATGGATCTTGCAATCTAGAAACTGTGTCTTCCCGTATTTTTCACTACAGATGGTATGTTCCACTCAGATAAGGTCCCTGATCATTCTTTATCCTTGATCCTGATAGCATGACACTAAACTGTCTTAGCTTATATAGTCTTAGTTTTCTACTTACCAATAGTCACTCATTGATTCTTTGTCTTCAAAGTCTAGGTTGAGTATTAGCCTTATTTTTACTCTAAGATTTATATATTATACCAACACCTACCATCTTTTTTCTCTGACCAAAGTCTAGAGTCTATACCTTTTAGTAAAATATGTGATTACATGCTTCCTAATATTGTTTGTTAATTTTATCCATTATTTCCTACATCTCTAAGCCTATATAGCTCAATTTAATTCCAACAGAATTACCTTAATTTATGTCCTCAATTGTTATTGGGGGCAGACATTGAAAAAACAGTCATACGAAGATCACCTGTATATTTGCTATAAAGCTGTAGCTGAAACTATTGTTGTTCAGTATTGCTTTGATAAGGTCAGTTGTGATAAATTCTTATGAGAATATACTGAGAAAATGCAAAAGAAAAAAACTTAAAAAAAAAAAACCCTAGAACACTTGCTTCTAAAGGATAATAAGAATTATCTAATTATATTTTAGTTTGGCCCTGGGGTCTCTGAATTCTGAGCAGTAACCCCTATTTAGTATATTTGCCTTTTCTTTTTCAGGGCTATGATTTTTAAAAAACAACTCAGTGACATACATATTAACATCTCTTAATTTACATGTTGGTTAGGTTCCTGGAAAGTGGCAAATGATTCAAAAACTCTTAAATCAAATTGAAATTTTGCATAAGGAAAAAAAGGAGATATATTCTAATAGGTTTTTGAAACTTCAGTTATGCCTCCTTTTTTTCCATATCACATCAATATTAACTGTAAATAAACAGTTTATGTAAATATATGAACATTAAAAATACTTGCAAAAGTCTCTAAAAATGCCCAATGTATGTATAATAGGGAATAAACCATTAGGAATTCTTAAGTACAAAGTGTTGCATGCCAAGGTGAAGCATGAAACTAATAATGCTTATTAATTTTTAAATGTACTTGAGCCTAGATTTTTTTTACTCCACTGTTGTGAGTCTTTCTTCTTCTTTATCTTCAGCCTCCTAGATCACACTGCATTCTTCAGTCATAATTTCACTTGAGTTAGAGATTCAGGCATAACTCAAGACATAATCCCAGAATATTTGAAAGATACTATAGTAACTGGAAACAACTTTGTGGACAATGACAGTAATGTTACTTGCTGTTGGCCTGGCCACCAACAAGTGCACTCAAACTATACTGCCAGTGAGAGAACGCTTCACACACCCAAAATGTGGCAAGCATTTTAAGCTTAGTATACCTATCTGTTAAGTACTGCTAATTTCTTTATTTCTTCATTCCCATAATATGTAAGTTAATCACACATAAATTTATAAATTGACAAGTAAGTTTGAAAACACAAAAAAATACTTTTTCAAGTTAAATCCATTCCTCATTCCTAAACCCTAATTTTCCTAATTATAAAACAGTACTAATATACTTCTTTCACTAGATTATGAGTCCTATATAAAGTAGTATAGAGTGTTTAGCAGAACGCCTTACACAGTAAGTAGTCACTGTCAGCCACTACTATTGGCTTTATTGAAAAGTGACAGATGTCAATGAATGGACGTGTTTACTAATGCCTATGCTGTCCTTATCCCTGATATAAATTTAAAGTACTTATATTTTGCCCATAGTAGCTACGAATAAGCGCCAGTCAACATGTGCTCTAAACTTATTTCTACCAAATCCAAACATTAAGTCCTAACAAAGGAAACTTCAACCATCGGTTAACTCCCAGAGATACATGCATCTGTCTTATAATAATATTATAATTTTCTTGATTGCAGAAATGTCTTGGATACAAATGTCTCTTTGTACCCATCCTTATACACCGTCACCTCAACATCTCTAAGTTTATGGGTGTCTAATAATAATTAATGACTTGGCTTCCTATTCATTACATTAACTTCTATTATCCAGGCACAGAGCAATCCACAAGAAGCCAGGAAAAAATCTTCTATCGTCTCTTCTCCCAGCTCATTTGCAATTGAAGCTATGAAAGATATTCACCTGAAGTCACCCACCATTCAAGCTAATCCTACACCAAGACAATACTCTCTACAGATCTCTTAGAGGAAAAAAAGCTGCCTGCCAATATAGGGAGGAGGAGCAGCCTGTGAAACATTTAAATGGATAGGTATTAACAGAGGCCAAAAGAATGCAAATGGCATTTTAAAAGCTAAGGACTCTTGGGAAAGCTTTCAAATTTTTCTTAAAAGATGTGGGTGATTAGGAGGAATAAATTTTAGCAGTCTGCAAGTAAATCTGCAACAAATCCCTAGATAATTTTGATCTACCTTTATCTTCTCTTTTTAGCTCTCAGAATCCTAAGCAGATTCAACACTCTCTCCAAAAGAACTGTCGTTTCACACACACACACACACACACACACACACACACAGAGTGGTGTGTTCAAGTCAGTGAGTTCTTGCTCATAGAAAGCCAATTAATTATTAAATATTAAGGAATTTGTGAACTGATTGATAAACCATTGGTGGCTAAAAGTGGCCATGGAGGAAATATTTACACCACAGAAATCAGCAAACACTACAAACCAAGCTTTCTTTTTTCCCATCAGATAGCAGGTTCACCAGCACATGGTAACACATGTACTGCTATTCATGGAACTAAATGAAGTATTCAGAACTCAGCTTCCGCCAGCTATAGCCAAGCAATAGAGCAAAACATTTCCAAAACAGAGGTCAAACACTTGAGAAAATGATCAGATATCTAAAAAGCAAGTATTTTAATGGTAAGTTTGGGGAAACTAGAACCGGTATCGCTCAGACATTAAGTATAACTCTGAATGTTGCTTATAGTGGGTACTCTTCCATCTACGCTCTAGAAATGCATTGACGTTGTGAATCAAACTAGGCGTTCTTATGTACATCATGGCTGCTGCCTGGACTGAAAGTGAAAGTGAAGTCGCTCTGTCGTGTCCGACTCTTTGCGACCCCATGGACTGTAGCCTACCGGGCTCCTCTGTCCATGGAATTTTGCAGGCAAGAGTACTGGAGTGGATTGCCATTTCCTTCTCCACGGTATCTTCCCGACCCAGGGACTGAACCCTGGTTTCCCACATTTCAAACAGACGCTTTACTGTCTCAGCCACCAGGGAAGCCCTACAAAGACTCATAATGATATAAAAGTGACTAAATTGTACTAGGTAAAACCAGCATAGATAGCCAGCCTGGTAATTCAGGGCCCCAAATGTCCTGTGATTTCATGACCAAGTGATTTCATGGACCAAGTAATTGCCAGCATTCCTAATACATAGTCATTAAGGGATGTCCTAAATGAATGATTCACAGAGTCCCTGACAGATTTCTCTCTCTTCTGTGATCTATACTTTGAAACTGATTCATTCTTTAAGAGGAGAAGGGTGATAGAAAGATTCAAATACAACTAAAGGCATTAAACTTCTCTAGATCATGAGGAAGAGAGAAATAAGAAGAGTAACACCAGATGTGATGGGAATGGTGGAACTCAATTCCACATTGCTAAGATGTGCAAATCATCATGCTATAGTTATGAAAACCATACATTTAACTTACTTGCACTTTTGCGAAGCAGTCATTTCTTGTGGTTTTTGTCCAAATATAGACATTATATAATAAATAAATATTAAAACGTTGATTAAAATGTTCAGTCCTGGGACTCTCCAGGTAGTCCAATGGTTGAAAGTCTTCTGTGCCACTGCAGAAGGACACTTCTGCAGGGGACACTGTTTTGATCCTGGTCTAGGAGGATCCCACATGACGTGGGGCAAATAAGCCCATGCACCACAACTCCTGAGCCAGTGCTCCAGAGCCTGACAGCCAAACTACTGAGTATTAATAGTGTCACAACTAGTGCAATGAACATCGTGAAGCAAATTCAAATTTGTAAATGAAGATCGTAAGTTTTGAGCCTTAACCTAATCACTATCAAAAATAGTTTTGGAGTAACAAGTTTGCACATGGTATTGCTTTCAGAACTGTGGGCATATGTAACTGCACGCATGTGTAAGATGTACTTCATCTTACAAAGCCAAGAATTTAATATATCTTAGCTTGTGAATACCTTCATAGAGATTATAGAAAAACTTAGAGTTTCTAGGATCTGCATTTACCAAATTTACTTTAAGTAACAATGTTATCATATATATTCCCAGCAATAGACTATTAGTCTCCTGCTTTAAATTACGGAGAAGGCAATAGCAAGCCACTCCAGTACTCTTGCCTAGAAAATCCCATGGATGGAGGAGCCTGGTAGGCTGCAGTCCATGGGGTCGCTAGAAGTCGGATGCGACTGAGCGACTTCACTTTCACTTTTCGCTTTCACACAATGGAGAAGGAAATGGCAACCCACTCCAGTGTTCTTGCCTGGAGAATCCCAGGGACAGGGGAGCCTGTTGGGCTCCTGTCTATGGGGTCGCACAGAGTCGGACACGACTGAAGCGACTTAGCAGCAGCAGCAGCAGCTTTAAATTATGGGCGTATGACTTTTGTAAATGAACTCTATTTTTTAATTTTTCTTTGAACAATGGGTAATCCATAGTCATTTTGATGATTTATATCTTGTGTATGTGTGTGTGTTAGTTGTTCAGTCATGTCCAACTTCTTTGTGACCCCATGGACTCTTCTGTCCATAGGATTCTTAGAAGTTATATATTATGTAGCAAGCTTAGCTCTTATTTTGTCTTACATTCCTGCTTGTTTTGTTGTTGTTTCTAAATTACTTATGTATTTGTTAAGTTCTTTCAGCTTTTTATATTTTATTATTTATATTTAAACATTTCTGTTATACCTTAACACTTTCTAAATGATAAAAAAATAAATAAAGTACTGATGCATGTTTTCTTTCATCTTTAACAAGATGTGTATAAGAGACAGGATTATATGTGTTACCATCAATTAAAAAAAATTTAGGCTTAGCAAGGATGAATAACTTGCCTAACATAACAGGTAGAAATGGCTAAATCAAGAATGAAGTCAAGCCTTTTTGTTTTCAAAAAGAAGCTGTCCTCTGCTCACTATCCAGCACCAACTGTCAGAATTTTATCAACTCTTCTGATGAGAATGTCAAATTCATAATAACAATATAGCCTATGCAATAAATAGATTTTACAGTTTGTCACTTGCCTTTTCTAAGTTTAAATTGATTTTTGCTTAAGAGAATTCTTTCAAGATCTTTAAGGAGCTAAAGTTTTCTCTCTTTTGGTATGGTTTCTCCTTTTGATGTCATGTTAAAAAGGCCTTTCATAGTCTCACATCACATAGGTATTTACCTAGTTGCTTTAAATTAATGTTTTATGTTTAACAATTTAATTCTTCTGAAGCATGTTTTGTATAACTTGTAAAACATATTACTAATATTTCAACACCAACCATTTCATCTTCTGCCACTAATTTGATGCAACATGCTTATTATGGCCTTTTTCTTTGCTTTCAATTTTGTTCCTTTAAATGTTTCCATTCATTTTGGAGCTAATGCAACTTGACTATAATTATTTTAGCTTTATATTTGGCTTCAGAAGCTAGCAATACAAAGACCCCCTCCTTATTCTTATTCTTAAAAATCCATAGGTGTTTTTTTCATATTTATCTAAATAAACTTGAGAATTATTGTCACACTCTCCCCCATCAACATACACACGCTCCAGAACTACATCTGGAACTGGATTAAGCTTATGAATAAATTAGAATGCTATAATATAAATGGTTATCAGCCCGACAGAAATAATAATACACTGTCTTCTATGGCTTCATCCCGTAACTGGTGAAGTCATAACATATTTAGTTTGACCTAACCATTAAAGGCCTTCCAGTTCAACCAAAATTAGATTGTCATTGTCAAGTGCCCTGGTGGAGTTGGGAGTTTAACCACAATAAATTTAGGTCTCTGTCTTAAAAAAAAAATCTCATTATCCAGTATAAATTCTATATTCTAAAGGCAATTATTGTTATGCCAATGGGAAAGAATCCATCTTTTCAGGCCTGCTGCCTGCAGTATTCACTGCACTAGCTAGTTTATAGCTTTCTTTTCTTGGTATATAGCCCCTCCTCTTTTTCAAACATATTGTTTGTCAGTGTTCTATATTTAAGGTGTTCACTCAGCTAATGTATAGTTTGTCATTTGAGAATATAATCATTGACTTTGTTCTCCCAAAACCTTAAGAAACACATTTTAATTTCTAACCTAAAAGTGATATTCAATGTTGTATAATTTAGATTTTACTAATTTTATTGGTCTTTTATGTGCAAAAGTGTCTTAATGATTACATATTAAATGATCATGAAATGTGAATATGAAATTATTTTTGAATGCAATCAAATACAAAACATTTTGATTTGGCCTATTAAACAACTTTGTGTATGTGTCCATGCTTTATCTAAAAAATATTAAATTCTGTCCCAAGATCTCAGAGTCTGGTTTAGTTGAGACATGTGTTGCCATAATCCATCACAAACTGTTGCCATGGTTGGTATGTGATTAATAACATATGGCAAAAGTTAAACAGCAAAGCATACCTAGCTATATTTAAGGTATATCTGTCATTTAAAGCAGATTTTATCTTCAATTAAGTAGATGGTAAAGTTGAAAAAGATCATGTGCAACATGAATTACAAATTATTTATTTCACAGACAAGGAAACAGAAGTCATTCAAGGCTATATGCACTTGCAAGTCAAGCTCTCTCAGAAACGATTCAATGAAAGTCATGGATCAATTTTAAAAATTAATGTTCTATTATATTGTATAGAAAATAAAAGCACAGACACTACAGTGAAAGAACTGTTATCTCTCAATGAAGACACTAGGAGGAAACTGAGTCCCAAATTCCAGGAAGAGGTGTCTTCATAGAGAGCCAGAACCAAAATGTCTACAGTTGAGGATGAAAACACCAACATGGATCCTGGTAGGCAAGAGGCCCTGAAGCAGAGAGCAGAAAAGTCATCCACCCCTGGCTTTTATGCTGCAAGTCTTGCAGGTGTTGGGTAGGCCACGTTGTTTTTAAAAGTCACAGATTAAATGAAAATAGAGTGGAGACAACTGAAGATATTGACAAACTTTTTCTATTTTTAATATTTACATGGGTGATACATTCTCATTTGTGAAAATTTCAAACAAATCAAAAACATAAACAGTAAGGAATTCAAGTCTCATTTTATTTCTCTGCCTTATATAGTCTCTCCTTCTAATCATACTCTCCTTCCCAGAGGCAATCAATTTTAACAATTTAAATACTTCATTTAACATCTTTTTTTCAAATCATTTCCCTAATGTATGGACACATATGCAAATGTATGCTTTTTAACATAAAGGAAACCAGACTATATGGGCTGCTCTGCATCTTACCACTTTAATTTAACAATATATAATTGGTATCTTTCTAGATCAGTTCATGAAGATGTAGCTCATTCTTTTTAATGATTGAATAATATTTTACAATATACATAAATCACAATTCATTTAAGCACTACCCTACAGATAGAAACTTATGGAGTTTTCATTTGATAGGCTTAAAAACAGTGCTTCAATTATCTTTTTGTGTGCATATTTTTGCATGAGTATGAATTCTCTATAGGTTAGATACCTAGTAGAACTGCTGACTACACACATATGTTTTCATAGATATCAAATTTCTTTCAGAAAAGACCATGTTTGGGAGGAGGAGATTAAGATGGCAGAGTAGGAGGATGAAGAACTCACTTTCCCCCATGAACACATCAAAAATACATCTACATATGGAACATTATTGAGAATTAACTGGAGATTGGCAGAAAGATTTCTACACAACCAAGGCTGGAAGAGATCAACATAGATTTGGGTAGTAAGGAAAGAGAAGCAGTCAAGTCAGGACCTGTGCTCTTGAAAGGGAACTCGGAAGTGGGGGCAGGATTACTTGGGTGGAGATCCTCCCTGGGGAGTGAGCAGTTCAAGCCATATATTGGGCAACCCAGCCCTGGAATCCTAGACCAGGAAGATGAGTCACATCATCTGGTTGGAGAGCCAGTGGGACTAACAGGAGGAGTATGGGAAGCCTAGACTCTGGTCATGAGGAATACACTCATGCTTGCTTCCTTCCAAAACAGGGCAGAGAGGGGGGACTGGAACTGCATGGGAAGCTGGCCTGTCTCCCATGACTGCTCCAGCATGCAGCTCAGTCTGAGCAGAGTGTCTGCTCTATTCTCACTAGCTTCACAATGCAGCTATACACTGGAACAAAGACTGTTGCAGCTGAGGGGAGAGATCAGCTGTGATAGGCAAAGGTGGCTCGGGCCCAGACTGCACCTGGACAGAGCAGGGGCAGCCATTGCTAGCACTTACTGGGGGAGCACATCAGAAGTGGCCCAGGCCTCTGACTATGACTAGGGCTGCCAGACCCACACCCAGACCCAGGCTGAGCCCCTGCTTCAGCCCCTCCTGCTATTGCTTCAGCACCACACCTCTCCAGGCCAAGGGTGCCAGGGTTGAGAATGGGGAGAGCCCCGACAGAGAGCTAACAGAGCCAGCTTGGACCTGTCCTGTTGGCCTTCTGCACCAGCAACTTGGGACCTGCCTCATCCCCCCAGTAAAGATGTGTTGGCAACTGAGTAGAGAAGAAATTTCAGCTCACACCTAGCACTGACTCTAGCCCTTCCATCTCCAGACCCACTTCTTATCCAAGTGGTAACTTCCAGGAGAACCTGGGGAGAGGCATGATTTGTGCTCATGCCAGCTCTCCCACCAAAGCCACTGGGCACACACAGGCTGTATAGGGATGCTACCACACAAGAATACCTTTCAAGACCAGAAGGGGTAACTATTTCCCCTAATTTTAGAGTGTCAGAGAAAGTTGAGTAAAATGAGAAGACAGAAAAAATTGTTTCAGTCAAAAAAAATAAGAGAAAACCAGGGCTTCCGTGAAGGTCTAGAAGTTAAGAATCTGCCTCCCAATGCAGGGGACACAGGTTCAATCCCTGGTCCAGGAGGATCCCACATGCCACAGGGCAGCTAAGCCCATGTATCACAACTACTGAGCCCATGTGGACCCTAGAGCCCATGCTCCACAAGTGAAGCCACCGCAAGAGCAGCCAGGCACTGCAAGGAAGAGCAGCCCCCACTCACCACAGCTAGAGAGAGCCCACGTGCAGCAACAGACACTCAGCACAGCCAAAACAAACAAACATTTTTTTAAAAAATAAGAGAAAACCCCTGAAAAAAACTAATGAAACATAAATAATTAACCAGATAAAGAGCTCAAAACATTAGTATTAACAATAAAAATGCTAACTGAATCAGGGAAAGGAATACATGAACACAGTGAGAATATTAACAAGGAATTAGACAATATAAAATAATAACCAGTCAGAAGAGAAAAATATAATAACTGAAATGAAAAACACATTAGGAGGAATTAACAGTAGAATAGGTGATACAGAAGAATACATAAGTGATCTGGAAGACTGAATAATGGAAATCACCTAATTGGAACAGCAAAAAGGAAATTTAAATCATGAAAATAAATTAAGGGACTGCTGAGACAACATCAAACATATCAAAATTCACATTATAGGGGTCTCAGAAGAAGAGAGAAAAAAAGTGTCAAAAATGTATTTGATGAAATTATGGCTGAAAATATATCATTATTACTTATAAACCAAAACAATGTATAAGAATATACAGGTCCTCACACACAATAAATCTTAGACATTGTCAATGTACTGACATCTATCACTCTTAAGACCAAAGACTAGTATCACATTTTTGTTTAAATCTTTAACTGCCTAATAATAAATGATGTTTTTTACTTAATTTATTTTTTAATTGAAGGGTAATTGCTTACAGAATTTTGTTGTTTTCTGTCAAACTTCAACTTAAATCAGCCATAAGCATACATATATCCACCTGCTTTTCAACCTCCGTCACATCTCTCTCCCTATCTGACCCCTCTAGGTTGATACAGAGCTCCTGTTTGAGTTTCCTGAGCCATACAGCAAATCCACGTTGGCTATCTATTTTATATATGGTAATGAATGTTTCCATGTTAGTATTTCCAAACGTCTCACCCTCTCCTCCTCTTTCCCTGTGTCCATAAGTCTATTCTCTATGTCTGTTTCTCCACTGCTGCACTGTAGATTAAATACTTCAGTACCATTTTCTAGATTCCATATAGATGCATTAGAATATGATATTTATCTTCCTTTCTCTGACTTACTTCACTCTGTATGATAGGTTCTAGGTTCATCCACTTCATTAGAACCGACTCAAATGTGTTCCTTTTTATGAAGAGTTGACTCATTGGAAAAGACTCTGATGCTGGGAGGGATTGGGGGCAGGAGGAGAAGGGGACGACTGAGGATGAGATGTCTGGATGGCATCACGGACTCGATGGACGTGAGTCTGAGTGACCTCCGGGAGATGGTGATGGACAGGGAGGCCTGGCGTGCTGCAATTCATGGGGTCGCAAAGAGTCGGACACGACTGAGCGACTGAACTGAACTGAACTGAACTGAGAGAGGTATGGCAACCAGTATTGGCCAATACACTCCACTATTCTTGCCTGGAGAAACCCCTGACAGAGAAGCCTGACAGGCCACAGGCCACAGGGTCGCAAAGAGTTGTACCCGACCAAAGCGACCTTGTGAGCACAGAGGCAAGTCTTTTTTGCCTGTGGCAGCTCTGCCCCAGTGAGGGTTGAATGTGAAGGTGGCACAGCTGCTTGGCTTGCAGGGACCCTGGTGGCACCAGTGTGCAGGGACATGGACTGCCTCCCTGCAGGAGTTATGGCCCTATCAGAGTCTTTTTTTCGAGCCTCTTGTAGCTGGCAGTCAGACGGCTTCTTTGGCCAGTCTTTCTCTGTAGCCTTGCCCATTCAGGCATGTAGAGGGCTCCCTTGCCCAGGGTCCTTCTCTGTTGTTTGGTGGATCAGGCACATAGAGGGGCCCCCCTGGCTGGGGTCCCACTCTGTAGTTTGGTGCATCAGTCATTTAAATGAGCACCCTGAGTGGGGTCCTACTCTGCAGTTCAGTACATCAGGCATTTGATGGGCCAGCCTCTGCATTGTTCAGCTGCCAACCCTGGCATGTGGGGAGAGAGAAGCTATGGTGATGGCTCCACCCTGTACACGTGACTCAGCAGTATCACTTTGCTTCCATGACTACCTGGCTTTCCTCCACAGGCCTTTCCCCCTACAGTTTCCTTCCTCACATCCCCTAGCTTCATCTCTCCACAGTCAATAGCAGCCTCGCCCTGGGATTGCTCCATAATCCCTAAACTCCAGCTCCCAGGCGCCGCACCTTCCAGAGCATCTAATTCCCTGTCCAGGGTATGTATGGCTGTGGCAAGGACTGTCTGATTCCCATTCCATTTAGGCTGCCACAGATCAGCTGTTTCACTCTCAGTCTTAAATGTTTCTCCTCTGACTCAGACAGTTGCCCTTATGTGGGGATCGGACACCTGATTCAGTTCCTCTACCCGCTGAGGGCAAGTCTAGTGCTACTAACACTCTTGTTTTTCCCCTTAGTTCCTTCGTCTTATGGAGTTTTGCGTGGTTCTACATATTCTTTTCCACTGGTCAGGTGCTGCTGTCCACTCTCAGCCAGTGTTCTGCATGCACTTCTGTGTCTGAAAGTGTATTCCTGATGTATCTGTAGAGAGATATACTCCATGTCCACCTACTCCTCTGACATCTTTTTCCTCAGCCATAAATGGTGCTTTGATTTGATGATGATGACGATCCCTTTAATTTGCCCTATAAATTAATTTACATATTTATTTCCTTATTTGGATTTTATATCTTATCATTGATTAGTAGAAATTTTTAAGGTATTTTGACTATAATTCCTGGATTTTCAGATGGAAAATTCCATTGCCTCTGAAGTGTAACTATTAATTGCTCCTTTTCCATTATTAACACCTCTCATATTTTTCATTGCCTCATTTCACTTTCTAGAAATCATAGTGACAGATTTTCTGTTCATATGAATACAAGTTCAACTCCCTTGGATAGTCTCTCTACACTACAGGGTTGGAAACCTAGAAATAACATTTTCTACAATCCTTTGCCTACAAGTTTCCAGTTTAGATTCCATCATTGGCAAGCCCTTATAAGAGATATGGAAGGCAGAGGGAAGCCAAAACCATGACTTCTCCTCCAGCAGTAGTGGGCAGATGGTTGAACTTTGTTAGACACAAGGTTCTGCAGGAACCCCTTACATTCCTACCGTGGTGCAGCCAGCTGCTCCCAGCAGCAGTAGTTGCCTGCAGTACCTAACTAGAATGTTGGTAGCAATGTCCTAATCTTTGAAACACTATTGGCAAACCTGAAACCTTATGGTGAGTGTTCTTAGGCTTCACTTCTCTTGCCTTTTCAACTAACATATTTCATGAATATTTAAGGGAATAAGATACTGCAAAGAGCATACTTCAGTTTTGAAACTCATCAATTTCTTATATTAAATCCCCACTTGAAATACCTAGAATAGCTTTTATTCCCTAGACAAAGCTTTTGTTCTCTATTATATATTTTATATATTTATATTAGATATACAGACTTCCTTTCATTTCTATTTTGGTAAGTGTCTCAGTTAGAAAGGAGTATTCAGTTTTGCCAAATGATTTTTGGCTGCTGTGAGCATGGTATTTAATCATTTAATTTAATAAATGACATTTAAAGGATGATTTTCTAATTTTCACTGATTTTCTAATGCTGAATCATTCTTGTACTTTTAGACTAAAACTTATTTCAGTATAATGTATTATTCTTTTAAGATGTTGCTGAGTTATATTTCATTTCATGTTTTTAAATTTATTTGTAAGTAAAATAAGTCTTTGGTTTTCTTTTTTATTATTCTTGGCAGATTAACAGAGACATGCTATATTTATAGAATGATTTGAGATGTTTCTGTCCTTTTCAATATTCTGAAACAATATTACTTGTGG
>SJYT01020334.1:8179-65875 GCA_006410635.1 Cephalophus harveyi | reverse complement strand
TCCTACCTAGTTAATTTATTTGTTCTATTAGTTATTTTGTTCAGTATTTCTATATCATTGAACTAAAATCTTTGTTTCCTTTCAGTTTTTATTATTGTATAGTAAATATACTTAAAGGTAAATGGCAACAGAAATCAATTCCGTCTGTCTTCATCTATATGGAATTCACTAAAGAATATCACTGGCTATTAGGAAAGAAGTGAACAATGACTCCAAATTGCTAGAACATGGATGTGTTTCATCTGGAGTGAAGCACTTCAATGTACCTGAGTGACAATTTTGTGCAGCAGTAAGAGTGGGGCTAGAGAGTCAAAATGAAAAGCCCAGTTTTGCAAATGACCAGCTCTATGACTCTGGACAAATCATTGTACTTATCTGTGCTTTGGTTTCCTCATCTGTAAAATGGGAGTAGTAATAATAATCTTCATAAAGTTGTTGGAATGAATCAAGTTTATACATGTAGATCTCATAGAACAATGTCTGGAACACAGTAAACACTCAAAAAATGTTAAGTTCTGTTATGTTCACCTGAAAATTTTGATTTTCATCCATTTTCCTCCATATTTGTTAAGAAGGCCCCAGAGCCAGTTCAAGCTACCACTTTTTTTTTTGCAGACTCTATACCCAAGATGGTAGCTGCTGTCAGGCTTTTTTAAAGTTTCTGAACAGAGAAGTTTCTAGGATATAGCCTGAAGAGGTGGGCTGGGGAAGAGAGGCCAGAAAAGGAGATAAGCTTTTTCAACTGTCATCTTTAATGCTCCCATATGTTACCCCACAGCAGTGATAATACTTAAAATATTTAACACTGCCCCTTGGGTATCTCATAATCAGAAACAGAAGCAAGGTCCTGACAGCTACCTGTGTGCCAAGTATTAATCACTTAACTGTTGAGTCACAGGGAGATTCATGGGGTTCTAAGTGGGGGTCCTAGATGTCTGCGGTTCATGGCAGGAGGTATTTTTCATTTTGTATAATGCATTCTAATTATTTAACAACTGGTATAACTGGACCTGTGTATGGCTAAATACCATCTCTGTTTACAGTCTAATTAGTTGTTTAGTTTATTATCTTTGACCTTGGAAAATCACTGGAAATCTTTTTACTTCTGTAGTTTTTTCCTAGTGTTGTTTTGAGATACATTTTTATAACTCTTCTTTCTCTATAGATATGATCTCATATTCTTGCTAGCTTCCAGGCAATTCCTCAAAGTCTCTGATCAAACCATGATATATTTTCTTGTTTTTCATCATAATTCAGAATTGATACTATATGCATACATAAGTTAGTTTTAGACCTATAGATATTTTTTAGTCATTTTAATAAAATTGGAGTGAAAAGGAAGACACATATGTTCAGTTCATCAGCTTGAAAAACTATGTACTTAAAAATTCAAGCCCTAATTATGAATTTATCTGAGAAATTTTAACTTCTACTCCATATCTGAAAGGCCAGATGTTCAATGCATTTCAGTTAATTGAGTTGAGGTTCAATTAATAATGAATTTTAAAAAGCAGTTGTTCTACCTCTCCTTGCAGTAATTTAACTATAGGTATTAAACCAGTCTTAAACTCTGTGATGATTACTTATACTGTGAAAAATCTTTAAAAGTTTTACTTATGGCAAAATGCTGAATAGTTGAAGTTATTTTAAACAAAACAGACCATGTAATAACATAATAATCTTTGAATTAACAGCTGTGCCTCAGAAGTTGTAGGATTTTGGTGGCATTTATCAAAACAAAAAACAAAAAAACACTGCTCATCCAAGTGACCTATGTTAGTATCCCCTGATTCTCATGCTTACACTGAAATTTAAAAATTTGAAAATAAAAAGGAGGTAAATTTGGCCTAGCTAAAAGAAGTAGGGAAATATCATCAAAAAACTCTGCACCTTTATCATCATCCACTTGGATAGGCGGAAAAAAATTGATGCAATGATGACAGGAAAAAAGTATTACAAATTCTGGTTCTGGTACAAATCCAGGTCTATATACTGGTTTCTAAGACAACGTAAAAGTGTCAATATCTGAAAACAATTGGTGAGATCCTCTGGAGGTACAGGGGAATGACATATGACACGATATAAAAAGCCTGATCAGAAGCCACTCAATGGAGAATTTAATGCAATTCATGCACAAAACTCACTAAGTTCCATATATGAAGACAATGAAAGAAGAGAAGAAAAGGAAGGGATGAAGAAGAGTTTACATTGCATTTGACTGAGCTTAAAGTGGTAGTTCTAATGATCTTACAATCAAACGGGCGTTAAATCCTGGCCAAAATTGTAAATGTGATTGTTTTCCAGTCCAAAACTTATAACTGATAACCAGTTCATGGACAAGAGGAAACATAGTTTTATTTTTATCATTATCTCCATCTCCATACGTGAGCCACAGATGAAGAGCAGATCATGGCCCAACATTTCATTATCTCAGTCTTGTACAATTTCTTAGACTTTCACCTCAAAGAGCTACTCTTATTATAGTCATTTTGCCAGCTTCAAACTGCCCTACTAGCAGAATGGAACTTCAGTGTGTGAGTCATGTGTCTACAAACCCAGCTAAGAGAAGTGTATAAAACTCTGCATCCTTATATATTAGTTGATGGAATCAAAAGAAGCAAAAAATCAGAACACATCAACTTACAAATTAAGACTAGAAAATATGTGGTATGGCTTCCTCCCACACCACTTCAAATATTGTTACCTAATCATAGCACTTTTCATAACACCTCACTAAGTAGATACTCAGACTCCAATTTCTTTTGTAAGCAGAATTTCAGTCTGCGTGTTATGGGCACCCTAGGTAAAATCCTGTTTGACACCATGAAATAAATACAAATTACATTTATGACTGAACAAATCATACCCCTAGCTATGCTATGGTTTACAGTTTACAAAAGACTTTCACATACTTTAATCACAGTTCATAGTAACATCAAGGATAGGTTTAAGCTTTATTTAACTAATGAGGGAGTTCAGAGATAAAATCATTCAGCTAATAAGTAGAAGAGGCAGAATGTGAACTCAAAACTTTGGTTTGCAAATCCAGTGTCCTTACTGTTTTTACTATAATCATATCTGAACACACACACACATTCACACCCATACATATGTACACACATATATAAAATAAGAAAAGGATGAATGGGAACAATTATTAAGTAATGCTTTTAAAATAAAAGCAGTGGTAAAATACAATAATGATTTTCATTCCTGCTGAGTTTCTTGGTGTCACTGCTGGTACCCAGTTATCAAATAAAGTCACAGCTTATAGGTTTGGGGTATGTCAGGGTCCTTAGGGTCCTTAAGTAGTGAATACAATTCTATAATTCTCTATGTAACTTGGATCTTCTAATTTTTAAACTCTGAGGCAAATCAACCTATAGTGACATTATCAACATAATCATTAGAGTTACAATTTAGTGTCTCATGTGTGCTGGCTCTCTACATTGTGCTCTGCATGCATTATTTTAAGTATTTCTCTCATTCTGACACAGGAGGTATTAGTAACCTCATTTTGTAGATGAGGAAACCAAAGTTCAGTGTTAAGGTAACTTATACAAATTAATTTAGCTTAAATAGGATAGAGCTGGGATTTAAGTTCAAATCTTGAACTTAAGTCATGCTTTTCTCATAATACAATGAGAGAATCAGATTTCTTAGAGGCATGGAATCTTGCTCTTGCTGTAATAATACTTTATGTCAGAAGTAATGTACCACTGATGTGGTAGTTTTCATGAGGACAGAGAAACCAAGAAATAAATCTTTTATGGTACCACCAAACAAAGAGATAAATCAGTCAATTTACACACAACACTCTCAAATTGGCCTACTACCCAAACCATATAGGTCTGAGGCTGTTCTCCCAAGTGTCACAGATAATATCTCATTCCTCTCAAGATCTTGCAATGGAGTATTACTCAGCCATTAAAAAGAATATATTTGAATCAGTTCTGAGGAGGTGGATGAAGCTGGAGCCTATTATACAGAGTGAAGTAAGCCAGAAAGAAAAACACCAATACAATATACTAACGCATATATATGGAATTTAGAAAGATGGTAACGATAACCCTGTATGTGAAACAGCAAAAGAGACACAGATGTATAGAACAGTCTTTTGGACTCTGTGGGAGAGGGTGGGATGATTTGGGAGAATGGCATTGAAACATGTATAATACCATATATGAAATGAATCGCCAGTCCCGGTTCTATGCATGATACTGGATGCTTGGGGCTGGTGCACTGAGATGACCCAGAGGGATGATACAGGGAGGGAAGAGGGAGGGGGGTTCAGGATGGGGAACACGTGTATACCTGTGGCAGATACATGTTGATGTATGGCAAAACCAATACAATATTGTAAAGTAAATCACCTCCAATTAAAATAAATAAATTTATATTTAAAAAAGATCTTACTATTAAAAATATTTCCCCATCTGTCCCTATACTGAGATTCCCTTCTAATTCATGGGCTCATGCTCCTTTTCCCCAAACATATGAGACATCCTCATTTATTTGCATATATCTCCAAAAACTTACAAAAGAAGAGTTATTTCTATAAAAACTAAGACAAATAAACAAATAAATAACTGTTTCATGTCATAACTCCAAAAGCGTCTAGGCTGTGCTTAAGGCTGAATGTTTATATCTCTCAAAATTAATGTTACATAAGTAATGCACAAGATGGTGGTATTAATGGCTGGGACATCTGGAATGTGTGGAGCACTCAAGAACAGGAATAGTGTCCTTAAAATGAGACTCCAGAGAGCTAGCCCACCTCTACCCTAGAAGAGGATGCAACAAGAGGTTTGCAACCTGGAAGAGAGTTGTCCTTGACTATGCTGGTGCCCTGATTGCAGACTTCCAATCTCCAAACTGTGAAAAACTGTTTTTTTGTAAGCTGCCCAGTACATGGTATTTTGCTACAGCAGCCAGAGAGTCTAAGACAGGCAGATTAGAATGATGCTTATTGGACCAAAGCTTAATCAACTGTTGAGAGTAAATTATTTCTCAATGTTCTGTCCTTAATTTTCCTTTCTCTCTTCTTAAACTCTCTTTTTTGGCAATATTGTCAAACTCATTTTTCACTCTAAGTTTAATTTGCAGATCTCTAACTTGATCTCTGAACACCCCCTCCAAATCTCAAAAAACTTAAAAGAAAAAGGAGATATAAAAACTAAGACAAATAAGCCAATAAAAACCACCATGGGCTTTTGTCCCATAATTTCACCTGCCATTTTATCTGCCCACCTGAATTGCTTACTGACATCTCACATTGATATGTAAAAATGAACCTGCTCTATCACCCTGGTTCTGCAACAAACCAACAAAATAGAGCAAGCAAACAAACTCCACCCAATTTTAGCTGTGACACTATCAGTTCAGTTCAGTTCAGTCGCTCAGTCGTGTCTGACTCTTTGCGACCCCATGAATTGCAGCACGCCAGGCCTCCATGTTCATTACCATCTCCCGGAGTTCACTCAGACTCACGTCCATCGAGTCCGTGATGCCATCCAGCCATCTCATCCTTGGTCGTCCCCTTCTCCTCCCGCCCCCAATCCCTCCCAGCATCAGAGTCTTTTCCAATGAGTCAACTCTTCACATGAGGTGGCCAAAGTACTGGAGTTTCAGCTTTAGCATCATTCCTTCCAAAGAAATCCCAGGGCTGATCTCCTTCAGAATGGACTGGTTGGTATAACAGTTGACAAATATAAAAAGTTTATATACTACTGACTAGATTTGGAAGATCTTTCGGATAATACTGCATATTCTGCTGCTACTGCTAAGTCGCATCAGTCGTGTCCGACTCTGTGAGACCCCATAGATGGCAGCCCACCAGGCTCCTCCATCCCTGCTTATTCAAGTCCTTCTAATAACAGTTCTACTATTATTGATTCTATGAACCCTTCCCTGAACCACCCAGTTCCTAATTATTTCTTTACTTCTGATGTGCCCTTATCTAATTTTCCATTACAATACTTATCACTGTCTATATTACTACAGTTGTTACTGTACATGTTCTATTCCCCTTGCTAGACTGCAAGTCCTGAGGACATAGTCCTACAAATGACTCTTTCAAAGTTTACATCTAAGAGCATTTCCCATAGCAGGTGCTTAATAAAAGTTTACAAGTACCTGAATAATTATCTGTAATTTATTCAGATGTGCACTTGATAATAAACTCCACGAGAGAATAGAATTTGTTTTGTTCACCAGTACCTAATAGTTTAAGGCATATAATAGGCTGAATGACATCCTAAACTAAAACAGATATGTGAAAAAATGGGAAAGAAAAGAAAGGAGCCATGACTATTGAGCTTTTTTAGCATACCATTGTTCTGGCTTTAAAATAAGTTTTTACAATTCTTTTACATGGTGGCTCAACTGGTAAAGAATTTGCCTGCAATGTGGGAGACCTGGGTCCGATCCCTGATTTGGGAAGATCCCCTAGAGAAGGGAATGGCTACCCACTCCAGTATTCTGGCCTGGAGAGTTCCATGGACTGCATAGTCCATGGTGTTGCAAAGAGTCAGACACAACTGAGCAACTTTCACTTTCACTCAAAAAGTATAGTTGATGTTTCTTTTCCTTGAAATGGGTTGGTCATAATGACTCTCTTCTAATAAACAGAGTAAGGAAAAGTGAAATTGTGTGGCTTTCAAGCAAGATTCTTTCTGTCTTGAAACTCTCTTCATTGAAGCAAAGTCACTGTGGCCATATGGAAAGGCCACATGTAGGTATTCTAATCATAGCCACAGTTGAGGCCCCAAGTGATAGCCAACATCAACTCCCTGAGACATGATGACTGAACATTTAGATAATTCTAGCTATGCCTTTGATATCTAGTGGAGTACAGAAAGGCTGTCTTCATTGAATCCTTCACAAATTGAAAGTTCACAAGCAAAATAAATGTCACTGTTCCTTTAAGTCACTAAGTTTTGGAATAGTTTCTTATACAACAATCAGTAGCTAAAACATAGGTGTGTGTATACACACAAATATGTTGACTTTTCACAGGGAAGGGGGAAATTGAACCTAGTACCAACATTTTATATAGAGAGAGGGAAGTGTAGGCTCATAGAGAGTGAGGAAAAAAATACCCAGGATCTTAGAATTTATAATTACTGAGCTGAAATTCAAGTCCTAGTCAATTTAAAGGCAATGTCTATATAATTTCTTCTCCATCACTGTTTTCTTCCCAGTTCTTTAGAAAAGATACCTCTGTATGACCTTTGTATCTTCTTTAAAATTTTCCAAGATAAAACACCCAATTATTTACTGACAAAATGCATTCAGTGATTAAATTCACATTTTTTTAATTTTTCAATTAAAGGCTTCATCTTTCTATCTTCACAAAAGAGTTATATCCTTAGGCAATTGTTAGCAAAAGATTCTCAACACATCAAAGGCCTTCAAAGTGTAGCATAGTCCCTAGGAAAATAAGTCCTTAATTAATGAAACACATTTATGCTTCAATCACTCTTTTCTGATATTTAAAATTAGACATTATACATATACATACATATATATTATTTGTACACTCACATATACACATATACATGTGTATTATTTTACAGTCTTATAACTGATATCTGCATGAACACCAGTAGACCCCTGACAATTGGAAATATTTTATTAGAAATTAGCTGCTAATTGTTTTTCATTGAAATTTGGAGACTAGATGTTAACAAGTCTCCCAGAAAACTGGTGAATGACTTCTTCACATTTATGAACCATGAGCCCTCTCTTTCAAGTAGTCCCACATCTTCATCTCTTAAGCTGGTTATCAGAAAGATAAACCTCATCAGGTCAATGTTGTGCCATCTGTGAGTTTATTACATTTTTTAAAAATTATCATACCTCACTTTTATATTTTGAGGTCACTCCAATTACACTGGAGAAACAAGAAATCCTGGTTTTCCAGAGAAAAGTCTACCTCAGGCCAATATGCATTATGAATGAAAATGTACAAGTTAAGTAAAGGTCTCCTCCTCTGCAAAGTAGGACCTGATATATAAGTAAAATGGATAAATAATTTGAAACATTTACTTTATATCTGATTATACTGATAGACTTTAAGAACGACCTCTTTGTGAAGCTCAGTGAAAATATGCTGTCTTTTCAACTCTAGACCATGTAAAGATAGATGGTGATTTTTCTGGTGTAAAACCTCCAGAGTACACTATTATGATCCTCAAACATCAATCATGACCCTATGGACTGTAGCCTACCAGGATCCTCCATCCATGGGATTTTGCAGGCAAGAGTACTGGAGTTGGTTGCCATTTCCTTCTCCAGGTCAAACATCAACACCATGCCTTAATGTGATAGGTAGAGATCAAGAATAAGATAAAACAGAACATGGGAAAATATAATAAATTAGTGCTTTCTTAAGATGAATATTAATTAATATCAATATTATTAATAGATAATGTGTACTGGACATGCACTACACATGTGTACTGGACGCATGTATATGTATTATCATGGTGCATGGAACATATCACTCATCTAATCTAAAAGAAAAACCTATAATATAGATATTATTACCCTGGCTGAGAATTTCAAATAGCCACTCTCCCTTTCTTTTCTTTATCTAAATAATAGAACGTTTCAAAATTTAGCAAAATATAAGTTTACCCAGAAAGAAGACTATATTTCTCAGCCTTTCTGTCTTGGTCATATGACTAATTTCTACCCAGTGAGATGATGGATGGATAAGTATATAGGGAAATAGGGAAATAGGAAGAAATAAAGAGGGGAGGGGAGGGGAGGAAATCGGTAGGGAGGAAAGAAGAAAAGTTAATAAATAATAAAATGTTAACATTCAAAGAATCAGGATGAAATGTATTGCCCTATTCTTTTATCCTTTTCAAAGTTTGAGTTAAATCAAATAAAAAGGTTTTAAAATAAGTAACTAAAATTACAAGTCAATCAGTTTTAAAAGTTAGATACAAGCTTACTTTGATGGAATCATTAAAAATGGTGACCCTGCAAAAACAAGCAATCTATACTGCCTTCAAGGAAGCATAATAAACAAAATCTTTCTTAGATGGTGGTAAAGAATGTGGGCTCTAAAAAAAAAAAAAAAAGCATGTGGGCTCTAGAGCCAGAGAACCCATGTTGAAATCTAGCTCCACTTTTCACTATCTGTATAAAACTAGGAAAGATAGTAAATCTCTCTATGCCTCACTTACTTAACTATAAAGCTAACATCAAAAGGGTGTAACACAGTGAATTACTGTCAGTATAATATGAACTAATACCATGCCTAGCATATGGTCAGTAAAAACAAATATTAGCTATTACTACATTACATAATGTATGAAAGTTTAGTAAAGAAAGACTGTGTTTCTCTGTAGAGGCAAAGATACTTTCATTTCATAAATTCATTAACTGAAATGAAAGGAAGGTACACCCATCAGAATTTACAGTGAAATGAAAAGTCTGTGTTGCAAGTGTAACAGAATTGCAAATGTAGCAGCAGATGTTTGAAACAGAATATCTCAACTAAAAGTACTTGAGACATTTTGAGATGTAGTCCCTGAAATTATCTTGCAAAATAAATATGCATTATTAGTTTTGGTCTCTTCTCACAGGAAAAATGAGTTCTTTTGAGAGATGATGGTCTATTTTTTAGCTTTGCCATTTACTTTTTCTGTCAAACCCTGTGTCAAGCTGATACACATTTTCATGTTAAGATTTTTCAAATATATAACATGCAGTGAAGCGAAAATTAGATGATGGTGATTGCCCCCTATAATGCTAACTGTTAGGTGATATCCTTTAAAGGGTATAATTTTGGATTCAACCATCAGCAGATAAAATTCCTGATACTTTCTTTGTTGTGTTTGTCATTAGTCCATCCTATGCAAATACAGTATCTGCCTTCTAACCCAAAGTGACAGGTTATGATTGGACAAAACCAATCATGACCATCCATTGACAATTTCCCAGCTCCCCTTGGACATGTGACCTATCCCTGGCAAATGAGATGTGTGGAGATGTTCCTGGGAGACCTTTCCCTTCCTGATAAAAGGGCAGAAAAAGACAACACTTTCCCCTTATGTTAAACACATATGTGACATTTGAAACAGCAGTACCCCACTTTTGACCAAGAAGTGTCATGTTTAAGGGAAATGTTAAGAGATTTTGATCCTTTCACCCTCAAAACACTACTCCCAGGCCTTTTGTGATGTATCAATTATGAATGCCAATTCTTCTAAGGCACTATGAACTGAGCTGGTGTTACTTGTAGCTTAATAAATTCCTAATTGGTGTAACACCCAACTTGAGACTTTAGATAACACATATCTCAAGCTTTCATTAATTATATAATTTGTTCATCATGAAGTAGTAAATGAGAGAAATCTTTTAATATAAAAGTTTGACAGGGAAATGATACTAAAATGTATAATAAATGAGATTCAGAGCTTTCAATAATTCCTCTACACTTGTAGACAAGTAGTTAATAGCTATTGAGTAAGGAACTCTAGTGCTCTAGTATGTAGAATCATAATTAACACTGGAGATTTTTTAATTTTAAAAAAATTGTAATTAGTACCAATTGTAAATGCTAATCCATGGAATTTATAACTCTTCCCTTTAAAATACCCAAGTGAACATTTCTCAAGATTTGTAACAAATCATGGGCACATTTGAAAAACACTTTCTCTGAATGAAATGCTGCACTAGGTATTTCCATATTATGGTAGGCAGGGTAATCTCCCCCTCCCTCTAAGATGTCCACATCATAATTTCCACAACCTGACAATGTTACCTTATGTGGCAAAGCAGCTTTGACAGATGTGACTAACTTAGGATGTGGAAATGGGAGAGAATCCTAAATTACACGGGTAGGTCCAATCGAGTCACAAGGGCCCTTAAAAAGAAAGAAACTTCAGCAGCAAATACAACCATGGAAGGCTGGTCAGAAAGATGCAACCTCACTGGCCTTGAAGATGGAGGACAGCCTTAATTCAAGGAACATGAGTACCCCTCTAGAAGTTGTGAAGGCAGGAAGTGAAGTCTTCCCAGAGCCTCCAGGTGGAACACTGTCCTTGTTGACAGGCTGATTTTAGCTTAGTGAGATCTGTGCTGGACCTCTAGCCCACAAAATTGTAAAGTAGTAAATGTGTGTTTATGTTACATTAAAAAATCACATTTTTCAAGTTCACCTTATGTTAATTTCATACTTAGAAATCATGGATATGTGGCATAGACTTGAAATCAGTAGCCATAGAAATCAAATGTCATAATCCATGAGCCTAAAAGCATGACTGTATTTAAAATAACACAGAAACAATAGCAGAAAGAAAAGGCAAATGATGGGTTCAAATTGATGTTACTATATGTAAGTATCCAGCTCCCCCTATCACAGTGCCAAGCAACTGACACTTAGCTCTGACCTTGGCTGGAGTAAATATCTACAGTTCAACCTGATACACTGGCACATGGCAGTAAGTTATGACAAAGGTAACATATTCTCAAGTGGGCAAGACCAACTTGCTTCCAGAGAAAGGGAGTCTGTTTATTTGCATTGAAATAGGAACCCCAAATTAGCTGGAACTATGAGGACCTCAACAAATTTGTTGAGTTGCCTCAACAAATCTGGCAAAAAATCTTGCACTGTATTTCATATCAGGGAAAAAGGACTAGACAGAGTTACCCCAGCCAAACAGTTCTGCAGAACGACTGCAGAAATCCAGAGAATGATTGGAACTAGGTAAACTGCAGGACTGGAGGGTAAAGGATTGAGCTTACTAAGCACGACGATGATCAAAAGTATATTGACAACAGTTTTAGGGTAGCAAAACTAAATGTGGTTCCTGTCCACTGGCACCTGATTGATTGTAATGCTTGTCTAAGATCAACTGAAGTAATGCATCACAATAAGAATGCTGGGTGAATAACTTCACAGTCAACTCTCGAGCAGGGCTATAATAGATAGGAACCAGCATTCTGAATGAAGGCGATAAACATTTCTTCAGTAAATGATGATCTCTTGAACATTCTCAGGATCTGTGGGTAATAAGATATTATTATAATAAACAATGGATGTGAAAGTTGGATTATAAAGAAAACTGAGCACTGAAGAACTGATACTTTTGAACTGCGGTGTTGAAGACTCTTGAGAGTCCCTTGGACTGCAGGGAGATCAAACCAGTCAATTGTAAAGGAAATCAGTCCTGAATATTCATTGGAAAGACTGATGCTGAAGCTGAAACTCCAATACTTTGGCCACCTAATGTGAAAAACTGACTCATTGGAAAAGACCCTGATGCTTGGAAATATTAGAGGCAGGAGGAGAAGGGGGCAACAGAGGATGAGATGGTTGGATGGCATCACTGACTTGATGGACATGAGTTTGAGTAAGCTCTGGGAGTTAGTGATGGACAGGAAAGCCTGGCGTGCTGCAGTCCATGGGGTCGCAAAGAGTCGAACACAACTGAGTGGCTGAACTGAACTGAACTGATAATAAACAAAGTCAAGTTTATAAGCTCTAAGATGAGAACTGTTGACTTCTTTCAGAAGTGAAGGTGAAGGTGAAGTCGCTCAGTCGTGTCCGACTCTTTGCGACCCCATGGACTGTAACCTACTAGGTTTCTCCATCCATGGGATTCTCCAGGCAAGAATACTGGAGTGGATTGCCATTTCCTTCTCCAGGGGATCTTCCCAACCCAGGGATCAAACCCAGGTCTCCCGCATTGGAAGCAGATGCTTCAACCTCTGAGCCACCAGGGAAGTATTTCATACATATTCCATAATATCATATTCTAATATTAAAGATGAATTTCTCCACAACGGGTGTATGTATGTATGTATTTATATGTCCTTACACATATCTTATCACTGGTGTACTCAGCTGTAAGGAGCTGAAAGACAAATATCCAAGAAGAGCTTATTTTTTCCCCATATAATTTCTAGTTTCAAGTTCAGTTCAGTTCAGTCGCTCAGTCGTGTCTGACTCTTTGTGACCCCATGGACTGCAGCCCACCAAATCCAAGCGCAATCACATCATCTCTTCCTCAGTATCTCCTGCCTCTTTGGTGAACATTTTAAAGTCTGGCTATTTGAATATTTTAAGAGCTGATTTAAGTTTTTTCTGCAAAGTAGTTGCTCTCCATGAATTGTTTCCTTGGTGTATTTTTTAAACAAGGGACTTATTTGACGACAAAGGGATTGACAATTCAACTTCTGAAGCATTAACTGAGGAATCATTGTGAGTGGGCTCAACAAATCTGACAGAAAAAAACTTGTATCAGTGTATCTGGGGAAAAACCATACTTCAAAAGATACTTACACCTCAACATTCACTGCAACACTATTTACAATAGCCAAGACATGAAAGCAACCTAAATGTCCATCAACAAAGGAATGGATATAGAAGATGTGGTATACATATATCATATGATATATACATATAATGGAATATTACTCAGCCATTTAAAAAGAGTGAAATAATGCCATTACAGCAACATGAATGGACTTAGAGATTATCATGCTAAGTCAGCTGCTAAGGCACTTCAGTCATGTCCGACTCTGTGCGACCCAGAGACGGCAGCCCACCAGGCTCCCCTGTCCCTGGGATTCTCCAGGCAAGAACACTGGACTGGGTTGCCATTGTCTTCTCCAATGCATGAAAGTGAAAGTGAAAGTGAAGTCGCTCAGTCATGTCCGACTCCTAGTGACCCCATGGACTGCAGCCCACCAGGCTCCTCCGTCCATGGGATTTTCCAGGCAAGAGTACTGGAGTGGGGTGCCACTGCCTTCTCCATGCTAAGTCAGACAGAGAGACAAATATGATATGATTATCATTTATATGTAGAAGCTAAAAAATGATACAAATAAACTTACTTACAAATGGAAACAGACTCACAGACACAGAAAACAAATTTATGGTTACCAAAGGGGAAACATGGTAGAGAGAGGTAAATGAGAAGGCTTGGATTAACATATATACACTTTTATATATACAGATGGCTTAAGAGACTCAGGTTCAACCCCTGGGTTCGGAAGATCCCCTGGAGGAGGGCACGGCAACCCACTCCAGTATGCTTGCCTGGAGAATCCCATGGACGGAGGAGACTGGCAGGCTACAGTCCAAAGGGTAGAACAGAGTCGAACACGACAGAAGTGACTTAGCGTGCATCCATATATAAAAAAGGTAACCAACAAAGATCTACTATATAGTACAGGGAAGTCTACTCAACACTTTGTAATAAACTATTTGAAAAAAGAATCTGAAAAAAGATATAGTTATATGTATAACTAAACCATTTTGCTGTACACCTGAAAGTAATACAACATTGTAAATCAACTATACTCCAATATAAAAATTTAAAAATCTTGCACCAAAATGCAATATTGTCTTTACCAATAATTGACAACAAGACACCAAATGTCTTTACCAATAATTGACACACTACTTCCTGAATTTTACTTACTAGTTTTAAAATGCACACATTTTAGTTTTTGATGAGAACTGGTATAGATATTGCAATTCCCTGGGGAATTTTCCCAGCAATTAATAACATCCAGATGCCATATTTTTAGTTAGGACTCCTTTCATTTTTTATTGCAGGTGATAGAAACCCAACAAAATTTGTCTAAACCAAAAAAACACAAAAGTAATTCATTATGTATGTGATTAGTAAGAAAAACGAAATAAAAATAGAAGTAAGACAGTTTCATTATCTCAGATTTATAAATCTTGAAGTTGACTAAGACAGAAAAAGTCACCCTCATATAAACCTATAAATAAAGCAATTCCACAGTTTAACATGTTTGAAATATAGGATTCTACTTTTGAAACAGTGCACTAGTTTATGATTTCTCATACCTGTACACACAAAATTTCATTGTTCTGTTTAACAGAACAGTTAAACAGTTATTTACATATCTCTATTGGACAATTATATCTCTATCATGGGCAATTCCCATCAAGATTCCTTTTTTTATACAATATTGTTTGCCTTCATTTAATTTTTTATGATATGAATTTGTTAACTCTGCAATTTTGGTTTCATTTGACTTGGATACACTTTTTCATTTTTCCCATCATCCTTCATAGTCACTTTTTAAAGTAGGTCTCTTATACTTCTTGTAGTTATGGGTTTCAGTTTCGTTTTGTCTTTTAAACAGATCTGGTAGTCTACTTTATTTCTGGTTCTTTTTCCTTGAACTGGGTAAGTTTATTGCATTTATATTAAAATTGTCATTGTCATTCTAACATAAATTTGGATTTACTTCTGCCGTCTTCTTGTACATTTGTGATTTTTCTGTATTGTATCTTTTAGTATCAGGCTTGTGTCATCATTTTGTTATTTTGGTTTGTTGTGTGTTTGTTTGAGTCCACAAGAACCCTTTTCTTTGACACTTAGTAATTTGAAACCTAGAATATTTACTGCCTTCCTCCCTTTTTAATTCTGTTGCATCCACGTTTTACTTGGCTCTTGGCATTTTCATACCAGTTCATCATCATCTAAATGTTGTTTTATGATGTACTTTTTACTTTAAGAATAATTATCTTCTTTTCGGTAATAATACTTTAATTTCATAAATTAAACTAATATCACTGTAAGACTTTAAAAGCATTTGATATAAAACACTCTTTCCTACCTTGCATTTCTCAATAATGAGGCTTCTTTTGGTCTTTTAAACTGTGCAACATATCTTATAGATAAAAAGAGTAACTTTAATGCATATTTTAATAATGATGATGAAATAATAAATGGAAAAAAATATATGTGGCACTCAGTTACTCAAATCTGTTCTTATTCCTTGTCCTTTAAAATAGTTTTATCATGTATACATATATGCTTTAATTAATATAGTATTTAATTTTGGCTAGTTTAGACTCATATAATGTAGTCATTCTGTAAGTATCATTCTAAATTTTTTTCTAGAAATTGTTTTTGAGAATCATTCACATTGATGCATATGCCTGAAGCTCATTTATTTCCACTGAAGTAGAGAATTCTGCTGTAGGTAGATGGTAAATATATATATCCATTTAATTGGGGCTGGTTATTCTTGTACATATGCAAGTCTCCTGATACAAAGTACAAGATTTTCTCTGGAGTGTATAGTGTATATATGCTGCTGCTGCTGCTGCTGCTAAGTCGCTTCAGTCGTGTCCGACTATGTTTGACCCCACTGACAGCAGCCCACCAGGCTCCTCTGTCCCTGGGATTCTCCAAGCAAAAACACTGGAGTGGGCTGCCATTTCCCTCTCCAGTGTATGCAGGCACACTAAGTTGCTTCAGTTGTGTCTGACTCTGTGCAACCCTGTGGACAGCAGCCCACCAGGCTCCTCCATCAACAGAATTCTCTAAGCAAGAATACTGGAGTGGGTTGCCATTTCCTTCTCCAATAGTGTGTGTGTGTGTATGTATACATATATACATATATTTATTTATTTATATTTGGTACATGTACATATTTATACATATATATACATATATACATATATATTTATTTATACATATTTTATATAAGTGATTTTGCTAGTCAGTGGGATATAATCATTGTTATCTTTATAAGATGAATCTAATTTTTTTTCCCAAAGGTGATCCAATTTTTAAACCCAGGTTAATTTGGGGAACATTAACATTATAAAAATACTCTCTTCTTAATTATGAACATTACACTTCTCCATTTACTCAGATCTTCCTTGATAACTTTCAGTGTTTGATTATTCTTATTACTTTATACTTAATAATCATTTAAAACCTTGTTTTTCTTACCATTGTAAGTAATATACTTTTAAGCTAACATTCTTGTTTTCTATTATTGTTAAACAAACTACTCCCAAACCAAGTTGCTTATGAACCACAATGTACTATTTCTAGTGATTCCTTCATTCAGACTAGGCCAGACTGGGTAATTTTTTTGCTCCTCATGATACTTGCTAAAATTGGGAAGTCCAAGATGGTGCCTTCACCCATATGACTGTTGTGTCTGCTGGGATGTACAGAGCTACTGAGGACTGGATGACCATGCTTCCCTCTCCATGTGGTCTCTCCATGTGGCATGCTTGAGTTTGCTCAAATCATGATGGCTTCAGGGTAGTTGGACTTCTAACCTGATGGCTGGCTCCTGAGAGAAGGAAGTGGAAGTCCTTAAATCTCCTAATGGATACTAGAATTTGCATAGCATGCTTACTGTCCCATTCTATTGAACAAATCCAAACACAAATTCAGAATGAATTCAAGGGGAAGACAAATAGACTTCATTTCTTGTTTTGAGGAGTAGTGTATACATAGGGGCTTCCCAGATGGAAAAAGTAGTAAAGAACCCATCTGCTAATGCAGGAGCCATAAAGAGATGTGTGTTTGATCCCTGGGTCAGAAAGATCCCCTGGAGGAGAGAACAGCAACCTATTCCAGTATTCCTGCCTGGAGAATCCCCTGGACAGAGGAACCTGGTGGGCTACAGTCCATTGTGTCACAGAGTCAGACACAACTGAAGTGACTTAGCACACATGCATGCATGTATCCATAGAAGGAGGGAAGGAATTGATGGTGGTCTCAGACCATGATGATTCATATAGCTTCCAATGGTAAGTATGCTCACCCTTATACAGAATTCCACAATTTTGTTTCATTCTGACATAAGGCTCAGATTTTTTAATGCAGATTTATCTAAATGGTAGACCCTGAAATAAGGCTTCTCAGATGTAGTCTTTCAGGTACAACAACTTGTGAACTAAAAATGACATATTATCTACCTCTCCATGGCCGATAAGAAAAGAGTAACTCATTAGACACCCCAGTTCTTAAAATGAACACATATAGCAATTTAACTGTCCCACAGAAATTCTGAAATATATTCAGTCACATATTCTCAGTTCCCTCTGCTTCAAAAGCAATTCCTAGATTTGACTCTAGTTCTGCTCTCTTGGAATATTTCTCTGTGTTTCATGGCTGTCCCCTCTGAGTCATTCTTCCCTTTCTATAAGACGCCTTCCATGTTTGTGGCTGAGTAGCTTTCTCACCATGTCTGCTGCTTATGTAAGGTTGGGGATCCTAAGACTTCCTTTTATTTTTGTATTGTAAGTCTGTTTTGCTTCAAACTGGCAGTGCTCTCTCCAATAAGTTGTCTTTAAAGCTTGATGGATTTTCTAGTAATTTTACTGCAATTGATTCCATTGTGCAAAAGTTGCACCCACAGATATTTGTCTTGACAGAATAATCTCTGCAGGTCCAAATGGTATGGGACAACATGCTTAAAATTATTATAACTTTTTTAGTCTGATTTAGAAAGGCTTTGAACTACTGACTCCAATCTTCTAAACATTTTCAGGAAAGACTTGATAGCCATACACTTGATTTGATCTTAACTCTAAGGTATGGATTTAACTGACATCTCCCAACATTTGATCTACTCCTTGAGGGTATTTCTTATTCTGAGGATATTTTCCTAATAAGAAATAGTATAGATTTCAGCATGCTTTGGACTGGATTTTTTTCTAAATCCTAGAGTAAATTGAGAAGTTCTTTTTCTACTTTATTTCTCTTTTCATGCACTTTATCATAGAAAGCTTACAAAATTCTTCCCAGGAATCTCCTCAGCCAAATGTATAAGGTTATTAGGTATGTTTTCCTTCTCCCATATATTTGCAAACAATGATGCTGCAAAACACTTCACCACTGTATAACAAGCTTTTCACCAGCTTCCAACAACAATTTCCTCACTTAAGTTTCCTTCCACTACACTGCTAAGACACAATGTCAGTTTCATGTTTTATGTTCTTTGGTTAGTAGCACCCCTAGATCTAGATATCATATTATGTTACAGGTATCAATTGTGTAACAAAACTATCCCCAAACCTCATGGCTTAAAACATGAATATCGCAGCACCGTTTATAATAGCCAGGACATGAAAGCAACCTAGATGTCCATCAGCAGATGAATGGATAAGAAAGCTGTGATACATATATGCAATGGAGTATTACTCAGCCTTAAAAGAATACATTTGAATCAGTTCTAATGAGGTGGATGAAACTGGAGCCTATTATACAGAGTGAAGTAAGCCAGAAAGAAAAACACCAGTACAGTATACTAACACATATTATGGAATTTAGAAAGATGATAATGATAACCCTGTATGCGAGACAGCAAAAGAGACACAAATGTGTAGAACAATCTTTTGGACTGTGTGGGAGAGGGCGAGGGTGGGATGATTTGGGAGAATGGCATTGAAACATGTATAATATCATATATGAAATGAATCGCCAGTCCAGGTTTGACGCATGATACTGGATACTTGGGGCTGGTGCACTGAGATGACCCAGAGGGATGGTACAGGGAGGGAGGAGGGAGGGGGGTTCAGGATGAGGAACATGTGTATACCTGTGGCGGATTCATGTTGATGTATGCCAAAACCAATACCATATTGTAAAGTAATTAACCTCCAATTAAAATATATAAATTTATATTTTAAAAAATGTATATATTCTTTTTCTTTTTAAAACAAATGTATTTTTTTTATGATTATTTAGTCTGAATTGGCTCAGCAAGGAAATTGTTCTGCCTTGTTTGCTCTTTTCCAGTTAGAATGTCCAAGATGGCTTCTTCTCTCACATATTTGTCCCTCAAGTGAGATGGATTAATATCTGGAGTGGAAAAGGTCAGTTTTTGTTCCAATTGTAAAGAAAGGCAATGCCAAAGAATGTTCAAACTATCATACTATTATATTCATTTTACATGCTAGCAAGGTAATGCTCAAAATCCTTCAAACTAGGCTTCAGCAGTATGTGAACCAAGAACTTCTAGTCTTACAAGCTGGATTTAGAAAGGGCAGAGGAACCAGAGATCAAACTGCCAGCATTCATTGGACCACAGAGAAAGCAAGGGAATTCCAGAAAAACATCAACTTCTACTTCATTGACTATGCTAAAGCCTTTGACTGTATGGATCACAACAAACTGGAAAATTCTTGAAGAGATGGGAATACTAGATCACCTTACCTGACTCCTGAGAAATCTGTATGCAGGTCAAGAAGCAACAGTTAGAATTGGACATGGAACAACAGACTGGTTCCAAATAGGAAAAGGAATCCGTCAAGGCTGTATATTGTCACCCTGCTTATTTAACTTCTATACAGAGTACATCATGAGAAATGCTGGACTAGATGAAACACAAGCTGGAATCAAGATTGCTGAGAGAAATATCAATAACCTCAGATATGTAGATGATGCTACTCTAATGACAGAAAATAAAAAGGAACTAACAACAAGCCTCTTGATGAGTGTGAAAAAAGAGAGTGGAAAAGTTGGCTTTAAAATTCAACATTCCAAAAACTAAGATGATGGCAGCTGATCCCATCACTTTGTGGTAAATAGATGAGGAAAACATAGAAACAGTGATGGATTTTATTTTCTTGGGCTCTGAAATCACTGCAGATGTTGACTTCAGCCATGAAATTGAAAGACACTTGCTCCTTCAAAGAAAAGCTATGACCAACCTAGACAGCATATTAAAAAGCAGAGACCACTTTGCTTACAAAGATCCATATAGTCAAAGCTATGTTCCTTCCAGTAGTCATGTATGGATGTGAGAGCTGAACCTTAAAGAAGGCTGAAATCCAAAAAACAAAAGTTTTCAAATTGTGGTGCTGGAGAAGACTCTTGCTAGTCCCTTGGATTGCAAGAAGATCAAACCAGTCAATCCTAAAGGAAATCAACCCCTAAGATTCACTAGAAGATTAATGCTGAAACATCAATTCTTTGGCCACCTGATGCAAAGAGACGACTCTTTGGAAAAACCCTGATGCTGGAAAGATTGAGGGCAGGAGGAGAAGGGAGCAACAGAGGATTTGATAGTTAGATGGCATCACTGACTCAATAGACATGATTTTGAACAAACTCTGGGAGACAGCAAAGGACAGGAAAGGCTGGCATGATGCAGTCCATGGGGTCAGAAAAAGCTGGACATGACTTAGCGACTGAATAACAATGAACAAGACTGGGAATCTCCTCTATCTCTGTGTAAATATATTGCACTTTCTAACAACATGGTGTCATCAAGGTAGTTTGACCTCTTACATGGTGTCTGGATTCTATGAGAAAAAGAACAATTTGCCATCTCTCTTAAATGTTGAGTCTGGAATTGGCATGTCATCATTTCTGCCAACTTACACCACAAAGACAACCAGATTCACTGGAAAGGAAAACAGACTCCACCTCTTACTGTAAGGACTAGCATGCATATTGGTACTTTCCACATTTGAGAACTAACACAATTAAAAATTTCTAATTATTTAAAGTTTATACATGGAACTAAAAGAGGTTTTATGGAGTATTTTATATCAGAAAGCCTTCAGAAATTCATTTTATTTCTAACAATTTGTCTCTCCTTTCAATTTACTATGTAGAAATAATTTGTCCTTTCTATATTCTTTGAAGAAAAAAATTTGTCCTTTCCATTTGCTATCTTCAGAAATTTTTTTTAATTTCCAATAATTTTTCTATCAATGCTTCTCAATTTTTTTGTATAAATAATCATATCATCTGTACAAAGACCTTCAATGCAACTAAATCACTCTTGGTGTAGATTTCATTAATCATCAGTTCAGTTCAGTCTCTCAGTTGTGTCCGATTCTTTGTGACCCCATGAATCGCAGCATACCAGGCCTCCCTGTCCATCACCAACTCCCAGAGCTTACCCAAACCCATGTCCATTGAGTCGATGATGCCATCCAACCATCTCATCCTCTGTTGTCCCCTTCTCCTCCTGCCCTCAATCTTTCCCAGCATCAGGGTCTTTTCAAATGAATCAACTCTTTGCATAAGGTGGCCAATATTGGAGTTTCAGCTTCAGTATCAGTCCTGACCACCCAGGATTGATCTCCTTTAGGATGGACTGGTTGGATCTCCTTACAGTCTAAGAGACTCTCAAGAGTCTTCTCCAACACCACAGTTCAAAAGCATCAATTCTTTGACACTCAGCTTTCTTCACAGTCCAACTCTCACATCCATACATGACCACTGGAAAAACCACAGCCTTGACTAGACGGACCTTTGTTGACAAATTAATGTCTCTGTTTTTTAATATGCTATCTAGGTTGGTCATAACTTTCCTTCCAAGGAGTAAGCGTCTTTTAATTTCATGGCTGCAGCCACCATTTGCAGTGATTTTGGAGCCCAGAAAAATAAAGTCAGCCCCTCTTTCCAGTGTTTCCCCATTTCCCATAAACTGACAGGACCAGATGCCATGATCTTCGTTTTCTGAATGTTGAGCTTTAAGCCAACTTTTTCGCTCTCCTCTTTCACTTTCATCAAGACGCTCTTTAGTTCTTCTTCACTTTCTGCCATAAGGGTGGTGTCATCCGCATATCTGAGGTTATTGATATTTCTCCCGGCAATCTTGATTCCAGCTTGTGCTTCCTCCGGCCCAGCGTTTCTCATGATGTACTCTGCATATAAATTAAATAAGCAGGGTGACAATATACAGCCTTGACATACTCCTTTTCCTATTTAGAACCAGTCTGCTGTTCCTTGTCCAGTTCTAACTGTTGCTTCCTGACCTGCATACAGGTTTCTCAAGAAGCAGGTCAGGTGTTCTGGTATTCCCATCTCTTTCAGAATTTTCCACAGTTTGTTGTGATTCACACAGTCAAAGGCTTTGGCATAGTCAATAAAGCAGAAATAGATGCTTTTCGAACTGTCTTGCTTATTTGATGATCCATTGGATGTTGGCAATTTGATCTCTGGTTCCTCTGCCTTTTCTAAAACCAGCTTGAACATCTGGAAGTTCATGGTTCATGTATTGCTGAAGCCTGGCTTGGAGACTTTTGAGCATTACTTTACTAGAGTATGAGATGAGTGTAATTGTGCGGGAGTTTGAGCATTCTTTGGCATTGCCTTTCTTTGGGACTGGAATGAAAATTGACAGTTTTCATCATAAAACAGTCTAAACTATTTATGTTTCTACCCTAAATTAACTCTAGAACTTTTGTTTTAGAAGTCCCCACTAGTGTATCTCTGAACCAAATATATTCTTATCAAAAGCCACTAAAAATAAGTCTGGACAATATTTAGAGAAATATATCGCATTCTTAATATCTTTACTCAAATGTGATCTTAAAAGGATTAAATGTAGCAACTCTAATGTTACTCTCTGAGGCAGCTATGTTTGGAACTGACAGGTAATCTCTGTTTTAACAATGCCCATTTTAATACAGCATAATTGGCAAATACAATAACCAAATATTTGCTTTATGTAAACCCTGACCTAAAATATGAATCAAGGATCAGAGCACCTGTGTTTCTCAACCTTCCTCTTATACCTACAAGCTTTGTGAGTTTTAAACATTGTTTGACCAGAAAGATTTTCAGTGTTGTCATCCTTAAAATGGAACAAATAATTATTGCCTTTCCTATGGGAGACAATTTCTATGAATATAGCATCAAAAGATTTATATAAAAGCAATTTAAAAAATCTTAAGTATCTCAAAATATATAAAATTTCTCACTTACAGACAAGTTATTTCCCAGAAATATTTTTTTGTTCTCCTGCTGCCATAATTTCCTGGAGTCCATGGTTCAGTATATGAACTTGTCACAGCATTTTCATCCTTGGTCTAGTGTAAAGTTTTTGCAGCCTGAGACTCCATTTAGGACATTTAGGTGACCTGATAAAATCTATGTTGTCATTATGTTGTTCTCCTGTTGTTTGCCTTTATTATTTTTTCTTTATATTTCATATTCTACAGTTTTCCTGTGACAGTATTAAATGAAAATTTGTTTTCTTTATCTTCCTCAGATATTGATATATATAGTTGAGTCGCTCAGTCGTGTCCGACTTTTTGCGACCCCATGAATCGCAGCACGCCAGGCCTCCCTGTTCATTACCATCTCTCAGAGTTCACTCAGACTCACGTCCATCAAGTCCGTGATGCCATCCAGCCATCTCATCCTTGGTCGTCCCCTTCTCCTCCTGCCCCCAATCCCTCCCAGCATCAGAGTCTTTTCCAATGAGTCAACTCTTCGCATGAGGTGGCCAAAGTACTGGAGTTTCAGCTTTAGCATCATTCCTTCCAAAGAAAGCAGTCACCATCTTCAGTGATTTTGGAGCCCAAAAAATAAAGTCTGACACTGTTTCCACTGTTTCCCCATCTATTTCCCATGAAGTGATGGGACCAGATTCCATGATCTTTGTTTTCTGAATGTTGAGCTTTAAGCCAACTTTTTCACTCTCTTCTTTCACTTTCATCAAGAGGCTTTTTAGCTCCTCTTCACTTTCTGCCATAAGGATGGTGTCATTTGCATATCTGAGGTTATTGATATTTCTCCCAGCAATCTTGATTCCAGCTTGTGTTTCTTCCAGTCCAGCGTTTCTCATGATATACTCTGCATATAAGTTAAATAAGCAGTGTGACAATATACAGCCTTGACGTATTCCCCTTCCTATTTGGAACCAGTCTGTTGTTCCATGTCCAGTTCTAACTGTCGCTTCCTGACCTGCATATATATATATATATATATATATTTTTTTTTTTTTTTTAAACCAAATGACTCACATCTTTCTAGTATTGGAATTTTTCAGGCATTATCTCTTCCAATATTGTCTGGCCCTGATTCTCCTTTTTCTCTTTGTAATTCCTGTTAAACTTCTGTTGGACTATTTCTTTGGATTCGCCATGATTTTTTTTTAATTTCCCTTGATATCACCCATCTGTTTATCTCATATCTTCCATCTGCTTATCACTCTATAATATATCTTGGTTGATTTCCTCAGATCTATCTTCTAATTTGATTTAGTTCTTTGCTCATATCTGTCTCTTTGCTTTATCTTTGCTTATTTGCTCATGGTTTCAGTTGCCTCTTTCTCTCCTTAATGAGAGTAAGCATAGTTTATTTGCTTATTTACATACTTATATAGTGTGGATTATGATTCAAATGCTAATTTTCTTCTTTGACTTTTTGCTTTTGTATTTTCTCCCTTACCATAGCACAACTCTTTTGTGTGGCTTACAACTTTTTAATCCTTAGCTTATTAGGGGTGTCCACAAATATTTCAGTTCTACTTTCTAGACACATGGATTGCAGTTCTCTGTATACATTGAATTTGGTTGTGTTCAAACGACTCCTGTAGACAGTAATATGTTAAGAGAATTAATTTGTGTCACTTACTTGCAAAAGTTTTATAATCCAGAACTTCATTCACCACATCCTCTTGTTTATGCCTTGGCAATCATGCGTGCCCAGTTGGAGTCTCAGCCACGTAGGTTCCTATGAGGGCTAGAAGACTACAACAACAGAGTCCTCTGATAAAGCCAGCTGAACTTGCAATTAAAACCATATTTAGATAGCCTATCCTATCTGAATTAGCTTATTTTCACCATGATTCATCCCTTTGTGGGATCTTTTTGTTTTTTAGATTATGGAAGAATTCTGATAGGTAGTTACATTAAGTTCAGGTATGTCTCAAAATTGTCCTGATTATTAGCATCTCTATGGCTTCATAGTGGAAAGAAAACCTTTCAATATTTGATAATTTGACTACTTTGGTGGAAGCTAACAAGTAAACTGTTGGTTGTTCAGTTTACAATTATAGGTGCATTGCTAATAAAAGGAATAATGCATGTATATTATATGCAGTCAGCTCATCCCTGGTGGCTCAGATGGTAAAGGATCTGCGTGCAATGTGGGAAACCCTGGTTCAATACCTTGGTAAGGAAGATCCCCTAGAGAAGGGACTGAGAACCCATTCTAACATTCCTGCCTGGAGAATTCCATGGACAGAACAGCCTGGCAGCCTACAGTCCATAGGGTCACAAAGAGTTGAACACGACTGAGCAACTAACACATAATATATAACATGCCTATTACATTGAACATTCAGCTCTACAAGGATTGAGGCAGTAGCAACTCACTGCAGTCACTGACCTTTAACTGAAAGAAGTTCAGGGCAGAAATCAGAAATGAGACATTCTGTGCTCTGAGAAAACTGGCAGAGCAGGCCTTCAGATAGTGAAATATTTTCAGAAGAAAATTTTATAAACCCCAATTCTTGCATCTTCTTATATTTAGAAAAGCTCTAAAGCCATTAACTAAGATACGTGTTCCTCATAACTAGCAGTGACCCTCTACTGAAATATGTGCTTGATTGCATGTACCCTCCTTAGTCAATATTACTTATGTATCATTACCTCCTTAAAACAGTTTTTCAGAGCTATCTGAGGGGCTGTCTCCATATTATTGTCCTCAGTAAGAGTGAATAAACTTGACTCATAGCTTTGACATTGCGTGTGTGTATGTGTGTGTGTGTGTGTATTTAAAGTTGACTGAATCACCATTTTTTAAAAATAATAGATTGTCTTTTCATTCTTTCTTCTCTGATCTGTTCTACATTTTACCCCATGATTGGCACATAGTAGATGCCTAATACAATTATTGAATTCTGTCATTTCAGTTGGTTTTATATGACAAAAATAATAACTAAAATGTGAGAAGGCTAAGTAAAAGTCTCAGTGGATTATGACTGGTGGATCAGCAGAAGAGTGAAGGCTAGTATAGTCTTAGACATGCTCTCTTTAAATCCAGCATTTTAAAAACCACAGTTAAAGAACATAGTTTCAGGACTCAACAACTTTATTTATAAGAATTTTTAAATTCTGTGTTCTCATTTTGTTGATTTTTAAAACTATGACCATATTCTGAATTTCCTAGATTTTCTGAATTGTTCCCTCACCAATTTCTGTCCCATGATTTGAAAATTACCTTTTGCATGTATCTCATGATCAAGGTGAGATCAACCAGTCCCTCAGTAATCGCCATGAGCCAATGGAACAAGAAGAAAAGAAAAGGGCATAAGCGACATATTTGTGCCATGGAAGGCCATACAGCGTTACAGCTCACTAGTGATCACATAACACATTAGCATCAGCGTGTCACATTTTGCTGTCATGATGTCTAGAACCCTGGTTCCACTGTGAGTGACCCATTTACTTTTAACAAGTAACATTTCCTTTATCATTTAATTAATGCTGTTAATTACATTTTATTGATTTTGTGGTTTTGTTTTCATTTAATTTGCTAATTTGCTTAGATTTTACAGTGGTAAAGAAAGTTATGTGGACAAGAAGGTTTTCACTAGTTTAACAAATTCAAGTTGATATGAAAGGGCCACAAGAACTGAATCCTTGAAATGGAATCTATGCAATATGCAAGTTTGGCAAACATTGTACTATTTAAAATATGAACTCAAAACATTCTACCATAAATGAGTTGGAGTATCTACAATCATCACCCCAGTTTTAGACCTGATATAAATAAAACCATCAATATACACAAGGAATAAACGTTGATTCTTTCTCTTTACTAAAGATTTCTCATGTCACTGAGGGCTAAAATGGAATTTGAAAATATCCCTCCCTTATGAGGTCAGAAAATTCTAATCAGTCAGTTGTTTTATGAATACATTCACTTATAAAAGTAGATAATTATTGCTGATTAACTAAAAACAGCTTTGAGGCTGATTACCATTAAACAAAATAATCCACCTTGGAAAAACTGCTTAAAAAAACATAAAAATTGAGAGTGTTTCTCTTTTAACTGAAGAGAAAAGTCCTTTCAAACATAAAAATGATTACTGCCATTTGGTCATTTCAGCACCAAGAAAGAGCTGTCAATCAAAGAAAATGCTAATAGAGAAGATAGCCTCAAGCAGTTAAGGCATCCAGGGGAAGGATTACTTTTTTAGGGTAAATAATACTCCTTTTGACCACAGACTCAGACATCGAAGGCCCCATACATCAAGTTGATAGCATCATTTACATGAAGTCTCTACCATGATCCACTCTCTGACTTACACATGAAAGAAAAACGCTTTCAAGGCCCAGTTAAAATTCTGATTAATAGGTTGGTCAGATACAGAGCCAAGATTTGCAACAGGCTGCAGTTGGTGCTTTGTCCAGGACCATGGATCATTTAGGATGAATAGAGCCCTCAGTGATGGAGTTAACAGCATCTCTCAGGCAGCAACTTGAAATGCAGTCTTAGAGTTTGTTTGGCCTGCAGTTGGCACCCCAGCCAGCAAACACTCCAGCTGGGCTGCAGATCCCCAGCCAGCCCTCCTCACCTGATCTGCCAAGTTTGGCAGGCACTCCCCTTCCACTGTCCAGATTCTGAATGTGTGTGCAGTGAAGGGAGAAGATGTGGTTGTGCTTCTTAATGATGAGGAAGTTGGAAGAGGTTGACTGTTTTTTTCTCTCTTTTTTTTTTTTTTAATACACTCTTGTTTAAGACAGGTCAGTTTGCAAGGAAAAAAGACAAGCTTGGGATATAGAAAATAAGGAAGGACTGTAGCACTCAGAGAAACAAATCTGCAGAGGTGATGTAGCAGCTGAGTATTTGCAATATTTATTCCTTGTGAAAAGGGGTGTGAGGTTTTAGCAATAGAAGGCAACGACAGAAGTGCAAGAGCAAGGATACTCTAGCTACTCAGTCTCAGAGATACAGCTGCTGCCTGAAGCTGCCACACAAAGAACCTGGTTGAAAGGCAAAAGGGTTTCAGGTTTTCATGCTGTGGTCATTAGACATGTGAGCCACTCTCTGAGGGTGTGTTGGGCTTGAGAAGCTGGGCACCTGTTGCCGGCAGAAACACAATACACTTATTGATTTGAGAGGCTGCACAAAGTAACTAAAGAGGACATACAAAAATCCAAAATAATAAATAGGCCCATTACCCAATAATATTGCAAAGGGGCCTCTAAAGGGCAGCCATAGATCCAGATTACTTTATCTAAGGCAGTACAAAGCAGAGAGAATTGTTTATAGACGGGCAGAGAGAGGGAAGGGAGAAAAGAGTGAGGAGGGAAATACTGCTTAATAAAAAATGGTGTTGTACTTGAGACCATCTAAAAGAGTCCCTTCTGATTTATTTTCTCCTGAAGCTGCAGCAGCAGCGATTGAAGTGACTATAATAGCCCAGGAGAAATGTTGGTGCTATTAGTTGGGTGATTGATGGAAGCACTGCCAAAACAGCTAGGGAATTTGTCAATGTGTTTTTTGAAGTTTGTAAATGATGACACTGGCAAAGTGTAAACAAACTGAGCTCCAGCAGACATGTTACACAGTCCCCAAAATGACACTTTTAGAGACTCATTTACTGGATTGTTCCAATTAGGAATCATCAGCTGGAGTAACATGCTCTGGTTTCTTAGGCCAGGGTAGATGGGACTTGGATAACATTCAAAATTTAAAGGAAGGCATCCAGGTAACTTGTGTGGACTTACCCAAAGGTTAGGACTGTCAGTTTGTTGCAGAGCACCTAATGGAAGCAAAGCGAAAAAGGCCTCAAGATACTGTAACCCAAAGACCTGAAGTCCCACAGCTCCATGACCATTGTACAAGTCACATTAATTTTTAAGGTCACTTTACAATGGCTCAAGCTCCCATCAGCTCAGACTGACAAGAGAGACCCCAAAAAATGGAGAAGCCAGAAAAAGGCTTTAAGCAAAGAAGCAGGTTATCTTTAAAAAAGACACAGAAGTTCAGAAGGAAAAGAATGAAATGAGCACAGGTTAGATTATGTTAGGGATTTTGGTCTATGTCTTTAGATAAAATCATTCAGAGATCTTAGGCATGGAGAGTACATCCTTGATTTACATTTACAGAGGACCACTCTTGCCAGAATGCAGAGACTATATTAGAGGGGTAAATATGAACAAGAGTCAGTAATGAAGTTACTGCCATGGTCAAGCTGAGAGGATATTAGACTAGACCGAAGAATACAGCAGCAAGAATAGATTAAGAAACAGATTATAGAGACATTTGGGAAGTAAAAATCCATAGGCCTTAATAATGGGGTGAATATGGAGAATGCAAGGGAGAGAAGTGTCCCTCCCAGTTGTCAGGTGTTACTGTCAGTGGTGTGAATGAAGGTACCATTTTTCCATGCAGATAATTTTCTCAGTATGCTGGAGAAAAAATAGCAGGTCCCTAGCATCATGTTGTCCTATTAATAAGGATCAACACAAAACAAGAAAATTGAAGGTGTTTTGAACAAAACTGGATGGTAAAAAATAAATTGAAATTTATATCACCAACTTTCAAATTTTTCTTCAAAAATTCAGTTGCCTGGGGCAAAAGTAAAGGAAATATGAGGTCTACAGAATCCCCTGGAGAATGAAGATAAGCCTTGTCAACTACAATAGTGGTTTTTTAAAGGAAAACCATTGAATCAGAGATTATATCCAAGGTGGATACATATGGGTATACGTATCCTTTTCAAAACAAAGTTTGAGAAAGGCTAGTTTCTATGAAGCAGAACAAAGTTTTAAATGTATGTAAACTGAAGTTTACATAAATTGCTCTGGAGTTGTGGAGCCAGGGCTGAGAGAACAAGAAAAGCTTAATAACTCCTAGCTAGGTCCACTTTCAAACAACGCTTTCACTTCCCTATCCAGCAGGTGGTAAAATTAGTCTTAATTTTGTTTTTGTCATATTTTAAAAATATAAGTCTTCAAAAAAAAAAAAAAAACTGAAATAAGTTGTATGTTTCCTGACAAGCTAAGTCAAAATGTTTTCCTGTTTTCTTACAAGAGTTTTCACAATGAAAGTTTTTAATTTTAGGAAAATACATCTCTACATACAAATCCTGGAAGAATTTGCTTAGATATCCTTCAGTGCTAGTATCTGGCTGAAATTCCCCACCTTCAAGACATCTTATTTCCATGGGCACATTCTACAGCCATCAGCTAATGTTTTCCAATAACAGTCCTGTATTTAGAGCGTACTAGGGCCCAAGTGTCCAAGGGATTCACAAAGAGAGGTGAGCTTGTCAAGATATTTTTATTCTCACTTTGATGCTACAGAAACTTAGTTGCTTTGCAGAAAGGGACATCCAGACAGACTTTCAACAAGGCAGTGACTGGCACTCAAAGCAATGAAGTCTGTCAAAGACTTTCCATGGAAAAGCAAAAGGAAACTTGAGTACTGTTGAAACAAACTGAAAGCATGTCAAAGTGATTGGCAAGCTGATTCCTGTAAAGAAGAAATAATTATCACCTGATAATGGCAGCTTACATCAGAGATGTGCATTTTGGGGCTATTATTTGGGTTATTACAGGCTGCCTGACATCACAGGAAGTCTTTTGTGGCTTCTGAAGCAAAACCCTGAAGTGTCTTTGGCTGCGTCACTTCAACAGTGGCACATAGCATGTACCTCTCATGTATCTGTTCCTCCCTGTTTTAATCACCAGATAAAACAAGTTTTAAAAAAAGAGAGACTAATGGACATATAGTCTTGACATTTGCTCTTTTTGACTAGATGAATTTTTCCAGGCACAGTAATAATCAGCATTTGCACAATCAATCTATTTCAGTCAAAAAAAAAGTTTGCTTTTATTTTATTGGTTTCATAACAGTATTCTCCACCTCCCCTGCCTTCCAAAAATACAGTCCTTGCCTTTTAGAAGCTTAGAGTTCTTTACTAAATGCATTTTTCACACTTTTGGGTGACTTCTATTTTATGGACTTCTTTGGAATTTGGGTGTTCTTTTTTTTAAGTTTTCTCTAGGACTATAAAAGAGAGAAGAAATTTGAATGCAAACTGTTGATGACTTAGAAGGCGTAAGCTATCTCCTAGATAAGAAAAATCTGGGGGAAATGGTTTGTATATGAACAATAACTATCTCATTCTATCTGTTACATAACTGGACTTGCACATTTGTTGGTGACAGTTATCAAAGGACATCTACTTTTAACTCCTCAGTCACACAGGTGTGTGCTTAGTCACTCAGTCGTATCTGACTCTTTGTGACCCCGTGCACTGTAGCCCACCAGGCTCCTCTGTCCATGGGGATTCTCCAGCCAAGAATACTGGAGTGGGTTGCCATGCCCTCCTCCAGGGGATCTTCCCAACCCAGGGATCAAACCCACTGATCAAATGGGAGATCAAACCCTGGTCTCCTGCATTGCAGGCAGATTCCTTACCATTTGAGCCACCAGGGAAACTCCAGTCACACAGGTATACTGATGTATTTACTCATTTGGTTAACTATTCCAATAAAAAATTAACTACGTACTATGTTGCAGACATGGTGCAAGGTACTGAAAGACATTTCAAATATGTATTTCTGAATGTTCTAGAAGATAGGAGTGCTGTATATATTACTTTCTAAGAGAAAAAGAGGTCTGTACCAGGGTAGGATGTTTCCCTGGAATGTGGAAATCATATGCTTTGAGAAAGACACTGCTAATGTCTAGTGCAAAGACACTACCCAATGTCATTCTCCTCTTCACCCTTGGTAAATGAACCAATTCTAAACAGAGGAGAAATATTCCTGGCTAAAATATCCAACTTCCCAGCCTCCCTTGCTACTAATAATGGTCACTTAGTTCAAGTCTGGACAATAAGTTATTGCTGGAACTCTCAGGCAAGAGCACTCTTTTTTTTTCTTGGAGAAAAGGAAGGAGGGGAGATAAAAGCAGTCTCTATTGTTATGATAGGATCAGAACACCAGCTTTCAACAACTTGCTCTGAGATTTCTTGTTCATAAGAATTGCCTACTCATTTAAGACATTATAGCAGAGACTGCAAGTGCTATGCTTCAAATCCATCTTATCTGATTCCTGAGTGCACAGCTAGATTACTTTTCCCAGCTACTCTTAGTGTGAAATGTATTTGCATGAGCATAGTGAAGAGGATGAGCATTACTATACACCTGGTTCCACATAAATTTCCTTTGTGTCCATCTCCATGCTCTTCCTACTTCTGTTAGCCCAAAGTTGAAATTCAAAGCATAGTTGGAAGACACACTGAAGGTTAGTGAGAACAAAACCTTCTTCAGCATGCGTTTTGGCATGGCTGACAGAATCCACACAATGACTTTGAATTTTCACATAAGAGTAAATAAACTTATTAATACATGGAGTCAAAGAAATGTGGGGACTAATTTGCCACAACAACTAAAATTATCCTAAAGCTTAACCATTATCCTACTCAAAATGTGATACTACTAGACCAAAACCCCCAGTATTTTGCATTGGGTTAGCACTCTGGTTGCAGAAGGAAATGGCAACCCACTCCAGTTTACTTACCTAGAGAATCCTGTAGACAGAGGAGTCTGGTGGGCTGCTGTCCATAGGGTCACATAGAATCGGACACCACATAAGCGACTAAGCATGTATGCATGCATTGGAGAAGGAAATGGCAACCCACTCCAGTATTCTTGCCTGGAAAATCCCTGGGATGGAGGAGCCTGGTGGGCTGCCATCCACGGGGTCGCACAGAGTCAGACACGACTGAACTGACTTAGCAGCAGCAGCAGCAGCACTCTGGTAGTAGATGGCTAGTAGGTTGGAGAACCCTTTTTTATTTCGGTAAAATAGTTGATAAAAAATGCTGCTATCTCCAATAATCTAAAAAGTTGACCAGGAGTCTACTGAGACTAGCCCCAGGGGATAATAGTTGAAAAGAGAGAAGAATTAGTGTCCATCAGTTGTTATATGCTGCCCCCCCAAAAAAAAATCCATGAATTAGGTCAAGAAATAAATGCATAAAAGGAAAACTAGCCCATGATTATAAAAGAGGTCTTAGCACCCCAAACTTGCACTAACAGGCAGCAGGTGTCAAAAGCTATTCCAAATAAGGTAGACTTCACAATGACTCACTTCACATGAACAGAGAAAATAAGAACCTCAAGTCAAGGAAGAAGACTTCAAGGGTAGATAAGTAACAGAAGTAAACAAAGAAAAAGAGAATGAGAGGGAATCCAAGGTCTGCTCAGAAATGGCCTCCTCTGCTGAGCAAGGGGTCCGCACAAAGCTTGTCCAGAAAGCTTTCATTCTTGAAAATGGACCAGCCAGTAGGCCTTCTAATCTTCCCTTTTCTAAAGGCAATTTGTCTTGCAGTTACCCTGTTTTTGATCCAGTATTGTGTATCTGCTGGTAGAGGAGAGAGATTTTTTTTTCTTCTCTTTTTTTTTAAGAGGGGACTGGAACTCATGGAGTCATATCTGTACCTGATTGAAAGAAACACTAATCACTAAGAAATTATAGACTTTGATCTGGAAATGACACCTAAATGGTACTATTGATTGTCTCCTTTGGGGAGGGGCTGAGTATGACCTTTGAACAGAAAAATGAGACAAAATGTTAGCTGTTTATCAGAATAGTTCCTTGTTTCCCCTATATTTTTCAAATTATTATTTAGAAACTTATCATTAAAGAAATTAATCAGAATGATTTGAGGTTTATACTTAAGAGTGAACTTTGGAGATGGCTATGGCTATGTAGAACTAATTTCTAAGCAAAGAGTTATTTCTTTCTTCCTCTTCCTATACATAGGTCTCGGCTTCTACTTTAGTTGAGATATCCATAAGAGTAAGTTTCATCCAATAAAATGTGAATAAAAATGACTTCTGTTTACCATTTCTAAAAATGATCCAGAAAAATCTCCCATACATCTTCCTCCAGGCTTTTAATTACTGGTAAGCATCTGTAGAAGATGGGTGCACTTAAACCAGGATTTCACTTTGACACTTTTTAGTAGAGTCTCATCCCTTGAGCCCCATGGACCTGTGGTAAACCTACATTGTTAATAAAAAAACAAGAAATAAACTTTATTTGTTTAACCATGAAATCTTAGCGTATACTCTAACAATACTGTTTCCTGAACACTAGCAAACACGAGGGCTAGCATTACCCTAACTGTGTGAAGTCACACAAATCCTAAGTGACACTCCTTTGATGAATGAAAGCTTTCACTCAAAAGTGTTTAGATCTATAAGTGGTAATGTCTGGACAGCCTGTATGACAGCCTGCCTGCAGACTAAGGAGAAGCAAAAATTATAAAGATTTCTCTTTTTGTCTCTTCTGCTTTCTCTGTTTATTTGTATGTAATATGTTATTTCTCTGGCACTCATTTTAACTTTTATCAACTTATGAGAACTTTACATTGAGGTTCCTATTATACTCATAGAGGCTGGGGAATGATCTCAAACGCCAGTCACAGAGGCCTGGGGATTTCATTGTGACAACTTACTCAACCCTGAAGCTAAGATTTGAGCAAGAGTAAAAGCAGAGGAAGCAACCCAAAAAATAGCAGCTGCAGGAACACAGAATAGGAAAGGAGAAATGTGAGCAGCAGGGAGAGCAATTGGATGGGACAGAAGAGATAAAATCTATCCAAACCCTCAAAAGAGGTTTGGAATCAGGTGGCTTCACTTGTGACAGAATGTGAGGGAAATTTAAGAAAGGCATGCTAAAGGAGTGTCTGAAATTATTATCCCTAAGGGTTTAGAGAAAACATGTGCAGCTATATGTGAACCCGCTATTAAAAGCAAATAGCCCAGGGGAATTGGCATGTGTTTGGTTCTATGGTTTTTCACATTTACCCCACCAGACACAAGAGGACTTGGTAAGATTGGAAGGCTAGGTGCACTGAGGAACTACTGGGTATTATATACTAACTATACATTAAGGCCCAGTTGCTACCACACCAGAACCACAATTGACACTTAAGAGGGATGGTAAAAAAAGAATCTCTAAACTGGATGGAATTTGAAACAACAGTAGGAGATTGAAGTTGTCTTTTTCTTTTTTTCTTATAGTTCAAAAATGTGACATATTTATGAAAAAGTACAGATTGCTCCTCTTCAAACAGAGTAGTAGTTTATTTTCTATAAATATACAAGGCCAATTGTATTTTAGGAAGATTTATTTTCCTCTTACTTTTAAACAAAAACAGTTTAAAGAAAAATTTTTAAAGACTTCTGAAATCTTATCACTGGACAAAATCCAACATTACATAGGGCCATGGGTATTTTGGATGGGGCATTAACACTTTGAAGCTCTGTGTAAGTTTCATTCTTGTTTACCAGATATTGAAAAGTTACTATGTGACCATCACTACACCAGATGAAGGGAAGTCAAAGGCAATTAAAATTTGGCAGGTCTTCACTTTTCACTTTCATGCACTGGGGAAGGAAATGGCAAGCCACTCCAGTGTTCTTGCCTGGAGAATCCCAGGGATGGGGGAGCCTGGTGGGCTGCCGTCTATGGGGTTGCACAGAGTCGGACACGACTGAAGTGAGTTAGCAGCAGCAGCAGCAGCAGCATAAGGATCTTCTCCTTGAATGAAAGAGACTGATCATCAAACTGTGGATTAGGGAATTCTGTAAGATACCTTGGTTTTAAAGAGGGCTGAAACTCTTTTCTTCAACTTACCGAATCACATAACTTATGTGCCACATGGATGAATAAATGTTTTATATGGATTATTTCATCTTACCTTCACAAAAACTCTGAGGGAGATGAAAAAAACAAATTTGTCACAATTTTCAGATACAGTACAAAAGTGTAATAAATTGATCAAGATTCAGAATTTGAACTTGGGTAAATTGGAGTTTTCCCCTATGGCATCCATGCTATTTAAGTCATGATCAATTTGAGACAGATTTTTCCTAGAAATCTATGTTGGAATAGCTGAATCCACAGTATATATCTCATGTGTGACCTTTAAACCATCTAGGATAAGGAAGCTCATAGCTAGTCTGTATCCCTAGATATTATCACAAATGGTACACTACTGGATGCACAGGATGCACTATTAGATCTGTTGAATTAAGGAGTCCAATCAATTCCATTGTTCCTACCAAATTTCTAGCTATTTATAAGACCTTATTAGCTAGAAGAAAATAAATTAAACTTAAGCTTTTGAGACTTCCCCTGACCTGACCACTCTGACCTAGAATCAACTCATATCACTAAGATAACAATCAGCTCCAAACTTTGAACACATATATTAGTCAATACTCAGAGAAAAGTAGAAGTCACTCACTTTAGACACTTCACATCTCTTACTGCATTCCTTTATTTACTCACTAAATACTCAAAAAATAAATCTGCCTCTGCTTCACTGACTAGGCTAAAGCCATTGACTGTGTGGATCACAACAAACTGGAAAATTCTTCAAGAGATGGGAACACCAGACCACTTTACCTATCTCCTGAGAAACCTGTGTGCAAATCAAGAAGCAACAGGTAGAACTGGACATGGAACAACAGACTGGTTCAAAATTGGGAAAGGAGTACATCAAGGCTGTATACTGTCACCCTGCTTATTTAACTTCTATGCAGAGTACATCATGAGAAATGCCAGGCTAGATGATGCACAAGATGGAATCAAGATTGCCCAGAGAAATAACAACCTCAGATATGCAGATGATACCACTTTAACAGCAGAAAGTGAAGAGGAACTAAAGAGCCTCTTGATGAAGGTGAGGAAAGAGAGTGAAAAAGCTGGATTAAAACTCAACATTCAAAAACAAAGATCATGGCATTCAATTCTATCACTTCACAGCAAATAGATGGGGAAAATGTGGAAACAGTGTCAGATTTCATTTGCTTGGGCTCCAAAGTCAATGTGGATGGTGACTGCAGCCACAAAATTAAAAGACGCTTGCTCCTTGGAAGGATAGCTATATCAAACCTAGATAATGCTTTAAAAAGCAGACATATCAGTTTGCCAACAAAGGTTCATATAATCAAAGCTACGGTTTTTCCAGTAGTCATGTATGGATGTGAGAGCTGGACCATTAGAAGGCTGAGCAGCAAAGAATTGATGCTTTCGAACGGTGGTGCTAGAAAAGATGCTTGAGTCCCTTGGACAGCAAGAAGATCAAACCAGTCAGTTCTAAAAGAAATCAGTCCTGAGTATTCATTGGAAGGACTGATGCTGAAGCTCCAATAATTTGACCACCTGATGTGAAGGGCTGACTCACTGGAAAAGACCCTCATGCTAGAAAAACTAGGCGGCAGGAGTAGAAGGGAGCAACAGAGGATGAGATGGTTGAATGGCATCACTAACTCAATGGACATGAGTATGAGCAAACTTAGGAAGAGAGTGATGGACAGAGAAGCCTGGCGTGCTACAGTTTGGGGGTAGCAGAGTCGGACATGAATTACCGACTGAACAACAACTGCATTCCTTTATTTATTCACTAAACGATATTCAGTGCCAACTAAGTGTCAGACATTTTATAAGGCACTAAAGTTAAAACAGCTGACACAGTCCCTACTCTCATAGAGAATATGGTCTGCTTGGAAACACAGTGACAGATATTTCTGTGGAATAAAACTTTATTTTGTAATTTTTTGTATACATCTATTTGCAGGATACAAGAAAAGGTCTAAGATAATCTATTAGTGAAATTATGACAGCTATACCTGTTTCAGTCTAAATGCATATAGAAGAGAATGTAGTAACTTTAGAAAATGTTACATGACTTCTCTGAGCTACTGGACCCCATAACTGGTTTTAAATTTATAGGAAGTCAGCAAACATAGAAAGTCCTTTCTAAGGACATTTCAGTAACTGTTTCATACTTTTAAAATCTCAGTAAATTGAGGTTTAATTACAACATGACTTCAAAACTTCAGATTTACAACAGAAACAAATTATTCCAACTGTCCAGTGACATTGCCTCTCCCACCCACCCAATGCTCAAAAGATGCATGATTTCAAATATTTCCTCATATTGAAACAGATGATTTCATTGCAGCCAATACCAGTAGGAACTGAATCCTCAATCAGATGTTGAGTTGCCAGAAAACAGATTCAGTGCTACTGCTGTCTCTAGAATTACAGCGCATGGAAAAGAAAAGAAATCTTGAGAGTGAGGTAACAATAATAGATTTCAAGAATACGAAAGACACATTTTGCAAAAGACACTGATTAAATAACTCACTGTCTCCATGGTAGTCAGAATAAGAGAAAGAGGCTTCAAATTGCAAGACAATATTGAAGTTAGATGCCTAAAAGAAACTGCCAGTTGCCTAGGGCACCAAACCATTAAGTACTATGTTAAGAGATGTTGGTGAATCTCCTTGCCTTATAAGGTCAGCTCCCTGAAAAAGTGTCACTGCTTGCCACCACAAGGCAGGCCAGAGACAGATCACTCCTCTAAGAGATCTGGGCAGTCTCATCCACTCCACAAAGCAGTAAGAATGCTGTATCTTAAGCCGGTCGCCTTATCTTCCTCTGATCAGTTGGTGAATATTGAGTACTAACTCTGAGCCTAATGCTGCTGATAATACAAACAGGAAGACATTGTCCCTACCATAATAGATTTATGGAGGCAGAACTAAGATGCAATTAAATAAAAGCATATAATTGATTAGTCTGAAATAAAGAGCCAAACTGAGAGATTCCACTTATAGGAAAAGGTAAAAGAAAAAAGTACTCCATTTACACGATAAGCTCTTTTTATGTCTTTCTTAAATTAATCCACAACAATTTCACAAAACAAATATTGCTTTTCCCCATTTCATAGTTTGGGAAATTGTGGCTGGAGGAGTATATATAAGATCATATAGCTAGAAGGAGGAAAAACCAAGAATCACATACACATATATCTAACTCCATAGCTCTTCCTACCAAATAATATTAACGTATTTTGGATCCTGTTAATAACATACTCTCTACAATAGAAATGATGGCTGAACTGCATTATTCCTAATGTTTTCCTCAATATGAGTATCTCCAAGAAAACTAAAAATCTTTAAGAGCTATTTTTAAATGAATAAATAAATGCAAAGCATGAATTTCTATTTTCTTCTCTGTAAATCTTCTCTTCTAATTACCAAATAATAGCACTTGCCTTTTATTATTTGTGATTTCAGAAAGACTCCCAGGGAATTAGACAGTTGAACCGAAAGTAGGAAAACAGTATTAGCTCCAGGCATAGAGATGAAAGGATTCAGAGGTACTAAATCAAGGAAACCAAATGGCCTCTCACAGCTCAATGTTTCAGAATGAGCTTTAAGTACTCAACAGAATAATCAAGACCAAACATTAAAAGCCCAGACTCAGGCATGACCTCTTCCTCCTTTTAAAATCCACATTGTGGGTTTTACTTTCATAGCACTATTTCTAATAATGGCATCTTTTAAGAACTAAAATTTTGAGAGACTATGAAGAATCAAACTGCTAGCCTCCACATAACATTCATGATCTACAGATTTACATAAAAAATTTAAATTAAGAAGGTCCCAATTATTTTTTCTCTGGGTCCACACTGCCCTGGCCTGTGGAAGTAGAAACTTCCTAAAGTTCAGTCATTCACATACCAAACTTCATAAATATTGTCTTATCAGCATACCAATTATACTATTATTCCTCTAAAACTTTTCCTTAAAGTGATTCCCTTTTTAAACTGGAATGCATTTCTTTTAAAAGGAAATTTCCATTATAATCATAAATTATAAATTCATTTCATTTACAGAAATTAGAAGTTGCTAAAAATAAATGCACAATTCTTTTAAATATAATATAAGAAAGGTTGTCTTGGTATTACCTGAATTCATTTTGCACGTCACCAGTTGCTTGTGTATCATACTTTAGTAAACATGGATCTCAATCTCTGCCCTGTTCCCCTAGAACTATCTCCAGGAAACAAGAGGACACAGATGGACAGGGGACAGTGTCTTCCCTTATCTTATGTGAGAACAGCATAGAGGATCACTTTTCCTAAGAGTGAAAGACTAGGAGTTTTTTTTATATGCTCACCAAGGTAAAAAAGAAAACAGCACTTGGATAACTCAGAGGAATTGTTCCCCTTTTCCTTTCCTGCTGATACCTGAGCTATCACAGCTTAGTATTTGAGATGCTTTGTAAGAGGCCTGCCCCAGGCACAGGCGAATGAGGCGATGATGCCGAGAGAAGTCAGAAGCCCCTGGCTCCTCACTGTAGCTGCTGGTTGGGAAACAGCTGAATTTCAAGAGTGGTCACTCCTCAGTCGCTGATGAACAGCAGCTTTTCCTTACCCAAAGTTCAACATAGCTTGAGCATATCTACTTCTAACTCCATCTCATCTGAAACTTGGTAACTGGGTTTCCTAAACAAAATTAACAGAAGTGTCAAGGTGAAATTGAAAGTGAAACTGGCAGCAAAGGACAGATCTAGAGGCCTTTAATGGATTGGAAAGCCAAATGGCAATTTCCAGCGAGGTCCCTTGCCTCAGGCTGGATTAAACCAAGGCATTCACATTTGGTCTGCTCTTTCAATCATTTTATCAATACGTTAGACCTCAGAAAGTTTAGCACAAAGACCATCTCATGCTTAGGCAGAATAAGTGGTCAATTTATGTGATATATAGAATGTCCCTAAAATGCTCGCCACCAAATATATTTCCCCCCAAGGTGTCCCCATGTTCTTGAAGCTCCTGGCGACCTCTTTGAGGACAAAGTTACAGAAGTCACTATTAAAGAGGCAAGTACTGATCCAAAGAGAAGTCCACTGAGGCAAATTCAGCTCACAACAGCAACTACAAGTTAAATGCTGGGATTAGACCTAAGGCTTAAAGCCATGGGATTCAGACAGGTAAATTTGGGCAGACATAAAGCAATGAGGAACATATCAAAATCACATAAAAGGTTTTGTTTTTTTTTTTAAGTATGCATGTCTTCTTACTTCTACAATTAAGAAGACAGATAAAAGCATACCAGAGTTGGGTCAGAGAGAGACCCTTTGTTAGAATGCAGCAAGAAACTTAAATGGGAATAAAAGATTTATGAGGAGAAATTCCCCCTACTTTGCACAAACTTGTCTGTATCTTAAGGCAACAGTTATGGTCACAGAGTGCAGTTTCCAGCTATTATCCATTTCTGAATGAAGAGGATGTTAGAAAATATAAGCCTATGGTTTTCCTCTGCATCAGTCTATCTCTTTCTTGCAGAGAGCCTATAGCACAGGGAAACACCAGCCAGCCGCTGGCATGACAGGAATGTTCCTACTTTGGGGATGGTCTTTACCCCCGCTAAAGAAAGCTAATCTGCTCTCCAAGTCTGCTGTGCAATCTCCTGCTTTTCCTTTATTCTTACAGATACGGGAGCTCAAGGAAGACAATCTAGGAAACTCAGGTTTCAGCAAGCTATGCATATTATAAGAACAGTGAATTCTCCCCACCTCCCTTTCTCTCTTGCAAAATACTCCCTACTTGAATTGCAAACCTTGGAGCCAAGGCGTCTGGCTCTAGCTGCCTCATCATTCATAACCTTGTTATGCAAATTTTAAAAAAGATAAATTAAAATTCTAATTGAACCCTAGTCAAACAAAGGAGCCCCCCAAAAGTGTTCTTAAACAATACTGAATTCCAGTACATTCTCTTTTGTTTTTATTATCAGTTTTTAAGCAATTCAGCTGAAGACAAATAAATGAATGAATTTTCTGCTTGATATTTCTGATTTTCCTGTATTTGAGGCTATGCTATGAAAATTTGTTAAAATTCTCCTAAATGATGGGGGTAGACCGAACCATGGTCCTCAAATGACAAAAGCAGAATAAATCAAAGCTGAAAAAGAGATTTAAATGGACCCAGGGAGCCTTGAACAACTCAGAAAATACCTTTCAGAAAGTTATTTATATTATTGCTAGAGGCCTGAGCAGTATCACTTCAGCTATTTCAGAGAATGTGCTGCCAACCTCCTCACATAAAGTCATGCTGTTCAACCCTCTTAATCTTACGCAGAGCCTCCAAGAAATGTAAATATTTATGACTCACAAGCTGCATTTCCCTTGCCCTGCTCAATATTAGTTTCCCTCATGTGTTTCTTTAAGAAAGTTGCAGGGCCTCCTCTCTGAGAAAAAGAATTTTTAAGAATCTTAACTGATACTTGCTCCAAGAGGGCAAATGATTGTTTTGAATTTCCCTCAGGGAAAGTTTTATTGAAATAAAAAGTCTGAGAGAGACTTTGTATCACATTGACAACAGAGGCATTTTTTCAGCAGCTCCAGTTAATGAAACAGGGAAGAAACAAGGGGGAAGACACAAAATCATCTTACAGTTTGAGTGGTATGGGACAGTTCCTATGGCCAAAATCATCTCTCCTGCTGATTTGAGGATTCCCTGATGGCTCAGAGGTAAAGAATCCGCCTGTGATGCAGGAGCTGCAAGAGTCACAGGTTCGATTCCTGGGTCTGGAAGATCCCCTGGAGGAGGGCATGACAACCCAGTCCGATATTCTTGCCTGAAGAATCCCATGGACAGAGCAGCTTGGCGGGCTACAGTCCATAGGGTCAGAAAGAGTTGGACCCAACTGAAGCAACTTAGCATGCACACCTGCTGGTCTTTCAGTACTTAGACAAAATTTTAGCCTCCAAAGAGTCCTTGCTCAGTTGCCTTACATATCAGAGACAGTGATATGTAAGGGAAATAGAAAAGTCAAGAAGAAAAGCTCAGAAGACCTGGATTCAAATTATAATTCTACTGAGTTCCCAGCATTGTTGTACTGGACAAGTACAATGTCCCTGCCCTCAATTCTGAAATAGGGGATTTGATTCATTCTGCTTATTTGTCAGAGTATTTATGAAGATACAGCAGGACAATAAGTGCAAAAACATTTTAAAAGTATTTAAGTGATTAACAAGTATCATCTAAGATGTAGCATGCTAATGAAATCATTCAATGGAAATTATCTTAAAAGCTTCACAATGTAGGATTATCATTGCCCCACCTATGGATGCCATGGGTTTATACCATTGTGCAAATCCCATGAAGTATATTCTGTGCAATTCACAAAGATGAACTCTTCTGCTGCTTTCTGCCTCCATACTGAAATATAAAATATGCCCAAAGAGAATGTAAGATTTGCCTGAGTATAAGATGCCCCACATGCATCCTCTCTTCATGCATCTTTAAAAACAGCTTTCTATAAGATCAAGATTTAGAAGTTTAAAATATCAGAAGTATATAGGTTGAATATCTTGTTACCTATCTGCAGCACTGGGACTATAAAGTTACAGATGATTGAGAGTGTGACAATACTGACTCAGAATAGTGTCCCAAGACTCTAAGTTAAATGATTGTTTAGCATCTATTCATGAGGGGAGCCAGTGCCCAAGATTCCTATACACAATGAGTCAGTACAGGTTTTTATATTATTCAACCAAAGTGAAATGGAAAAAGGTACAAGCTGTGTACAAATCTATGTCAATTTCAGGACAATAAGCACTTCTATTATGTTATTTTAAAATGCTCAGTATTTTTTAACCACAGAACATATTAATAAGGAAAGAAAATGCATGTTTAAGTCAACAGAGTTTAAAGGAATGCTATAATTATGCTCAGAATCCAAAACTGAATATGAAACACGTCTCAGGCTATGTTAAGAGCAGAGTCAAAACACCTGACTTGAATTCTAGGGCTACCTATTAGTCTTATTTGTCTTGGGCCATGGCAAGTTGCCTAAGTCTCAATATCATGTCAAGCATATTTCTTTGATTTTTGTTAAATTGAGATGTAATTGACATATAACATTGTATTTACTTTGGTATGCAACATAATGATTTGATATGTATATCAATTCAAAATGATTACCACAATAAAATTAGTTAACATCCATCATTACACATAATTCTTGTTATTGTTCAATCACTAAGTCAATCATGTCTGACTTTTTGAGACTCCATGGACTGCAGCTCGGCAGGCTTCCCTGTCTTTCACCACCTCCCGGAGTTTTCTCAAACTCATGTCCATTGAGTTGATGATACCATCCAACCATCTCATCCTCTGTTGCCCGCTTCTCCTCCTGCTCTCAATCTTTCCCAGTATCAGTCTTTTCCAATAAGTTGGCCCTTCACACCAGGTAGCCAAAGTTTTGAAACTTCAGCCTCAATATCAGTCCTTCCAATGAATATTCAGAGTTTATTTCTTTCAGGATAGACTGGTTTGATTTCCTTGCTGTCCAAGGAACTCTCTAGCATCTTCTTCAGCACCACAGTTTGAAAGCATCATTTTTTCAGTGTTCAGCCTTCTTCATGGTCCAACTCTCACATCTGTATATGACTAATGGAAAAACCATAACTTTGACTAGATGGACTTTCATTGGCAAAATGATGTCTCTGTTTTTAATACATTGTCTAGGTTTGTCATAGAAGTTTCTTTCTTATGATGAGAACTTTTAAAATCTACTGTCTTGGTAACTTTCAAATATACAACACAATGTTGTAAACTATAGACACCATGATGTAAATATACAAGGACTTATTTATTTTATAACTGGAAATTTATACATTTTTGACCACCTTCATCCATTTCACTCATTTCCCATCCCACCCACCCTTCCCCAACAATCACCAAACTGTTCTTTGTATTTATCTATGAGTTTGATTTTGTTTGTTTGCTTGTTTTTTCTTTAGAGTTCATATATTAATATAAATAAGATCATATGCATTTTTCTTTCTCTGACATCTTTCACTTATTATAACGCCCTCAAGGTCTATCCATGTTGTCATAAATGGCAGGATTTCTTACGCTTTTATGGCTGAATAGTATTCATATATATTTATAATGTATATAATGATATTTATATATATGTACGTACTACACATACACAGACACACCACATTCTATTTTTTCATTAATCTGTCAGTGGATACTTAGGTTGTTTCTCTGTTTTGGCTACTGTAAATAATCATGCAGTGAAACTGGTGGTGCAGATATCTTCTCAAGTTAGTGTTTTCATTTTCCTTGGGTAAATACACAGAAGTAAGACATTGAATCATATGGTAGTAATGCTTTCAATATTTTGAAGAGCTTCTACAATGTTTTCCATAGTGACTACACCACTTTCTATTCCCACAAAGATTGCTCAAGGATTCCTATTTCTCCATATCCTTATCAATACTTAGTTCTTGTCTTTTTTATAATAACCGTGCTAACAGGTGTGGGATTTAGAGCCATAATTTCTTGTCATTTTGGTAATAACATGCTAACAGTGTGATTTTCATTTCCCTGATAATTAGTGATGTTGAATACCTTTTCATATACCTGTTGCCCATTTGTATGTCTCCGTTAGGAAATGTCTATTCAGCTCCTCTGCCCATTTTTAATTGGGTTTTTGTTTCTATTGAGTTGTGTGAGTTTGATTTTTTTTTTTTACATTTTCAATATTAACTCCTTATCAGATAAATGATTTGCAAATATTTTCTTCCATTCTTTAGGTCCCCTTTTCATTTTATTTATTATTTCCTTTGCTGTACAAAAGTTTTTTGGTTTGATGGAGTCCCATTTACTCTTTCTTCTGTTGCTGAAATCCAAAAAAAAAACCCACTGACAAGACCAGCGTCAAGAAGCTTACCCTCTATGGCTTTGTCTAGAAGATGTATGGTTTCAGATCTTATCGTCAAGGTTTATCCATTTTGAGTTGATTTTTTAATGTATGATGCAAGATAATGGTCCAGTTTCATTCTTTTCACATCACAAGTTTGCCCAGTTTTCCCAATATCATTTATTGAAAAGACTACCCTGTCCTGATTGTACATTATTGCCTCCTTTGTCATAAATCGATTGGCCATATAAGCATGGGTTTATTTTTGGGCTCTCTGTTATGTTCTATTTGGGCTTCCCTGGTGGCTCAACTGGTAAAGAATCTTCCTGCAATGCAGGACACCTGGGTTCGATCCTTGGGTTGGGAAGATCCCTTGGAGAAGGCAATGGCTACCCACTCCCAACCCACTCCAGTATTCTGGCTTGGAGAATTCCATGGACTGTGTAGTCCATGGGGTCGCAAATAGGTGGACACGACTGAGAGACTTTCCCTTTCTTACTTTCATTATGCTCTATTGATCTATATATCTATTTTATGGCAGTTCCACACTGTTTTGATTATTATAGCTTTGTATTTAGCTTAAAATCAGTACAGGTGATGCCTCCACAGAACTCCTCTTCTTTTTTAAGATTGTTTTGGCTATTCAGGGTATTTTGTGATTCCATACAAACAGTAAAATTGTCTGCTCTATTTCTGTAAAAATGTCACTGAAATTTTGATAGGGATTGCATTGGATCTGTAAAATGCTTTTGGTAGTATGGACATTTTAACAATATTCTTCTAATCCATGGGCACAGAGTATCTTTCCATTTATGTGTGTCTTCTTCAATTTCTTTCATCGATGTTTTCAGTCTACAGGTCTTTCATCTCCTTGGTTAAATTTATTCTCAGGTATTTTATTCTTTTTGATACAATTGTAAAGGGGATTGTTTTCTTATTTTTTCTGATAGTTTATTGCTTGTGTATAGAAACAACTGATTTTCATATATTGATTTCATACAGTGCACCTTTACTGAATTTGTTGCTTAGTTCTAAACAGGTTTTTTTTTTTGCTACAGTCTTAAATGTTTTTTATATATGCAAATAAGTTTTACTTTTCCCACTTCAATTTGCATATCTATTAATTTTTTCTTGCCTAATCTCCTAGGACTTACTATACTGTGTTATATAAAAGTAACAAGAGTTGCCTTGCTTTTTTCCGGATCTTAAAAGGAAAATTTTTTACCATTGTGTATTATATTAGCTATGGGCACAAATTTGTTGAAGAACAAATGAAATGTAGGATTGTGAACTTCTTCTTCCAGCCATCATGCCATAACCTATATCAGACTATCTTAAGTGAAAGTAAAGTTGCTCAGTCACGTCCGACTCTTCGTGACCCCATGAACTGCAGCCTACCAGGCTCCTCCACCCATGGGATTTTCCAGGCAAGAGTACTGAAGTGGGTTGCCACTGCCTTCTCCAGACTATCTTAGCAGGGTCAATTATACAATATGGGTAAAATTAAAAATACAACTCTTTGAAGGTATCAACAAGCAATTAAGGCAGCCAGGACTTGATGACCAAGTTCTCAGAGCGAAAAGAAACACACAGAGGAGAGTTCCGCATTTGTCTCTGTATTTTACTGAAGAAATTCACCCAGCTATCTGCATAACAAGAGTGTAGGCTAGTGGTACACAGTTTACTTGAACATGCAAGCTTCAGTGGGCTGGAAACATAGAGGGTCAAGTTCAGAACTTCCAATTCACCTGAGATTTCAGGGACCAAGGGCCAAGAGAAGCAAGCTTAAAATTCTACATGCAATTTCTCCTTAAGATATTCACCAATTCCTAAGCTGTGCATGCTCAGGTTGACACCAGGAAATCAAATGGAAAGCAAAAACTGGGAGACCAAAGAGCTAAGCAGAGGTTTTAGTTGTCTCATGGATATATATATATATGAGTTCAAGTAAATACTCCAGGATATGTCCTGAGACCTCAAAAAGGCAATGTCCTAGGGAAAAGATCTGTGTCCCAGCAGAAAAAGGAAACCAAAAAATACATCAATTGTAACAAAACCTGAAATCCAGGATTAACTGAAAGAAGATAACAGCTTATACTTTATCTGCCTACCAGAAAAAAAAAAAAGTAAATTATTTTTCTGGAAGTAGAAGGACAGGGAAACCAGGTGTGCTGCAGTCCATGGGGTTGCAAAGAGTCGGACAGGACTAAGAGAGTGAAAAACAACACGATAACATAATCCATAGCTCCTAGAATATTTCATATACAATGTATAACATTCAATACAAAATTACCAAACAGTCCAAAATGACCAAAAGCCAAGAGAAAAATAATAAATAGGCCAGTGCATGTAAACTGTTAATATTGAAATTATCATATACTTAAAATAGTTAAAACATAAAAAACAGGAAATTAGCAAAATACAGGGAACTTTATAAGAGAACTGGAATTCAGTTTTCAATTAAATGAAAATACTGATACTAAAAAATAAGAATTCAATAGGAATATCTAATAAAAGAATGGCCAAAGAGAGAATTAGTAAACTAAAATACTGGCTACCCCCAATCAAACTCCCAGCAAGTTACTTTATGGATATCAACAAACGGATTCTAAAATTTACATGAAGAGGTAAAAGACCCAGAATAACTGGTGTATTAATAATATTGAAGGAGAAGAACAAACTTGAGGAACAGATGCTATCTGACTTCAAGATTCACTATAAAGTTGTTATTATCAAGACACTGTGGTATTGGCAAAAAAGATAATCAGTGAAACAAAATAGAGAGCCCAGAAAAGACCCTCATAAATACTGTCAACTGATAATTGACAAAGAATCAAAGCAAAGGTGAGGTAATACAGCAAAGATAGTCTCTTCAACAAATCATGCTGGAACAACATGACATCCACATATGGAAAAAAAAAAAAAAAGAATCTGGGGACAGACCTTACATCCTTCACAAAAACTCAAAAGTGGATCATAGACATAAATATAAAATGCAAAACTATAAAGCTCCTAGAAGAAAACATAGGAGAAAATCCAGATGACCTTAGGTTTGAAGATAACATTTCAGATACAACACCAAAGACATAATAAATAAATAATCAATAAACTGGGCTTCATTAAAATTAAAAAGTTTTAAGCTCTGCAAAAGATAATGTCTACAGAATTAGGAAACAAGCCACAAGCAAGGAGAAAATATTTGCAAAAGACATCTGATAAATAACTTTTATTTAAAATATACAAAGAACTCTTAAAACTCAACATGTAATCAACAAGAGGAAAAAAACACTTGATTAAAACATAGGCCAAAGATCTTAATCAGTTCAGTCACTCAGTCGTGTCCAACTCTTTGCACCCCATGGACTGCAGCTCACCAGGCCTTCCTGTCCATCACCAACTCCCGGTATCCAACCAAACCCATTTCCATTGAGTCGGTGATGCCATCCAACCATCTCATCCTCTGTCGTCTCCTTCTCCTCTCACCTTCAATCTTTCCCAGCATCAGGTTCTTTTCCAATGAGTCAATTCTTCACATGAGGTAGCCAGAGTATTGGAGTTTCAGCTTCAACATCAGTCCTTCCAATGAACATTCAGGACTGATCTCCTTTAGGATGGACTGGTTGGATCTCCTTGCAGTCAGAGGGACTCTCAAGAGTCTTCTCCAACATCACAGTTAGCTTTCTTTATAGTCCAACTCTCACATCCATACATGACCACTGGAAAAACAATAGCTTTGACTAGATGAATCTTTGTTGACAAAGTAATGTCTCTGCTTTTTAATATGCTGTCTATGTTGGTCATAATTATTGTTCCAAGGAATAAGATCTTAATAGACACCTCAAAAAAGAAGATATACAATAAGGGTGTCAAATAAGCCTGTGAAAATATGTCCCAAATCATATGTCAGAGAAATACAAATTAAAACAATGAGATAGCATTACACACCTATTAGTATGGCCAAATACAGAAAAATTGACAACACAAAACGTTAATGAGGATGTGAGCAACAGAAACTCTCATTCATTGCTGGTAGGAATGCAAAACGGTACAGATACATTGGAAGACAATTTGGTAGCTTTTACAAAACTAAATGTACTCTTACCATAAAATAGCAAACATCCTCCTTATTATGCACACTAAGGAGTTGAAAAGTTATGTCTACACAAAAATCTGCACATTGATGTTTATTGCAGATTTATTTATATCCACCAAAACTTGGAAGCAAACAAGATGTCCAAGATGTTTGGATGCAAGATGTGGTGTGCCCAAAAAATGGAATATTAGTGGTAGAAAGAAATGGGCTAGCAAGTCATGAAACTAAATAGGGGATCCCTAAGTGCATATTACTAAGTGAAAGTAGTCAGTTTTGGAAGACTACACATAGTATGATTCTAACAACATAATATTCTGGAGAAGGCAAAATTATGAAGATTAAAAGATTAGTGATTGCCAGAGGTGAGGTGGAACACAATTACATTCATCTCCCATGCTAGCAAAGTAATGCTTAAAGTTCTCCAAGACAGGGTTCCCTGTGAACAGTTAAATTCTAGATGTTCAACCTGGATTTAGAAAAGGCAGAGGAGCCAGAGATCAAATTGCCAACATCCACTGGATCATGGAAAAAGCAAGAGCATTCCATAAAAACATCTGCTTTATTGACTACGCCAAAGCCTTTGACAGTGTGGATCACAATAAACTGTGGGAAATTCTTCAAGAGACGGGAATACCAGACCACTTTACCTGCCTCCTGAGAAATCTGTATGCAGGTCAAGAAGCAACAGTTAGAACTGGACATGGAAAAACAGACTGGCTCCAAGTCGGGAAAGGAGTATATCAAGGCTGTCATGTAGTCACCCTGCTTATTTAACTTCTATTCAGAGTACATCATGTGAAATGCCGGACTGGATGAAGCACAAGCTGGAATCAAGATTGCTGAGAGAAATATAAATAACCTCAGATATGCAGATGACACCACCCTTATGGCAGAAAGGGAAGAGGAACTAAAGAGCCTCTTGATGAAAGTGAAAGAGGAGAGCGAAAAAGTTGGCTTAAAGCTCAACATTCAGAAAATGAAGATCATGGCATCCGGTCCCATCACTTCTTGGGAAATAGGTGGGGAAACAGTGGAAACAGTGTCAAACTTTATTTTTTTGGACTCCAAAATCACTGCAGATGGTGACTGCAGCCATGAAATTAAAAGATGCTTGCTCCTTGGAAGGAAAGTTATGACCAACCTAGACAGCATATTAAAAAGCAGAGACATTACTCTGCCAACAAAGGTCTGTTTAGTCAAAACTATGGTTTCTCCAGTGGTCATGTATGGATGTGAGAGCTGAACCATAAAGAAAGAGATGTGTATAAGAGACAGGTTTAAAAATCTTAATGAAAGTTATGACCAACCTAGACAGCATATTAAAAAGCAGAGACATTACTCTGCCAACAAAGGTCTGTTTAGTCAAAACTATGGTTTCTCCAGTGGTCATGTATGGATGTGAGAGCTGAACCATAAAGAAAGCTGAGGGCCAAAGAATTGATGCTTTTGAAGTGTGGTGTTAGAGAAGACTCTTGAGAGTCTCTTGGACTGCAAGGAGATCCAACCAGTCCATCCTAAAGGAGATCAGTCCTGAGTGTTCATTGGAAGGACTGATGTTGAAGCTGAAACTCCAATATTTTGGCCACCTGATGTGAAGAGCTGACTCATTGGAAAAGACCCTAATGCTGGGAAAGATTGAGGGCATGAGGAGAAGGGGACAACAGAGGATGAGATGGTTGGATGGCATCATTGACTCAATGGACACGGGTTTGGGTGGACACCAGGAGTTGATGATGGACAGGGAGGGCTGGCGTGCTGTGGTTCATGAGATCGCAAAGAGTTGGACATGACTGAGTGACTGAACTGAACTGAACGTTAACTATGGACCTTGGTAAAAAGTATATTATTATGGTAGTGATATTGAAGATAGAGGAGGCTATGCATGTGTGGGAGCATGGGGTTTATGGAAAATCTCTGTGCATTACTCTCAATTTTATTAGAAACAAGCCTACTTTCAAAAATTAAAGTCTTGTAAAAATAGATTATTACAAAATATCTAAATTAAAACAGAGAGAGGAAATAAAAGTGGAAAATATAAGACAGGACACATGCACATATAAGAAAAGTGCTTACATAGACATGTAAGAAATGTATTTGGAATCCCAAAACAGGAAAGCAGAAAGAGGATGTAACGAAAGCAATGTTTAGTGAGCTAATAAGCAAAATTTTCCCAAACTGACAAAAGTCAACAAGCCACAGATTTAGGAACCTTCAAATCAGGGTCAATACTCATAATACAGCAGCTAGATACATCATAGTCAAATCACTGCTGTAAATGAAAGACAAAAAAAAAAAAAAAATTCTTAGAGCAGCAGAGGGATGTGGGAAAATACACACACACACACACACATTTTCTCTCTAGGTCCTCACAGGACAGAAAGGGTAAGCAAGTTCTCTAGAGCTTTTATAAAGACACTAATTGAGAGTCCCTTGGACTGCAAAGTTATGACCAACCTAGATAGTATTTTCAAAAGCAGAGACATTACTTTGCCAACTAAGGTCTGTCTAGTCAAGGCTATGGTTTTTTCAGTAGTCACGTATGGATGTGAGAGTTGGACTGTGAAGGAAGCTGAGCGTCAAAGAATTGATGTTTTTGAACTGTGGTGTTGGAGAAGACTCTTGAGAGTCCCTTGGACTGCAAGGAGATTCAACCAGTCCATTCTGAAGGAGATCAACCCTGGGATTTCTTTGGAAAGAATGATGCTAAAGCTGAAACTCCAGTACTTCGGCCACCTCATGTGAAGAATTGACTCACTGGAAAAGACTTTGATGCTGGGAAGGATTGGGGGCAGGAGGAGAAGGTGACAACAGAGGATGAGATGGCTGGATGGCATCACTGACTTGATGGACGTGAATCTGAGTGAATTCCGGGAGTTGGTGATGAACAGTGAGGCCTGACGTGCTGCGATTCATGGGGTCGCAAAGAGTTGGACACGACTGAGTGACTGAACTGAACTGAATTCCATTTATGAATACCCCACTTGCAAGGCATAATCACTTCCCAAAGACCCAACTTCTTAGTATCAGCACATTGGGGGTTGGCATATCAACCCAAAAATTTTTTAGAGATACATTCAGTCTATAGCAACTATTGTCATAGAATTAACTCAAATAAATACTTCAACAAAGATGTATTGATTTTAAAACAGAATCTCAAACTACATTAATTTCTACTCACCATGTCCCTGCTAATATACACATACTCTACTCCCCAAATATAAACTAAAATTAGGTCCAGAAACTAAACAATATACAAGCATAAAAGTAAAACTTTCAAGGTATTATTAAAATACTATGTGGTTGATGAATGCCTTAAGATGTAGATTCTATTTTGTATTATTCAGAATCCCTCATTGTTTTTTTTAACTTTTGAGTTTTCTAAGAAAATGTGTTGTAATATAAAAAATATTTTCATTAAGTTACTAAGTATTTGTGTATCTTAGGGAAGGGCAGTAACTTGAGGACTGATTAGTGTTGTTGTTCAGTGCTAAGTTGTGTCTGACTCTGCAATCTCACGAGCTGCAGCACACCTGTCTGTCTGTCTGTCGCTATCTCCTGGAGTTTGCTCAAACTCATATCCATTGGGTCAATGATGCATCCAAACATCTCATTCTCTGTTACCCCCTTCTCCTCTTGCCTTCAATCCTTACCAGCATCAGGGTCTTTTCCATTGAGTTCACCCTTCACATCAGGTGGCCAAAGTATAAGGGCTTCAAAATCATTCCCTCCAGTGAATATTCAGGGTTTGTTTCCTTTAGGACTGGCTGGTTTGCTCTCCCTGCTATCGAAGGGAGTCTCAAGAGTCTTCTCCAGCACCATAGTTTGAAATCATCAATTCTTTGGCACTCAGCTTTCTTTATGGTCCAACTCTCACACCTATACATGACTACTGGAAAAATCATAGCTTTGACTAGACAGACCTTTATCAGCAAAGTGATGTCTGCTTTTTAATACACAGTCTAGGATGGTCACAGCTTTTCTTCCAAGGAGGAAGTGTCTTAATTTCATGGCTGCAGTCACTGTCTACAGTGATTTTGGAGCCCAAGAAAATAAAGTCTGTCACATTTTCCATTGTTTCCCCATCTATTTGCCATGAAATGATGGGACTGCATGCCATGATCTTTGTTTTTTGAATGTTGCGGTTTTTTGTTGTTGTTTGTTTATTTGAATGTTGATTTTTAAGCCAGCTTTTCCACTCTCCTGTTTTATCTTCACCAAGAGGCTCTTTAGTTCCTCTTCACTTTCTGCCATTAGGGTGGTATCATCTGCATGCTTGAGGTTGTTGATATTTCTCCTGGCAATCTTGATCCAGCTTGTGAATCATCCAGCCCAGAATTTCACATGATGTTCTCTGCATATCAGTTAAATAAACAAGGTGACAATATACATACTTGACATACTCCTTTCTCAATTTTGAAATCAGTTGTTCCGTGTCTGGTTCTAACTGTTGCTTCTTGTCCTGCATACAGGTTTCTCAGGAGGCAGGAAAGGTAGTCTGGTATTCCCATCTCTTTAAGAATTTTTCATAGTTTGTTGTGATCCATCCAGTCAAAGGCTTTACATAGTCAATGAAGCATAGGAGGACGTTTTTTTAAAATTCCCTTACTTTTTCTATGATTCAACAGATGTTGGCAATTGGATCTCTGGTTCCTCTACCTTTTCTAAATCCAACTTGTACATCTGGAATTTCTCAGTTCACATACTGCTGAAGCCTAGCTTGAAGGATTTTGAGCATAATCTTGATAGTATGTGAAATGAGTGCAATTGTGTAGTAGTTTCAACATTCTTTGACATTGCCTTTCTTTGGAATTAGAATGAAAACTGACTTTTTCCAGTCCTGTGGCCACTGCTAAGTTTTCCAAATTTACTGGCCTATTGAGTGCAGCACTTTCACAGCATCATCTTTTAGGACTTGAAATACCTCAGCTGGAATTCCATCACCTCCACTAGCTTTCCTCATAGTAATGCTTCCTAAGGTCCAATTGACTTCACACTCCACGATGTCACACCATCGTGGTTATCTGGGTCATTAAGACCTTTTTTGTACAGTTCTTCTATGTATTCTTGCCAGCTCTTCTTAATCTCTTCTGCTTCAGTTAGGTCCTTGCCGTTTCTGTCCTTTATTGTGCTCATCTTTGCATGAAATATTCTCTTGGAATCTCCAATTTTCTTGAAAAAAAAAAAATCACTAGTCTTTCCCATTCTATCATCTTCCTCTATTTCTTTGCATTGTTCACTTAAGAAAGCTTTCTTTATCTCTCCTTGCTATTCTCTCGAACTCTCAATTCAGTTGGGTATATCTTTTCCTTTCTCCATTGCCTTTCACTTCTCTTCTCAGCTATTTGTGAAGCCTCCTCAGACAACCACTTTGCCTTCTTGCATTTCTTTTCCTGATTATTAAGTATTTACTTAAAATATACCAGATAATGTGCTAAGCATTTTACCTGAATTATATCATTTCATTCTCAGAACAATACTATTAAATATCATGTTCTCTAAAAGATGAAAATTAAAGCATAGGGAGTAAATTGTTTTCAAACTGCCCAGCTAGAAAGTGACAAGGTCAAGAAAATAGCCCAAACGTGTTAATGTTTTCTCAAATTAGAATATTTAAGAAAATTCACATGCTTGATATATTGATATTTACTAACTGATATATGATTTTTTACAGCTGAGGGGAGCTACCCCACACCCGAGGTCAGGAGCAGTGGCCAAGAGGAGCTACCCTGCATCCAAGGTAAGGAGCAGCAGCTGGGCTTTGCTGGAGCAGCAGTGCAGAGAGACCCTGCGTTCAAGGTAAGAGAAACTCAGGTAAGACAATACGCCCTGAGAAAGGGGATCGGGGCAGACAGGCTGAAACTATAGTCACAGACAACTAACCAATCTGATCTGGCCATATGGGGCCACCCAATCTGGCTGTATGGGGCCACCCAAGATGGATAGGTCATGATGGAGAGGTCTGAAAGAATGTGGCCCATTGGAGAAGGGAATGGCAAACCACTTCAATAGTCTTGCCTTGAGAACCCCATGAACAGTATGAAAAGGCAAAAAGATAGGACACTGAAAGATGAACTCCCCAGGTTGGTAGGTGCCCGATATGCTACTGGAGATCAGTGGAGAAATAACTCCAGAAAGAATGAAGGGATGGAACCAAAGCAAAAACAACACCCAAGTGTGAATGGGACTGGTGATAGAAGCAAGGTTCAATGCTGTAAAGAGCAATATTGCATAGGAACCAGGAATGTTAGGTCCATGAATCACGGCAAATTGGAAGTGGTCAAACAGGAGATGACAGGAGTGAACATGGACATTCTAGGAATCAGTGAACTAAGATGGACTGGAATGGGTGAATTTAACTCAGATGACCATTATATCTACTACTGCAGGCAGGAATCCCTCAGAAGAAATGGAGGAGCCATCATGGTCAACAAAAGAGTCTGAAATGCAGTACTTGGATGCAATCTCAAACACGACAAAATGATCTCTGTTTCCAAGGCAAACTATTCAATATCACAGTAATCCAAGTCTATGCCCCAACCAGGAATGCTGAAGAAGCTGAAGTTGAATGGTTCTATGAAGACCTACAAGACCTTCTAGAACTCACATCCCCAAAAGATGTCCTTTTCATTATAGGGGACTGGAATGCAAAACTAGGAAGTCAAGAAACACCTGGAGTAACAGGCAAATTTGGCCTTGGAATATGGAATGAAGCAGGGCAAAGGCTAATAGAGTTCTGCCAAGAGAACTCACTGGTCATTGCAAACACCCGCTTCCAACAATACAAGACAAGACTCTACTCATGGACATCACCAGATGGCCAACACCGAAATCAGATTGATTATATTCTTTGCAGCCAAAGATGGAGAAGCTCTATACAGTCAGCAAAAACAAGAATGGGAGCTGACTGTAGCTTAGATCATGAACTCCTTATTGCCAAATTCAGACTTAAATTGAAGAAAGTGTGGAAAACCACTAGACCATTTAGGTATGATGTAATTCAAATCCCTTATGATTATACAGTGGAAGTGAGAAATAGATTTAAGGGACTAGATCTGATAGACAGAGTGCCTGATGAACTATGGATGGAGGTTCGTGACATTGTACAGGAGACAGAAATCAAGACCATCCCTAAGAAAAAGAAATGCAGAAAAGCAAAATGGCTGTCTGAATAGGCCTTACAAATAGCTGTGAAAGACGGGAAGTGAAAAGCAAATGAGAAAAGGAAAGATACACCCATTTGAACGGAGAGTTCCAAAGAATAGCAAGGAGAGATAAGAAAGCCTTCCTCATCAATCAGTGCCAAGTAATAGAGGAAAACAACAGAATGGGAAAGACTAGAGATCTCTTCAAGAAAATTAGAGATACCAAGGGAACATTTCATGCAAAGATGGGCTCAACAAAGGACAGAAATGGTCTGGACCTAACAGAAGCAGAAGATATTAAGAAGAGGTGGCAAGAATACATGGAAGAACTGTACAAAAAAGATCTTCACGACTCAGATAATCATGATGGTGTGATCACTCACCTAGAGCCAGACATC